>WOXC01004022.1:0-341985 GCA_011680675.1 Gymnobelideus leadbeateri
GACATTACTCCTTTTACAGATGAGGAAACTGAGGCAAAGATCAAGTGACTTGCCCAGGGTCATACAACTAGTAAGTGTCTGAGGATATATTTAAACTCAGATCTTCCTGACTCCAAGCCCAGCACTCTCTACCCATTGCACCACCTAGCTACTCTTCAGAGATGATCTAATTTAATTCCTATTTCTGGGTTCAGAAGATCAATCATTCAAATAAAAGATGGGGGAGGTGACGAGATAGAAGTTAATATGAAAAAAAAATCTCAGGGTCTTAGTGAATGGAAAACTTATTATGAAGGAAGGGACAGAATAAATATTTATTAAGCACCTAGTATGTGCCAGGAACTGGGCTTAACTCTAGGGGGAAAAATAGAAGCAAAAGACAGTCTCTGGGGGCAACTAGGTGCAGTGAATAGAGCACAGGCCCTGGAGTCAGGAGGACCTGAGCTCAAATCCAACATCAGATACTTGACACTACTTATGCGACCTTGGGCAAGTCATTTAACCCCAATTACCATGCCTCCCCCCTCCAAAAAATAAAAGATAGTCTCTACCCTTAAGGGGCTTCCATTCTAATAGGGGAAGACCACACACAAAAGGGAGCTGAAAAGTGGGGGTAATGGGGAGTGGAAAATAGAGTGACCCAGTGTGGGTGCTTAGTATCCAGAAAGTCAGGAACAGGTCTGGGGGCGGAATGAAGGCTTCTTGAAGGATGTGGGATCTTAGTTGAAATTTGAAGGAAGACAGAGAAACCAGGTGGTGAAAAGAAGGAAGGGGAATACTTCAGGCATAGGAGAGAGCCAGAGCAAATACCCAGAGCTGGGGTGGGGAGACCTCTGTAGATATATCTGACATAATCTCAACTTCCCCAACGTAAGGCAATGCTTTTATACCCCCTTCCCTTCAAAGTGGTTGGCTAGCCTACTCGCCTCAGGAGCTACTCCAAATCTTTTCATCCTTTCTCAAATTTCCCATTCGCATCCCTCCTCCTACCATTTCCTCTGGGGACCGTGTGCTGGAAAAAAATGAGGGAATTTGCCAAGTGCTCCCTCTTTTCCCTTCCTCCTCATTTCACAGTCTTCAGCTATCTTCCCCTCACTCTACATCTTCTGTGTCCTAAAACTCCTTTTTTCTCTAACAGACTGTCCTGTTCTCCCACCCCCAACCTACCCCACCCTGCCCCACCCTGCCCCATATCATCTCTTCTCTCTGGTCTATAGTCACTTTCTATCTTTCTCTACTGCCTTCAAGTATGCTCAGATTCATTTGTCCCTGCTAAGTCATGTCTAAATCTCTCCTCACTTTCCTGGCTAAACTCTTTGAGGAGGTTGCCTATGATAGGTGACGTTCCCTCCTCTCAACTCTCAGCCTCTTCTTAATGTTCTACATTCTTGCTGATAGTTCAAGCAAAACTACTCTTTCCAAAGTTACTAACAACCTCATAGCTGCCCAAACTAGCAGCCTTTTCCCAATCTGCATCCTTCTTGACTTCTCTGCAGCCTTTGACACTTTGGATTATCTTTTCACACTGGATGCTCTCTCTCTCTCTCTCTCTCTCTCTCTCTCTCTCTCTCTCTCTCTCTCTCTCTCTCTCTCTCTCCCTCCCCCCCTCCCCTCTCTCTCTCCCCTCCCTCCCTCTCTGTGTGTCTCTCTCTGTTTCTGTATCTCTCTCCTCCCTCTCCCTCTCTCTTTCTCTCTCTCTCCTGTGTGTGTGAGAGAGAGAGAGAGAGACACTGATCCCTTTGCATTTATTTGCTTTACATTTATCCTGTGGGTCCTTGTTTCCTTCTCCTTTGTAATATAATATGATATATGATATGATAACTATAATATAACACTATGCAAAACAATACAATACAGTGTAATATGATATAATGTAACATAACAACAGAACACAACACAACATAACATAACATAACATAACATAACATGACATGACATGACATGACATGACATGACATGACATAACATACCATAACATAACATAAGGTTTTGTTTAAGATATTTGGATCCTCAGCATGTAGCATAGTGTCCAACACATAACAAACAATAAATGCTTGTTGGTTTGAGAGAAATGGAATTAGGATTGGGTTTGGAAAGGGTTACGGTTTTCTTCCTACCTGTCTGGCCATTCCATCTCAGTTTGCTAGATCTTTATTCCTCTCATGTCCACTGACAGTGAGTATCCCCCAAGGCTCTGTCTTTCCATATTGTTTTTCTAAGTAATCTCATGAGCTCCCATGAATTCAATTATTTTCTCTTATATAAACACAATGAATATACCCATACATCTAGCTCCTGTCTCTCCCCTGAGCTCTAGTCCTACTTTATCAGTTACTAATTGGATATTTGGAAGTGGATATCCCATAGACCTCTCAAACTCAACATGTTCAAAACAGAACTCATATTTTCTAGAAGCCTTCCTCTCTTCTGAACTCCCCTGCTACTTTTGAAGTCACCGCTATCCTTATCAACCCAGTTTGCAACCTTGGGATTGACTTTGATTCTTCATTCTGACCACACACATCCCATCAGTTGCCAAATCTTGTCATTTTCATCTCCACCACATCTCTATGTCACCTTCTTGCCACTCACATAGCCATGACCAGACCCTATCATCTTTTGCTTGGATTATTGTGATCATGTCTTAATTGGTATCCCTTCCTTTATCTTTCCAGTTTATCTTTCACATAGATTTTCCTAGAGCACAGATCCAACAATGTCACTTATCTCCACTAAACTCTTCTGGATCCTCATTACCACTAGGATTAGATAGAAATACCTCAGTCATTTAGAGCTTCTCATAACCTGGACTTTTCCTAATTTTCTTGAGAGCAGGGAGTGTCTATATTTTTATTAATTGTATCTCCAGGGCTTAGCAAAGTACTTGGCACATCATATACATATAATAAATGTTTATTGGATTGGATTGTATATAACTATATATGTACATGTACTCTGCAACATTAGAATGTAAGTTCCTTGAGGGCAGGAATTGCTTAATTTTGTCTTTATATCCCCCATATCTAGAACATAGTAGGTACTTAATAAATATTTGTTGATTCATTGCCTAATTTATTCAAGTGCCATTTCCTATGTGATGCTTATCCTGATCCCCCCCCCCAGCTATGAATTTCCTCCCCCATGAAAATATTTGATCCTTACTTTGTGTGCATTTTTAATTTATTGAATAGTCTTCACTGGGTTTCCTCAGGATAGAATACAAACTCCCTGAGGGTAAGGGTTGTTTTGTCTGCTTTATCACTCAATGTCTGATACATAACGAACCCTTAATAATTGTTTATTAAATAAGTAAATGGGCTTCCCAGGGACCTAGCTTTAAGAATCATTCTGAGTGGGTTGGTCAGATGTCTTAAATAAATCTAATCTTCCCGCTGTCAATTAGTTTTTTAGAAAATGGTTGGCTCTTTTCCACCTGACTCAAATTCAAGAGAATAATAAAATGGTTTTTGAGATTAACAAGTCCATAACAATATGCAAGCCAAAGACTTGGTGCCTGGGTGTGAGAATGATCCCAGAGTGGAAGTAGGTGGAAGGGGACCATTGAGTCAATAATTTCTCCAACTGCTGTGATCTGAGCATGAACATGGTCCCTTCTTTATGTTCTATCTCCCAGTTTGAGTGTGAGCTGAGGTTATCTCAATTTTCTATTTGTGTCCACATAGTAGGATCTTAATAAATACTTTTCAATTTCGTCCCATTCCATGCCCCACCTCTCCCTTCTCAGAAACCTAGTTTCTCCATCTTTTTAATCTCTTATGTCATCTATCCATCAGGGGTGAGAGTGAAGGAGTGGACGGAGGCTAAAATGGATTAAATGGACATATCAGAGCCAGAGAGGCTAGGGGTACGATGTGGACAAGATCCTGGTTAACTGGGGTCTTACTGAAATAGCTGTTGAGGTGTGTGTGTGTGTGTGTTTGTGTGTGTGTGTGTGTGTGTGTGTGTGTGTGTGTGTGACAGATACATACACACAGAGACTGAGAGAAGTATACATCTTTTCTTACATCTTCTCTCCAGATCTGTTGATGGATAGATGGGGGATTTCCAGAGGTAAGCAGACATCAAAAGCACTTAGCTGACAGTCCCTATCTCAATAGGCCCCCAGGCTGCATCTTTCTCAATCAGCTCTAGTCTGCAGCCAATCAACTTTGCTCAGACTGAGTGCTGGAGGGTCAGGAGGGACCATGGAGAGGCCAGCTTTCTCACCTGTAAAATGATGCAGTTGGATGAGAGTCTCTAAGAACATTCAAGCTGAAGGGACTGATGATTTCAACAATAGCAGACTGACTGTTGTTCCTGGGTTTGAGGATTTCTAAGGGGATAACTCCTGACTTGCAGGGTAACTTAACCACATTTTGTGCACAGCTGAACTGGCAAGCTGGCCACTTTACAGGAGACATTCATTCATTCATTCATTCCATCAGTGTTTACTGAACTGAACTGAGTGAAAATAGTTATTTGGACATATGCCAAGCACCTACTTCTTGGTCAGCTCTGGGCTAGGCAAGGTGAAGAACACAAGGAACACAGAGGGAACTGTGTAACCCAATCCTGATTGGAAGACTCATCAAAGAGATCTTGGTCTTCCCTGATAACTTCTTGCACAATAAGTAAATTCAACATATATACAAAGTAATTTCTGGAAATGAAGGCATTAGCACATGAGGCAAATCAGGATTAATTGTTGTTATTCACTCATTTCAGTCCTGACTCTTCACCCCCCCCCCAATTTGGGATTTTCTTTTAGAAGATACTGTATTAATTTGCCATTTCCTTCTTCAACTCATTTTACATATGAGGAAACTAAGGCAAACAGGGTTATAGGTGACTTGTTCAGGGTCACATAACTAATAAGTGTCTGAGATTAGGTTTGAACTCAGATCTTCCCAATTCCAGGTCTGGTGCTCTATCCATGGTGTCACCTAACTGTCCCCTAAATCAAGACAGGCCTCCTTTAGTATGTGAGCTGAGCTTTGAAAGAAGCAGATAGAGCTTTTGAAAGAAAATAAAGGGATGTTTATTAGTGTATTAGACATAGTAGAGGTGGCAGATTAAATCTTGGTTGGATTATTGAATTCAAGTGGTGCTATTATCACTAATGCACTGAACTCAGCTTGGAGAGAGGTTTCTATTAGAGTGTTCTAAGAATTTTTTCTTGTTTCAGTACTACTCAACATTAAAACAAACAAAAATCCCCTATGATTTCTCATAGGAAATCAATGAGAAAGAGGTAAGGAATTAGGAATGGGGGATAGTCTGAGATGAGACGGAATGTTCACAGGGATAATTTTTCTGCATGGTAGAGTACAGGAAGGATAGTAATGAATAATGATCCTAGAAACAGGCTGTAATCTGATTGGGAAGACCCTTAAATTCCAAATGGAGGGGATCATATATGATTCTAGAGGTAGAAGGGGAATGATATGGTAAGACCCAGGCTTTAGGAAAATCACTTTGATAGCTGTATGAAGAATGGATTGGAGTGGGGAGAGACTGGATGAAGAAGGACTAATCAGGAGCTTATTTCAATAGTCAATCAGTGGACATAGTGTAGGACATGGATTCAGGAAGACGAGTTTAAATCCTGCTTTAGACTCTCATAAACTGTGTAACCCTTGGCAAGGAATTTCAGTTCTCTGTGACTCAGTTTCCTCTTTTGTATAAGGAGAAGGTTGGGACTGACCTCCAAGATACTTTCCAGTTTGAGATCTATTACCCAATAGTTGGGGAAAAAGTCAAGCTAAACTAATTTCTTCCTTTGATGGGGTCACTAGGCTGTTAGAGCTGAGGAATTTTATGTGATTAGATTTGATCAAAGCATTTGACAAAATCTCTCAATGCTGTGCATATAAAGAAAATGGAGAAATGGGTTGTTTGTCCATTTTTGAAGAGGATGGATAACACCATGGCCATGCCCACTCCCCCCAAAATAAAAAAAAAAAACTTAACATTTTTGTAGGATGCACTGAGAGAAGTACAGTGTTCAGAAGAAGCCAAACAGGATGGTGAAAAGACTGGTTAACATTTCATATGGGATCAGCTGAAAGATGTTAAGCCTGGAGAAGAAAAGACACAGGGGGCACATGATGTTGGCCTTTGGGTCTCTGAAGGGCCATCATGGGACTGCTGGGCCCCAGAGGGCATAAGCAGGGGCAATGGGTGACAAGGGTAGAGAAGCAATTTTAGGGTTCAGGCAAGCAAAACCTTCCTAAGGATGAGAGCTCTCCAGAAGTGGAATGTGTTGGCTTAGGAGGTAATAAATGCTATCTCATTGGAGGCCTTCAAGCAGAAGCTTGTTTGGGCTACCGTAGAGGAGTTTCTTGTTTGGGGGAAAGCTAGGACTGAGCCCCTCTGCAGGACTGATGTTCTAAGGTCCCTCCCAGTGTCAATGTTCTATTTTCTAAGATTTGGCCCAACTCTTAGAATCTCTTCTCTAATGCCTCTCCAGGTTCTGTTATTCTAGGCCCCTAGCAATGAGCAAGAGATGTTGACTCCAGAAGCTGCTGGGCCTCAGTTCCCAAGGGCTTTTTTCTCTCTAGTTGGTTCCAACATCTCATGAACTAATCAACCAACTGCACATATGGGGAGGCCATTGTAGGTCCCTGGGGTTTTTCTTTCTTAATAAGAGCCAACACCAAGGAACAGGGGCAAAAAATGCTGCCAATTCTCTATGTACTTTCCAGGACCAGATTATTGACTTATAAAAGTCCCAAAGTTGGAACCAGAAGTCAGCTTGGGTTCCCTGCCGCTATCTTAAAAGGCAAACCTTCACAGCCTCTTGGAGCCAGGCTGTCCTTACAAGGGGATGCTGCTTTCCAAGGGCACAACCCCGATGGGTTATTTCATCAATAAGCATTTGCCCTTGGCCCAGCTCCCTTAGTCAAAACAACACAGAAGAACTTGGCAGTCACATCCATGCTCCAGGGAGCCATTTGGTCCCCACGTGTTGTAAAGACCATGGCTCAACTGGACTGCTCTGGTTCGTTGTTCCATGTGTAGTAAACATTCGGAGCCATAAATGGCTCGATGGGCCTGTCTGTATGAATCACGAGGGACGGGCAGCCTAATGTGACCCTGAGGTGACCTTGGGCTCAAAGGAAGCTTGGGGCTTTTAAAGACAGGAAATCACCAGGTCAGTCCAAGCCCAGTTTTGACTAATTCACGTTTGTTCAAATGTCACATCATAACTCACATCTCAGAGGTGCAATTAAGATGGGAGAGAGACCAACTCAAAATGAGGAGAGAAAATGAAAGATTATTATGGGGATGAGGAGGGGGTTACCCAGAATGAGGAAGAGTAGAGTGTGGTGCCATGGAACCAATCTACTAGATTTTGTGTTAGAGAACTACGGTTCAAATTCAACCTTTGATATGTGCAATGAATATGACGAGAGAAAAAAAATTCAACCTGCATGAGTCTGTTTCCTCATCAATAAAATCAGGGTACTGGATGACCTCTGAAACCTCTTCCAACTCTAGACCTATGATCTCCTGTCTCCATGTTTTTGTAGGGATGACCTCCCAGGCCTGGAATGCACATTTAATCTTCCCCTCTGCCTCATAGAATTCCTTATTTTCTTCCACACTTAGATTGAATGTTATCTTCTGTAAGAGACAGTGCAAAATAAGTTTATAAACTTTAGCATCAAGCGACCCATCTCTGATGTTTAGTACCTATGTGAACTTGACTGAGTTGCTTTTCTTCCCTGGCCTCAATTTTTATTGTCATTGTTGTTGTTGAGTCGTGTCCTACTCTTTGTGACACCATTAGGGGTTTTCTTAGCTAAGATATTGGAGTGGTTTGCTATTTCTTTCTCCAGCTCATTTTACAGATGAGAAAACGGAGGTAAACAGGGTTAAATGACTTCTACATTATGCCATTTTGGGTTTTTTCAGCAAAGATACTGGAGTGATTTGCTATTTCTTTCTTCAATTCATTTGACAGATGAGGAAACCGAGGTCAAACAGGGTTAAGTGACTTGCCTAGAGTCACACAGCTAGATCACTGTCTGATGACAGATTTAAATTGAGGAACATGAGTTTTTCTGACTCCAGTCCTGGCACTTTATCCATTGTACTACCTAGCTGCCCCTACCTCAGTTTCCTTACTTCTAAAATTAAAAAAAAAGTTGGAATATATGCTATCTGATGTCCCTTCAAGTAGGAGATTATTACCCTATATAGGCCTTGTCTGATTCCACCTCCTAACCCAGGTGCAAGTGTTCTCCCTTCCCTGCTAGACTGTGTTTTATCTATTCCCATAGACATACATATTGTCTTCTCCTTTGGAAGAAGGCAAGCTCCTTGATGGTAGGAACTGTTTTTTCTTTAGTCCTTGTGTTCCCAGAACCTAGCACAGCACTTGTTTTAATAAATGTTTGGTGATTGATTTATTGATGAATGATATACCTATGAAGTTCCAAAGTTTGTTGGGAGTGAGTTAACTCCTGTGCCTTCTACCGAATGGTGACAATCTAGAATTAGGGATTAGAATATCACCATGTCGCTCCAATGGCTGCCACCCACCAGCGATGCCATTTACAACAAATTATGATCTATTCTTCCCAAGTTATTTGATGAAGAGTGATTCTAGTTCCTTGGCCAGTGATTCATGATGCTTCTGTGCTGCTTCTACCATTGGACTCATCTGGTTTTGCTTTCTCCCACAGGCTTGACTCGATGGGAGTAAGATTAGGATGGACAGGAGGAGAGACGAAATAATCGATCTACGGAGGAAAGTGAAGAGAGATGGATGGAGGAGATGGCCCACAGAAAAGTTCATGGGGAAGCAGGGAGGGTGGAACATGAGAGAAAGATGGATGGCTATTAGCAGGGTCAACAGATAGACAGGTGTGGGGGCTTGGGACAGATAGGAAGATGGATGAATGGAGAAACTGAGTGATGGATAACCAGGGGTGGGGTAGAGAGTTGTTTGACAGGGATGAGGAAGAAATGGCTTGGGACATGAGACCACACAGTGGGTGGCAGTCAGCTTTAGCAGCTGGGAGGGAGGAAACTTAAGTGAAAGTCAGAGCCAGAGATTCCTTACTTTCCCTCCCCACCCCCTCCTCTCATCTTTCCAATCTGAGACTTTAGAAAGAACCACTAGGTCCCACTTCTAGATTTACTAAGTATGACTTTCTCTGATCACTTTCTTTGCTAGAGGTAATTTCTAGACATGCCATTCCCTGCTCTGAGCTCCCTCCCAGCTCTGACTCTCTCTGTTCTAAGGCCTCTTCCATCTCTGACTCTCTCTGTTCTAAGCTCTCTCACAGCCCTCACATCCCCTGTTCTAAGCCCCCTCCCAGCTCTGACTCTCTGTTCTAAGCCCCATCCCAGCTCTGACATTCCCTGTTCTAAGGCCCCTCTGAGCTTTGATGGGCCTCAGGATTATCATTAGATATGAAGTGCTTTCTGAGTCCCCAGTAATCTTGGTGTTAAAAGTTTCCTGACCTCAGGACAACACTGAGACTGTTAGTTCCTCTTCCCCTTTCTCTTCATGTTTGCAGAGTTGTTGATTTCCAACTAACATGGAGCATTTCTTCCAACGCCAGCAGATCCCCTCGAGAGCAGGGACTGGGTCTTTGTGCTTCTGTCTCTAGCACCTTGTCACAGTTCATGGCACATAGAAGACACCTAATATATCCTTACTGAATAGAGTGTTAATTTAATTACTTAAAGTTTATAAACAACATATCATTTGAAATAGAAAAATCAATTTAATTGTTAAACCAAATTCGGACAATCCATTGAGTTTATTAAGCACCTACTTTTCACACAACCCATTACGAGTTTGTTGAGACATCACGATTCACTTAGGGACCGTTAGCAAAGAATGAGAGTGAGGATAGACTTAATGAAATCTTAAATTGTGTGGTTGGGTCAAGTGCCACAATGTGACCACTGAGATTTGAGTGGATGAATCTGGAGCTAGACAATGGCAACTGTATTGAGTGTGTGCGTGTGTGTGTGTGTGTGTGTGTGTGTGTGTGTGTGTGTGTGGTTTATTGCAGGTTCAATATGAGTCAACATTGTGATCTGATAATAGCTAATATCTGTTTAGCCCTTTAATGTTTTCAAAGCAGCTTACAGAAATAATCTCATTTGATTCTCCAGCAGGAGGCAGCCGAGTCTGGTAGATAGAGAGCCAGATGTGGGGCCAAGAAGATGTGGATTCAAGTCCTGCTTTGATCCACACTTCCTGCACGACCCTGAGCAAAGGACTTAACTTCTCACTGCTCTAGACAATTCTCCTGAGACTTTGAGCTGCATGGTAGCTGCAGGCCTTCATTGTTAGAGGCAATTTTACCATCTGGGAGTTTCCTAGATAAATGAAATCACAGATCCATTTTCCCCTTGATGCTCAAAACAACTCTATAAGGAAGGCAGTATCATTTTCCCCATTTTACAGATAGAAAAATGGAGGCTGAAAAAAATTAAGTTCTGTGCCTTGTATTACACAGTTAGTAAGTTTCTCAACCAGGATTTGAAACCGGGTCTTCCTGACTCCAACTCCAGGACTTAATTCACTATACCACCTAGATGTGAGAGTGGAGAAAGCGAATATGACCATAGGTTATTTTGAGAGGCATAGAATCTAGGACTAGGGAGGTGGTAGTTTCTCCTCTCTCTCTGCTCCCTCCCTCTCCATCTCTTCTCCTCCTTCTCCTCTCTTTCTCTCTGTCTCTCTACTATACATACACACACATGCATGCATACATACATACATACATACATCCTCTTTCTCTCAATCTCTTCCTCTACATCCTTTTTGCATTCTCCCTTTCCTTTTCTATCTCTATCAATCTCTCTCTTCTTTCTTTCAATCTCTCCCCTTCTGTCTCTCTCCTCTTTCTTCCTCCCTCTCTCCCTCCTCATCTCTCCCCTCCCTCTCTCTCTTCTCTTCTCCCCCTCTCCTCTCTTCCCCTCTCCCTTCCCCTCCCTTGTCCTTCCCCCACCCAGTCTGATCACATCTGGAAATTCTGTCTTCAGTTCTGGATACATCTTAGTAAGATCATTGCTTAGTTTCAGAGAGTCCAGAGGATCACAACCAGGATGGTGAATGGCTGTGCCATATGAGGATTGTTTGAAGGAACTGGAGAAGAAGGGCAGGACATCATATCTATGTTTTAAGTGTCTGAAAGAGCTATAATATAGTCAACTATCCTTTATTAAATACCTACTGAGTGCTAGTCACTGTGCTAAACACCAGAGAAAAATGATGGTCCCCTGATCCCAAGGAATTCAGAGTCTCTGAGACACAGCTTAGCACAATGAGTCACACCCAGGATAGAGGGTAGCTCCTCTCAAAGGAAGGTCCTGAGGTGGAAGAGGACTTGGAAAGACTTCTTGCACAAGATGGAAGGAGGGCTGATACTCAAAGGAAGAGAGGGAAACTGGGAGGCAGGATAGAGGAGGGAGAGAATTTTAGGTCTGGGGGACAGTCACTGCAAATGCTTAGTTGAGAAGTGGAAGAATTAGGTAGTCAGAATAAATTTAGACTTATCCTGCTTGGTCTCAGAGGGCAGAGATAGGAGTAGCAGGCTGGGGTGACAGAGGCAGACGGATAGTTGACGGAAGAGTTATCATTCCATTGGCTATTTCAGAGTGGAATGGGGCTGCTTCAGAAGGCCCTGGGTTGGTTCTTAGTGGAATCACTCAACAAAGGCTGGTTGCCCACTCATTAGTCATGTTACAGAGCAGATTCATGTCTGAGTATAGATTAGGCTAAATGGCCCCCAAGGTCCCTTCAGCTTGGAGACTCCACCATTTCGTGAGTGTGAGGGCACTTTTCAATAGTTCAGGAATGCCTCCTTTCTAAAGGAGGTGAATTTTCTGAGCTCTCGCTCCTTCTTTGTTCCTGCATTGGGACTCAGGAGAGGGAGACCGGAGGCTTGCCTAAGGCTGGAGTTTGTAGAAATGATGTCCGCCTGTCATCACTGGCATTTGTCAAGTGAAGTGACCGTCCTCAGGCTAGGGCCTGTTTCTAAAGTGGACACGGTTTTTAAAAAGTGCTAATGTACGGGCCTGTCAGGCCCCAGGTTTGGGGAGTGAGAGCAGCTCTCTGATGTTGGTGGGAAAGATAAGGGCTTGCTGATGTTGGATATGGCTAGCTTCACCAGCAGAGTCCAGGAAATGGGCTGGGGGAGGGAAGGAAAGGCTCCCTGGGGACCTCTTTGGGGGAGGGGAAGAGAAACCAAGGACTTTCTCCAGGCCTTTCCTAACACTCCAGATGAGGCTTCAATCAGCTGTCTCCTACTTCCAAAGGAAGTGAGAGTAGGCTGCTATTAAGGCAGGGGGAAATAGATTCAAGCAGCACCTGAATTGGGGTAGTGAAATGATGAAAAAAAAAAGGGTTCCCACTCTGTCATAGAAATGTTAGTTCTGAGAAACAATGAATAGACAGGCAACCTCAGAGCCCAAAAGACTCAGGTTCAAGTTCACCTCTGATACATAACTTAACATCTTAACTGTAATTCCATAAGTGGCAGAAAAGCTACTAATCTGCCCTTCCCTATCCCCACCCCATTTATCCAATACAGTAAATAAAGATTTCTGTAGTCCAGTGGAAAGTGTCGAATATGATGTCAGAGATTCTGAGTTCAAATCCTGGGTCTCTAGGTCAGCTCACTTAACCTTTGTCATCATCTCTTTCTTATGCCTCTCTCTCCTGGCTTCCCTTACTTCCTTCAAACCCCAGTTAAAGGCCCACCTTCCTAGGAAGCTTTTCCTTATCTTGCTTAATCTTAGTGCCTTCCCTCTGAGATTATCACTAATTTATCCTCTCTAGAACTCCTTTGCCCAGAGTTGTTTGTGTGTTGTCTCCTTCATTAGACTGGAAGTTTCTGGAGGGTAGGAACTGTCCTTAGTAGGAGTTTAATAAATACATGTTGATTGACTCTGCTTTGTCATCAGTAAAATGACAGTGTCACGCTTAGTAGCTTTTAAAGTGCCTTCCTTTTCTAGATCTATGACACCATAAAATCGGTTTGCTGGAGCGGTTAGGAGGCGCAGTGAGTAAGAGGGCCGGCCTCAGAGTTGGGATGACCCGAGATCGAATCTGACCTCAGAAAATGAGCAACCACACATAAATAATGACTAGCCATGTAACCTTGAGCAAGTTACTTAATCCCAATTGCTTTGAAAAAAAAAAAAAACAACTTGTTTGTGTTTTCTTGTAAAGTGGTGAATCAGGCTTAGAATCAAGATGACTTGGATTCCGATCCCACCTCTGACACTTACTAGTTGTGTGACCAGGGATAGACAAGGCATTCTGCTTCTTGGAGGCTCAGTTTCCTCATCTTTAAAATGGGTGAAGGGTAGTGCCTATTTCAGATGATTGGTAAGAAGTGAAAACGAACAGAGGATGTGAAGTGCTTTTAAAGCTTGAAGCACTCTATAAATATCTGATTATTATTAATAATAAATATTTCCTTACACGGCAGCCTCTCTGTGACCTCTTCCCCTTCTCCCATGCCCTCGCTGCCCCAAGTTCTGCTTTAGGGGGCCAAACAAAACAAGTTTCACCCCTCTTCCGCATGACAGCACTTTGAATTCTTGGAAAGAAATTTGTTCTTCTCACCTCCAAGCTGAATGTCCCCAGTTTTTAAAATTTTATAAAATATTTTCCCAGTTCGTTTAACCAGTTCTCATCTGTCAAGATTGCAAGACCTTCACTATCCTGGTAAGCTTCCTCTGGATGCTCCTTATCTGTAAAGTGGGGATAAAAGTAGCATCTCCGTCCCAGGGTTGTTGTCAGGATCAAATGAGGTAATATTTGTAAACTACTTTGTAAACCTTAAAATGCCATATAAATAATACCTACAACCATCATTATCATCATCATTAGGAGCTGTTATTATTAGGCATTATTATCCCTCCTTTACCGGCACGCTGGGCTGCCGGTCTCTTGTGATTCGTACCACGTGCTGGGATTGATTGAAAGGGTCACCAAGTATGGTCCAGGAATTAATCAAGAAATGAAATCTCTTCCCATCTAGACTTCAGCTTCCCACTGATTGGAATTCTTCAATAAAAGGAAAAGATACAGGAAAGTGTATATGTATATGTGTGTATGTGTGTATGTATGTGTGTATGTATGTGTGTGGTATGTGTATGTGTGTGTGCGGTATGTGTGTATATGTGTGTGCATGTGTGTGTGTGCATGTGCGTGTGCGTGTGTGTGTCCAGAGTGGGCAAAAAGTCTGGAAAGAGTAATGAAGATTATGACATTTGAGGATTAGGTATAGAATCTGGCAATATTTATCTTGGAAAAGAAAAGACTTAGCAGGGAAATGAGAGCTGTCTTCAAGTTGCCTGTTTCTCTAGATGTGCACATACACATATATAATATCTTGTCTTTTATATGTTGCATGCATATGTAATATATAGGTATATGTGGGTTCTCCCCTAGTAGCATCTAAGTTCTTTGAAGGGAAGAGCTGTTTAATTTTTGGCTTTGTATTCCCCATGTCTAATATATAGTTAGTATTCAATACATAGTTGAATTCAATTATCCCTCTTTACCAGAGGGGGGCATAGACTAGAGGTTGAATGACTTCATAGAATCTGAGTAAGAAGGGATCTCAGAAGCTATTTGTTCTAGTCTGTATTGAACTGATAATATCTCTACAAAATCTCCAACAACTGGACATCCATCTTTCATGTGAAGATCTCAAGCATAGGGGAATTTATTTGTGAAGGAGATTCTGTGAAACTGATCATTCCACTTTGAGACAGTTTTATTTAGTAGGATGTTTTCCCCATTATATCTATCCCCCTCCTGTCTGTACTGTGGGTTCATCTCTACAGGACCTTTTCTACTATGTCATAGAAACTTCATCTGTTACATATTGGCCGGGTGTTCTGGAAAATCAATCTATCCTGGACTAATTCCCACCTGAAGGCTCTTCTGATTGACTGGTTCCTCCAAGAGCCTCCATAGACATACTTACACATATACACAGGGTGTTCTAAAAACCTTAGTGCAGTTTTAAGTTTTGAGAACTTTTAAAACACTCTGTATAAAGTTTAATAATAGGATAATATGTTAGGAAAAACTTGTTCCATAAATTAAATATAAAATAACATTTAAAAATAATAGAATGATATCATGCTATATGTGATTACCTGCCTCCGTTTCTTTTCCACCAGTCCTCTCTTAGAACATGTAAGAGTAGCCAAGCAGATCAATTACCAAATGGATCATGTCTGACAATGTATGTCTGATCTGCCACCTCTAGCCTTTCTGCCAAGAGGTGGGAGGTGAGTTTGAAGTCATAATTGGTTAATCTTTGGTCAGAGTTCTGAGGTCCAGGGGGCATCTCTAAAGATCAGAAAGCCACCCCAGCAATGTCCAAAGCAGGGGAGCAGTCTGTCCTCCTATGGTGCTGGGATTGATTGGAAGGGCACCAAGTGTGGTCCAGGGATTAATCAAGAAATGAAATCTCTTCCCACCCAGACTTCAGCCTCCCACTGATTAGAATTCTTTAGACTCAGAGGCCAACCTTTTGCTTCAAGCCATGACATTTCCATAGTAGAAAAATGTAGGGAATGCCAAATCATTGCACATCATTCTGATTAATTGTCATTATGGTGATTGCCGTGACTAATGTGAACATCATTTTAAGTCTCCACAAGCCCATTCTTAGCTGCTATTGGGTTTCTGGTGTGGAAGGTACAATTAAACAATAGTTGGGAAGATGCAGAAGTGCAATCATTGATGCAATTGGGGGACCCTGGAATCATAACTTCCAGTCTTTCCCATATACAGCACCTCCTCCTTCTTACCATTGTCAAGTTCCAGATGTGATATTGCTTCCTTAGAGTCAGACAGGGCTGCTGCATTGTGATGCTTGTCTCCAGATTGTTCTTCTGTCATCTCTGGGCATATGGATGATTTAATCTGTGTGCCACATTTTGTCAAGGTTCTGAAGGGAGAAAAGGAGAAGGGAAAGGAGGGAGAAGAAAAGAGGAAGCAGAGGAAAAAGAGAAAGGGGAAATGGAAGGAGAGTTAGGAGAAGAGGAGGATGGGAAAAGGGAATGGGAAAAAAAGGGAAGAGGAAAAGGAAGAAGAATGGAAAGGAAAAAGCAAAAGAGCTGAGAAGGTTGAAGGGGGAAGAAAGAGATGGGGAGGGGAGGCAGGAGTTGGAGAAATAAGTAAAGAAGTAAAAGGGGGAAGGAGGAGAAAAAGGGAGAGTGGAAAGGAGGAAAAGGAAGAAAAGGAAGGAAGAGGGGAGGAAGAGAAAGAAGGAGGAAGAGAAAGGAAAGAAGAGAGAGGGAAGGAGGAAAGAGAGAAGGGGAGAGAAAGGAGGAGGAAGAGAGAGAAGCAGAAGAGAAAGAAAGGGAAAGACAGAAGGAGGGTAGAGAAAAGGAAGGAGAAAGGAGGGAGAGAAGAAAGGAGAGAAAGGAGAGAGGGAGAGAGACAGACAGAGAGAGAGAGAAGAGAAAGGGGAGAGAGAATAAGAAGGGGGAAATAGAGAGAGAGAAAAGGGGGAGAGAGATAATGGGGAAAAGAGGATAAAGAAAGAGAGAAAAAGAAAGAAAAGGGAAAGGAAGAAAGAAATGGGTGAGTTGTTTCACAAAGATACAGCAGGTATCCATGACTAAGTATGGAAGTAGGATGGAAAACACCTTTGTGGTGAAGTGAGGGACAGTGTAAAGCTCTCCATTCTCCCTCCTTCTAAAGAATTCCTCCAACTTGAAATAACTATTAGTTCTTAGCCTAGTAACTCCCATCCTTAGAACAGCTAATGTTAGAAAACTAAGTCAAGGACAACTCCTTCAGACCTTTATCCCCCTCTCACTAGCACTTCAATTAGAATGGGCTTTGATTTGAAGGTTAATACCTTGGGACCCAAGTGAATTCCACTGAGAGTCAATTCAAGTGAACAAAAACTTTGGGATGAAATTGATGTTTCTCCATGTATATTGCCTAGTATAGGGGCCTTCTCCACAAACCAAGTCTTCAATAAAAGGAAAAGACACAGGAAAGTGTGTGTGTGTGTGTGTGTGTGTGTGTGTGTGTGTGTGTGTGTGTGTGTGCGTGTATGTCCATAGAGGGCAAAACAATTGGCAAGAGTACTGGGGAGATCATGACATTTGAGGATTAGGTATAGAAACTGAGAATATTTAGCTTGGAGAAGAAAAGACTTAGCAGGGAAATGAGAACAGTCTTCAAGTTACCTGTTTCTCTAGGTATGCACATACAGACATATAACATGTTATATGTATTACATAGGTATATGTAGGTTCTTCCCTAGTAGGATGTAAACTCTTTGAAGGAAAGAGCTGTGTAATTTTTGTCTTTGTATTCCCTGTGACTATCATAAAGCGAACATTCATTACATAATTTAATTAAATGAACTTATCATTCACCCCCACCCCCAAATCTTTTATTTTTCCAGACTGTTATCCAAGCACCAAGAATACATAGAAACATCTCATTTACTGATTCCTTTTTTTTTTCTTTACGCAGTGAGGGGAGAATAAATTAGTAACATTTAGACCTAGTCCAAAATGGAATCGGCTGCCTTGGGAGGTGGTGAGTGACCCATCACTGAGTATCTTTAATAAATTGTTAGACGACCATAGGCTAGGGTAGCTGGGGCATATTTATGTTTCGGATACTGATTGGACCACAAAACTGATAAGGCAATTGGGTGGTCCAATGAATAGAGCACTGAGTCTTGAGCCAAGAAGATTCTAGTTAAAATCAATTCTCAGATACTTACTCGCTATGTTACCTTGGACAAGTCATTTAACCTCTGTCTGACTCAGTTTTCTTATCCATAAAATGGAGATAATAATAATATCTATCTCCCAGGGTTGTTGTGAGGATAAAATGAGACAATATCTGTAAAGAAAGCCTTTTTAAGTCTTAGAGTACTATATAAATGATAGTTGTTATTATGAGGTCCTTTTCAACTCTGAAATTAATAAGACAGAGACATAGCCTGATGTAAGCATTGTACAATGCTTCTAAAAAGCCTTAGTGTAATTTTCTTTTGTTAAAAGCTTAACATATAGTGATCTATTGTTTGATAAACCCAAAGACTTTAACTTTTGGGATAAGAACTCACTATTTAACAAAAACTTCTGGGAAAACTGGAAAATAGTATGGCAGAAACTAGGCATAGACCAACATCTTATACCCTAAACCAAAATAAAATCAAAATGGCTATATGATTTAGATATAATGATTGATACTATAAGCAAACTAGGAGAGGAAAGAATAGTTTACCTGACATCTCTGGAGAAGGGAAGAATGTATGATTGAACAAGAGATAGAGGATATTATGAAATACAAAATGGATTATTTTGATTATATTACATTGAAAAGGGCAATTGGGGTTAAGTGACTTGCCCAAGGTCGCACAGCTAGTTTTTGTGTTAAGTGTCTGAGGCCAGACTTGACCTCAGGTCCTCCTGACTCCAGGGCTGGTGCTCTATTCACTGCACCACCTAGCTACCCCCACATTTGAAAAGTTTTTACACGAACAAAGCTGACGCAACCAAGTTTAGAAGGGAAGCAGAAAACTTGGAAATAATTTTTACAGCTAGTGTCACATCTAAAATATATACACAAGTGAGTCAAATTTATAAGACTACAAATCATTCCCCAGTTGATACATGTCCAGGGATATGAACAGGTGGTTTTCAAATGAAGAAATGAAAGCTATCTATAGTCATACAAAAAAAGTTCTAAATCACTACTGATTAAAGAAATACAAATCAAAACAACTCTGAGGTACCATATCACACCTATCAGATTGGTTATCATGACAAAACAGGAAAATGATAAATTTTGGACAAGATGTGGGAAAATTGGAAGACTAATGTGATGTTGGTGGAGTTGTGAACTGATCTAACCAACCACTCTGGAGAGTAATTTGGAACTATGCACAAAGAGCTATAGAACTATGCATATCCTTTGACCCAGCAATACCACTTCTAGGGCTGTATCCCAAAGAGATCATAAAAATAGGAAAAGGACCTGTGTGTACAAAAATATTTATAGCAGCTCTTTTTGTGGTGGCCAAGAATTAGAAATTGAGGGTATGCCCATCAATTGGGGAATAGCTGAACAAGTAGGGGTATATGAATATAACCGAATACTATTGAGCTGTTGAACAGGTAAACTTCAGAAAAGTCTGAAAAGACTTATATGAATTGATGCTGGGTGAAGTGAGCAGAACCAGGATAGCATTGTACACAGTAACAGAAACAATGTGCAATGATTAACTTTCATAGACTTGGTTTTTCTCAGCAATGCAAGGATTTAAGACAACTCCAAAAGACTCAAGACAGAAAATGCCATCCACATTCAGAGAAAGAACTATGGAGTCTGAATGCAGATTGAAGCAGACTATTTGATCTCTTTTTTTCTTTTGTGATTTGTTTTGTTTCTTCCTCCTTGTGGTTCCTCCCATTGGTTCTAATACTTCTAATACTTCTTTACCATGACTTTTACACATGACTAATGTGAAAATGTATTGAATATGAATGTATAAGTAGAGCCTATATCAGATTGCATGCTATCTTGGGAAGGGGAGAGGAGAGGGAAGTGGAAAAAATAAAAAACTCAAAAGCTTATGGAAATGAATGTTGAAAACTAAAAATAAAATAATGAAAACTAATTTTTAAAAACTTAAAATAATAATAAAACTTTTTGGACCTTCTGGATCTGTTAGGAAGGGAAAAATTAGGAGCAATGGAGGAAGACTACAGAAAGGTAAACTCAGGTTCAATGTGGGGGAACAATCTCCTGTTAGAGTTCTCCCAAAGTGGAGTGGATCATACTGAGGGGTGGTGGGGGCCTCCTCCTGGCAGCTTTAGAATGGCCATTGCTTGGGTATGGTACAATGGGGCTTCCTTTTGGATCTGGATTGGACTAGAATATCTGCTGGGATCTTCCTTAACTCTCAACTTTGTGATTCTATAAACAGGGCTCAAAGCCATCCTTTTCTCAACTTTTATTTAAAAAAAATGCTTTCATGTAAATTATTTCAATTGCCCAATTGGGACTGATGCTATTGTACATTTTTTTTTATAATGAAGATTCTGAGACCTGGATAACTAACATTTCACTTGTTCAAGATCAATTCGTTTGAATCCTACCCTTTGTTCTTTCTAAAAAAATAATGCCAATAACAATAGCTAGCATTTATTTAGTGCCTTCGGTGTGCCTAAGCATATTTTATGAACATTATCTCATCTGACCCTCACAACTACCCTGTGAAGTAGGTGCAATTATTATCCCCATTTTACAGATGAGTAAAGTGAGTCAAACAGAAGTTAACTGATTTGCCCAAGGTCACACAGCTAGTTAGGACTGGGGCCAGATTTGAACTTAGGTCTTTTTGACTCCAGACCCAGCACTTGAAACACTAGGCTACCAAGTTGTTTCTAAAATAAATATAAGATACTTAATAAATGTTATTGTTACTAAAGTTTTTGGGTTTGGTTTTTTTTTTTTTTTTTTTTTTGCTTTTTGGAGGGGGGAGGGCAGGGCAATTGGGGTTAAGTGACTTGCCCAAGGTCACATGACTAGTAAGTTTTAAGTGTCTGATTAAGAGGCTGGATTTGAACTCAGATCCTCCTGACTCCAAGGCCGGTGCTCTATTCACTGTGCCACTTACCCACCCCTAAAGTATTTTTCTTTTATTTGTCAAGTCAGAGAATGCTTGATTCTAAATTTTCTTTCATCTCTCTCAGTGAATCTATCTATGACTGTCCCCCAGACACATCTTTAAATATCTCTGTTGCTAAGTCCATTCTCTGCATGGGCTGGTTCGATGGCTCCAAGCTCTGGCTCCATGATTCCCTCAGGGAGCCCAGAGTAGACTACACCCTAGAGGAAGGGTTCTATCCCAGGCAGGACACAGGACACATTCCTGCCTTATGAGGTGACATAAGCATAGAAACTTTCTCTTTGGTTCCCATAGTATTTTCCAGAGAAGAATCTCAGAACACATCCACAGGTGCC
The DNA here is from genome assembly GCA_011680675.1 of Gymnobelideus leadbeateri. Taxonomy (NCBI): domain Eukaryota; kingdom Metazoa; phylum Chordata; class Mammalia; order Diprotodontia; family Petauridae; genus Gymnobelideus; species Gymnobelideus leadbeateri. Next base: position 21,008 of record WOXC01004022.1, read on the forward strand.
ACTCTCTGTGGAGAGAAGAGTAAGGTCAAGCATCATGGCAAAACTCAGCCAGCTGGCCAGAGGAGAAGAAGCTAGAGCTAGGTAGCCTTTGCCCTGAAAAGAGTTAGCTTGGAGACCATATAGGATAACAGGCTTAGAGATTCAGGCCTGAGAGGGGCATTAAAAAGCATCAATTCCAACACCCTAATTTGACAGACAAGGAAACTGAGGCAAAGAGGTAAAATCACCTTCCCAAGGTCACAAAAAGGACTAAGTGGTGGAGCTGGGGTTCAAAGCCAGGTCCTTTGACTCTAAATCATATATTTCCTCCTGTGCCACACTTTGCAGCTGAGGAAACTGAGGTCCACAGAAAAGTAACAAGCTGTGCAAGATCCTAAGGTTTAGAATTATTTAGAATTATTGTACTTTGCTGTTTGTTTTGAGATGAGGTCTTCCTCTCTGAAGCCTCAGCGTGTGGCCCCACTGCCAACTGTCAGGGTAGCTTGGGCTCGTTTTCCAACCTGCGCTGTTTCATCCCTTCTTAGTAGTCACTCCCAGGGGCTCACTGCACTGATGCCAACAAGGATGTGGAACCTGCGGCCTTGAGGCCACACATGACCCTCTAGGTACCCAAGTGCAGCCCTTTGACTGAATCCAAACTTCTCAGAACAAATCCCCTTAATAAAGGGATTCATTCTGTAAAACATGTACTCATTCAAAAGGCTCCATCCTCGGACCTAGAAAGTCACATGTGTCCTGGTGGCCCCAGGTTCCCTACCATTGGAGACCCTTGACTGGCTTTGACCCTAGTCTAGCACAGCTCATCCAACAGCCTTAGTCACTCCAGTAACAGACTACAGGTGTGTGCTGCCACACTGGGCCAATCCCCTCATTTTACAGATGAGGAAATAGGCTCAGAGAAAACAAGTAATTTCTCAAGGTCACATGGCTAATAGAAGGCTGAGGTGGGATTTGAATTCAGGTTTTCCTGATCCCCTTTGCTACACTAGCAAACAAACTAGAGAAGCGAGCACCGCCCCCCCCCCCCAAGTTCTACAGGGCACTTCCCTCTCTAATGCCATCATGTTTCCAGTCCTAATCATTCCCCAGCAGCATCTGGATGGGGGTGGGGGATGGGAGGCTTCTTGGAGCTTCCAGCCTTCCTCATTAAGCAGGAAACCAATGAGAACAAAAAATGAGTCTCTTGGGGGCCTTCCCCCACTCTCTCTATAGGGTCCTGCCTCTGGTCTCCTCTGTTTTTGTCTGGTTCTACAAGGAAGCTTGTTTTCTGTTCTACACCAGCTGGTCCTGCAGTCTGTCATTGACAGAGCTGCCAGCCTCCTCGAAGACTGACCCTTGAATGGCACTGAGTTGTGTTTAAATTTTCAGAATTCACCTCTCTTTTCATCCTCCTTATCGGAGCCAGGCCAGTCCCAGCTGGGAGAGTGGTTTGGCTGCTTTCCCCTGGTATTGAAATAGATGGGCTGGGACCTGAATTCTTCAATCCAGGCCATTCTTCTCAAGTGGGAGGGGAGAGAAAGAGAAGACTGGAGGGATAGGGAAGAAAGAGAACTCCCTTTCTCTTTTGATTTTTCATTTTGGAGGCTTTTTAAAAGAAATTTAAAAAGTTAACACTTTGTTTTGTACATTACTTAGATTTCCACCATGTCCATTCCTTTACTCTTCCTTATCCTTTGTAATAAAAGATTTTTAAAAAGGAAACAAAAAATCTCACTTAAATTGATGAATACATTTAAAAAATCTGATATTAATATCCAATGCTCCACACTTGGGCAACCCTCCCCCCTCTGCAGAAGAGTAGGGGGAAGTCCCTTCTCTTTCCAAACTTCATAACATTCAATTTGGAAGCTGTTGTTTATTCCATGGACATCACTGTAATTCTTATTTATATTGTTTTGGGGGCTCTTCTTACTTTGCTCTGCATTGGTTCGTATAAATCTTTCCATGATTATATGTGTTCATCACATTTATTTATTATAGCACAGTAGCATTCCATTGCATTCATAAACTACCGTTTGTTTGGTCATTCTCCGAAGTAAGATAATCTATTTTGTTTCTAATCGATGCTACTGTTACTACTACATACATACACAAAATAATATAAATATTTTGGGGTATACAGAGATTTTCTTTTTGTTAATGATATCCTTGTAGTATGTACCTAACAAGAAATCTCTGGGTATGGAAATGACTATGGAATCAAAGGGTTTAAATATTTTAGCAACTTTACATAACTCCAAATTGGTTATAAGAATAGTGGTACTCATTCATAGTTCCACCAACAATGCATAAGCACACCTATCTTTCCATAACTCCTCCAACATTGACTATTCCCATTTTCTGTTATCTTTGCCACTTTGTTGATTGTGAGATGACACTTCAGGGTTGTTTTGATTTGTATTTCTCTTGTTTTTAGTGGTTTGAAGCCTTCTGTTCCATGACTGTAAATAATTTGCAATTCTTCTTTTGGGAACTGTTTGTCCATATACTTTGAACATTTGTCCATTAGGGAACAGTTTTTGATCATATATGTTGAACTTGATTTTATATATTTCTGTTAATTATCTACATATCTTGTGGCCTAAGCCCTTATTGAAGCAATTTGGTACATTCATTCCTCATTCAGCTATTTCTCTTATCCTAGAGACATTAAATGCATGTGTAAAAACATTTCTATTTCATGTAGTAGAAATTTTCTGTTTTATCTTTTTTGATGGCTTCTATCGCTTGTTTGGTTAAGAATACATCTCCTAGGCTGGAGAAGGAAATTGCAAATCACCCCAGTATCTTTGTCAAGAAATTCCCATATTGGTGGGGGTGGAGCCAAGATGGCAGAGTAGAAACAGCTCATCCAAGCCACTCTGCCCCCAGGTTCCCCCCAAACGATGTAAAAGGGGACTCTGAACAACTTCTGGAGCCCCAGAACCCACAGAACGACACAGAGAAGCTAAACTCCCGCTGAGGACAGCCCAGCAGCCCTGCAGGAAGGACCAGCGCAGTGGTCTGGGACCTGGCAGCGTGCAGCACGAAGAGCGCAGGAGCCTAGCCGAGTCCAGGTCCGAGTGAGCCGAGGTTTTAGCCCCAGGGCGGCAGGGCCAGCAGCCAGCTCGAGGAACCCCAGAACACCAGGAGCTGTGGCGACCCCAGAATTATCAACATAGACTTGCCTAGGACAAAGTAAGAGGTTAATATCCTATGGACTTTGGGACTGGTATTAGGGAATGCGTCGGCTCCCTCCCCTGGGGGCTAGAAGCCACAGAGGACAAACGCCATTTTGTAGTTTTCAGAGGCAGCTTCCGCTCCCAGCCTGCAAATTTGTAGGGAGTTCCAGTGATCAGTCTTGGGGGTAATCGCTCTTGCTTTAACCTCCCTGGATCTGGATTGTGATCTAGGGGGGAAGTCGTGGGTGGGTTTACAGCTTGCCAGAAACGGAAGTTGCCCCCCACACGTTCAGGACGAAAATTCCTCTAGCTGGCCTTAAAGCCATAGTGTGGCAACAAGCACAAAAGTCAAGTAATTAAGTGGCAACATGCCAAGGCAAAGGAAACAGAAAAATGCAACCCTAGACTCCTATTTTGGGGGCATAGAGCAGGAAAAGGACTGTGAGGTCAGAAGTCCTGCTCCAAAAGCCCCAGGGGAAAACATGAGTGGGTTGCAGGCCATAGAGGACCTTAAGAAGGACTTTAAAAATCAAATAAGAGAAGTGGAGGAAAATTGGAAAGAGAAATGAGAAGGATGCAGGAAAAGTATGAAATGAGGGTCAACAGCCTGACTGAGGAAAACAACACCTTAAAAAATAGACTAACTCAAATGACAAAGGAGGCCCAAAAGGTCAATGAGGAGAAGAATGCCTTAAAAAGTTGAATTTGCCAGATGGAAAAAGAATCTCAAACGTTCACTGAGGAGATTCATTCCTTCAGAGTTAGACTGGAGCAAATGGAAGCTAATGACTTTATGAGAAATCAAGATGCTGTTAAGCAGATCCAAACAAATGAAAGAATAGAAGGCAATGTGAAATATCTCATGGGAAAAACCACTGACCTGGAAAATAGATCCAGGAGAGACAATTTAAAAATTATTGGACTACCTGAAAGCCATGATCAAGGAAAGAACCTAGAAATCACCCTTCAAGAAATTCTCAAGGAAAACTGCCCTGATGTTTTAGATCCAGAGGGCAAAATAGAGGTTGAAAGAATCCACAGATCACCTCCTGAAAAAGATCCCAAAAAGAAAACTCCCAGGAATATTATAGCCAGGTTCCAGAATCCCCAGATCAAGGAGAAAATACTACAAGCAGCCAGGAAGAAACAATTTCAATATTGTGGAAACACAATCAGAATAGCCCAGGACCTGGCAGCTTCTACACTGAGGGATCGAAGGGCATGGAATATGATATTCCAGAGGGCAAAAGAACTGGGAATGAACCCAAGGGTCACCTACCCAGCAAAACTGAGTATTTTGTTTCAGGGCAAAATATGGTCATTCAGTGGAATAGAGGACTTTCAAGCATTCTTGAGGAAAAAACCAGAATTGAATAGAAAATTTGACATCCAGACACAAGAAAGAAGAGATGCCTGAGAAGGTAATCAGGGAAAAGAAATCAAAAGGAACTTATCAAAGTTGAACTATTTACATTCCTATATGGAAAAGCAATAACTGTGACTGATGATATCTTTCTCACTATGAAAATAATGGAAGAAGGGGGTGTGGTCATATGAATACATATGTGAATGGGTGTGTATATGGTTACAGTTATATATGGATAGAGGGCATAGGTTGAATTTGTTGGGAAGGGAGAATACTCAAGGGATGAAATTATGAGGTGAGAGAGGAAAGTGGCAAGAGGAGATGGGGAGAGACAGGGTAGGGTAAACTATCCCATGAAGGGGAAGTGGTTGCAAAAGAGGGGGAGAATAAGGAAGGCTAAAAAGGCAAAACCACATTCACATTGAATTTGGTTCAGGGAGAAAATGACATACATACTAAATGGGATATCTCAACCTGTAGCAGGATAGGGGGAAGGGGGATGAGAGGAGGGATGATGGATGGGAGGGCATCCTTGGGGTGAGGGGAGGTTGGAAATACCCACTATAGAAGAGGGACAGGATCATGTAGGGAATGGACCAGGTGGGGGGTGGGATGAGTGGGAGGGAATTATAAGCAGCCTTGTACAATATATCTACTATGATAATGTTTTGCATAGCTAGACATGTACAACATATACTGAATTACTTATCTCCCAAGAGGGAATGGGTGACAAGGGAGGAAGGAAATGGATCTGAAATTTGAGGTCGTAACATTAAATGTTTCAAATATATATAAATACTATTATTAATACTCTCTTGCTTGTAATAGGGAGATAAGATGTGCAGGCATTGGGATGCAAAGACTCACTTTCCTCTAATGGAAAAGTCGATGGGGGTATGGGAGAAGGTATGGGAGAGAGCAGATTGGAGGAAGCGATATCTTGTGGGATTACTATTCTGGGAGGTTGGGTAGGGGAATAATGGGGGGAAAATGATTGTAACTCAAAATCTGGCGGAAATGAATGATGTAAAACAGAAGTTAATAAAGCATTTGTTTTAAAAAAAAAGAATACATCTCCTACACAGAGCTGCAAAAGGCATATGATGCCCTTCTCTTCAAGATTTCTTTTGCTTTGATCTTTGTTATTCAGACCTTGCATCCAATTTGAATTCATTGTGAATATACTGAGATTTGTCATAAGCCCATTTGGCAGTCTGAAAAAGCCTAATACAATTGTTGGTTGTCTATATTCAAAATTGGAAGAGATGCTAAATTTCACTTAGAGGTTAGTGAAAATAAATATATATGTTTCCCCCCATCCAAATTCATAGATTTCCTGAAATCTATACACAAACCTCTTGAGGGTCTAAGGATCCTAGGTTCAGAACCCCTGGTCTGAGCCTCATTTCTGCCAGAATGTTTTCCAGGTTTCCCTGTAGTTCAGTGTATGTTTTCAGGTATAATAAACATTAGGTTATTGTGTTCCTTTGTTTCTGTTTCTACCTGAATGGTCTGATCCATTGATATAATTTTCTATTTTTTAAACTAATATCAAATGGTTTTGATCACTGCTCCTCTATAATATAATTTGAGGTCTGGAAATGCTAATTCCCTTTTATTCCTACTCTTTTTTTTCATGATTTCCCTTGATTTTCTAGATTTTTTTTTCCAAATTTAATTTATTTATTTTAAATCTAGTTTTAAAAACTATTCCTTTGGTAGTTTGATAATTTATAAATTAAATTTGGTAGTATTTTCATTTTTTAAATAGCTTAGTCCAGTATGGTCATGGACATTAACCATCCCTCTAGTTGTTATGTTTTCCTTCATTCCTTTAAGCAAAATTTTGTATTTGAATCTATACAAGTATCAAATGTAAATTTGTGGATTGACTCCCATTTTTTTTGCATTTTATATTTATTTTGAATGGGATTTCCCTTTCATTATTTTTTCTTTGAAAAATAAAAGGAAGTTGTGTTTTGGTATTAATTTTAAACATATCCCTTATATAAGTATTGAGATTTGCAATTTATAAAGTTGCTTTTTATAAGGATTTACAGCAATGTGATATGTAATTTTGATATATGTATGTATGTGTGCATATGTGTGTGTTCTGTTCCCTATAGGGCAGGCAGGGCATTTGGGGGGTATATCAGTTCAGATGTTTTATAAAAATTTTTAGCTGGTCCAGGAGGTGGACCCCTCTCTTTTCCTACCCATTATAGGAATGTGGTTGATTTTTTTTGTGGGTTTATGTTATAATCTTCAAATGCGCTAAAAAAGCATTATTAGGTTCTTTCCTTGGAATTCTTTCATTTTAAAATCAGGAGTAGCTGGAATTTTTAAAAATTATATTAAAAGAGCTAGTTTTAGTGGACTTAAATCCAGATGTTCCTGCTTCCAAGCCCACTATGATATCCACTGAACCTAAGATGTCAAACATGAAACCTGTGGAGGCAGATTAAAATGTGATAGTTAACATGCAAAATGTAATTAAAATTGCATTAAAATATAGATACAATAGAATCTAGATAATGTTAATGTGGTTTTCTAACTCATGTAGACAGCAGGAATCCTTATGGATGGGTTTAGTGGCCCTGGTTTCTATTATAATTTGACACTACTACCCAGGCCAACCTTGGGCTTGGAGTGAGGAAGCCTGGGTTCTAGACCTAGCTTTGAGCAAGAATCCTCTCCAGTCCCTGATAGCAAAACTAGGAGCAACCAACACATATTTCTTCATCATTTACCATGTGCTTGACTCTCTGTTAAAGCCTTGAGATTAAAAGAAAAAGAGGAAATAGTGCCTGCTCTCTCCAAGCTTACATTCCAATGGAGAACGGATGGCCATTGAGGTTCCTTCCAAATGTGTATGTGTCTTGTAATGGAGGTCTGGCACATGGTAATGGTGTCTTCCCCATATGGAGATGTTTGGGAGGTTGCTTCCTATTTCTAAGTGATGACATGGAACTTGGAGTGACTGTGGAGCATGTGTGGCCATTGTGTAATGGGTTCAAATTGGCCAGACCCTGGGGAAGAAGAAGCTCTTTGATCGGCAGCTGAGGCATTCTTTTAACCACAGCCTTTTTGGCTCACCATTCTTGGGAAGCTCCTTCACTCACAGCAACCAGTGAAGGGAATTGAGCCTATGACTGAATTTAAAAGATTCAGAGGGTGCCTTAGAACTTCAATATTCCAGAGTCTGGGTTTGGGGGAGGCAGGCCAGTTTCAATGCCCCAAGAAACAACCTTCAGAAGGGATTTTTGGGACCCCAGCCCAACATTAGCTAAAACAAAGACTCACCCAGCAGGGATGCTGTGTTGGGCATCCTGATTATTTCAAAGTTCAGATTTTTAGTCACCAAGTTCATGTCTGAGGCATCCTTCAGTCCTTTCAAATTCACAAGGTCACAGACTCCACTCCCTTTACTGGTCACCATGAGTGAAGGAGACATTGAGTCCTCTACAAGAGTAATGGGATGAGGAAAAAAAAGCAAAAGGCTAAAGCTGATGAGTCATGATGACACTCCAGGAAGCAGAGTCCCTGGTGATAGATTACCCATGGGTAGATTCAGATGGACAGAACCTCTGAGGACCCAGCCACCTAGCCAAGGGCAAAAAAAGGAAAGAACTAGGGAGGGAAACTAAAATAAAAAGAATTCAGAAGGGAGGGAAGAAGAGGAGAAGGCTTCACCTCCTGGACTAGTTAAAGATCTTGCTGATGGTGTGTTAGAAAAAATCCCTGGGGCGGCTAGGTGGCATTGGAGTGGCTAGGTGGCGCAGTGAATAGAGCACCAGTCCTGGAGTCAGGAGGACCTGAGTTCAAATCTGGCCTCAGACACCTAACACAAAAACTAGCCTGTGACCTTGGGCAAGTCACTTAACCCCAACTTCCCTCCAAATAGCAAAAAACAAACAAACAAACAAACAAATAAATCCCCAATATACTTTACCTGGTATATGAATGAAATATGATATAGAAATACCCATAAAGAAGATATAAAAATAAAACTGAAAGCACGTATACAAGTCAAAATATCATGGTTCACATTATTATAATTCATATTACAATAAATACTTGCAAAAATACACCTTACAATTTAATCTTTTGCAAATTTCCACACTTGTATGATGCAACATATTGAACAACTGGAATCTATCAAGCCCACACTGTGCTATAGATACAAAGAAAGGCAAAAGATGGTCCCTGCTTTCAGAAATTGCAGGGGTCATGTAAGCAATTGTGTACAGGCAAGATATAGACAGGCTAAACTGGGGGGAGTCTCAGGGACTTCAGAATCCCCTGGGTTTACCCCGTCTATTTTCTGTTTGCACTGAAATTGTGGAATACCGGGAAAACCTCATGGAAGGTGAGACTTTAGCTGAGACTAAATGAACCAGGGAATCCAGGGAGTAGGAGGGATTATTCCAAGCACAGGAGACAGACCAATGACCCTGAATCCAGTTTGAAGTGTCAAGGAAGCATTTGAAGACTGGGATTTTAAGAAAGAGGTTAGGGCTGGACAAATTGATCTGAAAGTCAGAAAGATATCTCAACCAACCAACCATTGAACAATTTGGTTTTTTTGGCTAGTCACTTCACCCTGTTTGCCTCAGTTTCTTCCTCTGTCTAATGAGCTTGAGAAGGAAATGGCAAACCACTCCAGAATATCTGCCAAGAAAACTCCAAATGGGGGCATGAGGAATCAGACAAAATTGAAAAGTGACTGAACAAAAAGGACAAGAAGAAGAACATAGATCTGAAGCTAGAAGAAACCTCAGAGGACATCTATTCCAAACTCCTCATTTTTAATACCCAACTTGCCCAAAGTCACACTGGGAGTTAGCATCAGAGGTAAGATTTGAACTCACGTCCTCTGACTAGAGTTATCAGTCTTCCCCCGTGTGCTATGCAGAATATGGTCTAGTTCTCGAATTGTCTTTTTTAAATTAATTTCTCCCTCTTTCTCTATTTTTGGAGGCAGTTGGGGTTAAGTGACTTGTCCAGGGTTACACAGCTAGTAAGTATCTGAGGCTAGATTGGAACTCAGGTCCTCCTGACTCCAAGGTTGGTACCCTTTCCACTGAGCTACCTAGCTTCTCCTCTACTTGTCTTTCTGTGGACAAATTCACATTTCTCTCCTAGCTCAGGCAGCAAGATCAGCAATGAATCTCATGAGAGTTGTTAGCTGCTCAATTCCAATAATGTTGGGAAGAGGGATCATGAGAAACCTGGCCCATGCTTTGGGATCTCTTGGAGGTAGAAATAGAGAAATGTGCCCCTCTTAAATAACCTGGATGATTGGGAGGGGGGCAGGAGAGATGCAGGGGGTTGGGAGTAAAATAAGAAGGCAAAAAAATACTTGAATGCCTCTTTGTAATAAATCATGTGTTCCAAGGATAGCAGTCTGATTAACTGCCATTGTAGTAATCACTGGCCCCAGTCAACCAACCTCATGGAAGGTAGAATTTTAGTTAAGACTAAAAGAACCCAGGGAAGCCAGGAAGTAGGAGGCAGACAGGCTAATGCCACTGACTAATAAACTAGAGTTTATTAAGCTTCTACAATATTCCAGGCACTGTTAATAATGATAATTTTACTATTTATATAGCTCTTTAAGGTCTGAAAGGGCTTTAGAAATCTTTACAATGATGCTGGGACATAGGTGCTCTTATCCCCATTTTACAGATGAGGAAAACGGAGGCAAATGGTTAAGAACAGGCACATTCACATGCCTAGCAAATGTCTGAAGCTGGTTTTAGGCTCAAGTCTTCCTTGACTCTATGTACCTGGCACAGAGTGAATACTTAAATACAAAAGTGAGGCAATGTCTGCTCTTAGTAAGCTCCTATTCTAAGGAGGGGAGCTAGCACATATAAGGGAAGGTTCGGTTGTTGGGCAGACAAGAAGACCTAGGAGTTCTGGGGGTAAATACATAGTTAAAACAAGGTAATTTGGAAGGTGAATATTAGAAACTGGGAAAGGGGAATCAGGAAAGGCCTCATAGAGAAATCAGAATTTAACTTAGTCCTGAAGGAAACTAGTGATTCTAAGAACAAGAATTCAAGTGGGAGGGCATTCCAGTATGGCGTATGGAGGGCATAGAAACCCATTTTACTTTGAGACAAGTTTGAAATTGATGGTTAGATTAGATGATCTCCAATGGCTCACCCAGCCCTGACATCCCCTGTTCTCAGGCTCCTTCCAGCTCTGACATTTCCTATTCTAAGACCTCTCCCAGTTATAGCATTCTCTGTTCTAAGTCCCTTCCCAGCTGCCCAACATTCTGCATCCTAATATTTTGTATTCTGATACTCTGTTTAGCTCTGACAGTCTACATTCTAACACTCCATAGTCTCAGTTTCTGGACAACTTAGATGCTTCCTTCTCTGTTCTAAGCTATTCATGCCCCTACCCTATATGAATTGATGATGATGCCCCTGCAGGGCAGGGCCAGGGAGCCAGCTCCGGTGAAACAGTCAACTTCAAACCTATGACCATAAGCCACACAGAGAGATCTTGGTACTGAGAATGAAAGGAGCTGTTAGGAAAAGCCTCCCCCTGCCTTCACCCCTCCCAGATGCCTTGCCAGGGCTAGGAGCAGGCCAACTCTACCAATTCATCAGAGATGTCAGGCTCCCCGTGCTGGACGAGGCATAAATCAACTGTAAGAAGGGATGAAGGGAGAAAAAAGAAGTCTTGGGGAGAAGAAAAATTGGTCAGGTGGGGGGGAGGGGAGAAAGAGGGAGAGAAGAAATGAGATCAAAGGCAGAAATTCATCAGAGATAACAGAATTATTTATTTTCCCTGCTGCTCCAGCGTCTCTCCCTTTGAGGCCTCTCTGATGATGTATTTGGATGTCTCTGGCCCGTCTGCTCTCCGAGGCATCCCCCAGTCCCAAGCCAACACGTTGGTTTCATCACCCACGCCAAGGCTGCCCCCCACCCTGCCAGCCCACCAAACCTTTTGATCTCCTGCCCTGGCGGTGTTTATGTGCCACAGTTTATAGTACTCATGGCCCAAGTCTGATTTGGGGATGCCTTGGGGGAGGGAAGCCAAGCTACCAAGATGTCCCTTTGAATTTCCTTCATCATTCATTCATGTGTTTATTTATCAACCTGCGGGGACATTTCATTGCTTATTAGTCAATGTCCTCAAGAAAGTTCTCTCTGTATTTTAGGGAATGAAATAGAAGGGAGAAGAAAGAAAAGCAGACCTCCTTTTCATGATCCTGTCCCCATGGCTCACTTCGATCTTGGCCCCTCGATTCTATCCTCAGTAAATTCTCTCCATCCCAATCTTGTCATGGAAAGGGCAATGGATTTGGAATGGGAAAGCTGAGGTCTGGGAGAAGGGAGAGGACCCTCATCTTACATAGGTTATATAGGACTGGTAGAGATTCAGTTTACTTGTCCTCAACAAGCTGAAGAGCATCCAAAGGGGAAGGGAAACAAATATGCATTAAGGACCTACTGTGTTCCAGGCACTGTGATGAGTGCTTTATTCTAATTGGAGCCTTAAGACCTTTAGAGGGAGGGGCTAATTTGTATCTCCATTTTACAGTCAAGGAAACCAAGGCAGAGAGAGATTGGGTGGCTTGCTCAAGGTCACGCAGCTAGTGTCTGAGGCTGAATTTGAACTCAGGACACTCTGACTTTAGGCTCAGGTTCTCTATCCGTTGTACCAACTAGCTGCCAAATGATGGGAACTAGGAGGACAAAGGGTTCTGAATTTATGTCCTTATCAGGGTCATTTGATGAAATAGAGCATGTTTAGCCTGGAGAAGAGAAGATTCATGGTGGGGTAACATCTACCTTCAAGTAGGCAGCTAAGTGGTCCAGGGGAATCTGGAGTCAGGAAGACCTAAGTTCAAATCTAGTCTTTATAAAGTGTTTTGCAAAACTGTTGTTCAGACATTTCAGTCATGTCTGAGTTTTCTTGACCCTATTTGGGGTTTTCTTGACAAAGATACTAGAGTGGTTTGCCATTTCCTTTACAGCTAAGAAAATTGAGGCAAACAGGGTTAAATGACTTGCCCAGAGTCACACAGCTAATAAAATGTCTGATGCTGAATTTGACTCAGGTCTTCCTGACTCCAGGCTCTGGGCTCTATCCCGCTGCACCTTCTAGCTACTCTAAATATTAAAACTGTTCAAAGGTGCCTGGTGAAAGAGTGAGCTCCTTATCCTTGGAGGTATTCAAGTGCCTCCAAAAAGGTGGTTGGTTATTTGTTGGCAACATAATAGAGAAGGAGTTATAGTCAAGTAGAAATTGATTTAAATAATTTTTTAAAGCAATTGGGGTTACTAACTTGCTCAAGGTTACATGGCTAGTCATGATTTATGTGTGGGTGCTCATTTTCTGAGGCTGGTTTCGATCCCGGGTCATCCCAGCTCCGAGGCCAGCACTCTTACTGCGCCACCTAGCTGCCCCGATTTAGATGATTTTTGATGTCTCATCCAACTCTGAGATGTTTTGACCAAGTCTATTCCTCTGACTACTTTCATCTCTTACATGTTGAGGAAATTTCCAATCTACCATCAATCCCAGGGCATAGAAAGTATTTGGATCTATCCCATTATCTGTCTCAGGAAAATGTAGGGTATCCCAGAAACCTTAGAAAAGCTTTTACAAAAGCCAGGAACCACACTTTTTTTCTTCTCTGGAGGTGTTAGAAGCTAGGAAGAACATTTATCTCTATCTCATTTAAGACCAGACAGTGGTATCCAGCTCAGAGAGTAACTGGGGCCATGAACTTGTACATAAGGATCTCCACGGGTTTCATCTTTAAATAATGTTAATGGGTGATTTCTATTGTGTTTCTATTTATTTTGTTAAATATTTCCTAATTACATTTTATTACAGTTCAGCTGTGTGGGCAGACGGAGCCAGGTTTGATCCATCTGACATAGAATATTGAGAGATTGTGTGGCTCAGTGGGAGTAGCCAAGGTGATATGGAGCTTAGTCTTGTTTACTTGACTTGAGATTATTTTCCAGGGAAATACACAAGAGGGATAGAATTAACTGTGAAATCTGATTGGGTGTAAAAAACCAGAGTTTGTTATAACAAAGTCATGGCATCTTGTACCGGGCACCAGACAGAAATGAGGTAAACTAGTAGCAGGCAGTTAAGTAATGCCATATTCACAGAGCTCCAGGCCTGGAGTGAGGAAGAGACATCTCCATGAGTTCAAATGTGACCTTAGACGCTAGCTGTGTGATTCTGGGCAAGTCATTTAACTCCATTTGTCTCAGTTTTCTCATCTATAAAATGAACTGGAGAAGGCAATGAAAAACCACTCCAGTATCTTTGCCAAGAAAACTTCAAATGGGGTTATAAAGAGTCAGACATGATTGAACAACATGGAAGAGTGGATAGAGCCCCAACGCTTGGAGTCAGGAAGACCAGAGTTCAAATCCTGACTCAAATACTACTTGTGTGATCCTGGGAAAGTCATTTTGATTTCAGTCTCCTCAGTTTACAGATGAGGAAACTGAGACCCAGAGAGTTAATGGCTTCTAAGGTCCCTTGGAATCTCTGGTCTGATAAGAACACAGAGGTCATCAAAACTGGACTCTTGGTTAGTCCCAGTTCTCTTCAGTGTGTATTCTGGGTGGTAGAATTTGTGGGCATTCCCCTGGTTCCGGCAGCTCATCCAGGTACCAGGCACTTGGTTTCCATAACTTTCCTTCCAAGTGTGATTAAGCTGACACTTCCTAGAATTTTTAGGATTTCTTTTTTAGGATTTTTCTAATCTCAGTGATTAGGACCCTAACCCATGCTGTCTCCTTCTTAAGATTATTTCGTGTACCTTATGCTTATCTGTGTTCATAGTATCACATTTAAAACTGGAAGGGATGGGGGGGTCATCTGCCCCAACATTTTGATTTTACAGATGGGGAAACTAAGGTTTAAGGTGCTCTTCTTGCACCATGCTTCCTCTGTTTTGTGCTCCCTCCCCTCCTGAAGGGAATCCATGCCAAAGTTTCTAGTGTAACAAGCTGGGGATAGGTACATGATGGAGACTGTCCCTTCCCCCCCCCCCAATGTTTTCCCAAAGATTTTTCCCACAGCAACTTAAAGTGGGGCTGGTCTCTTCCATTTTCTCTCTAGAAGCTGTAAGCCAGAAGTATCCAACACAACACCAAACCCTTAGACTCCTGAAGCTTGAAGATTTCCAAATGCAACCCTTCTGCCCATGCAAGGCAGGGGTTTTATCTCTACCAAGGAAGAGAGTAATAAGTAGGCTTTGGTACAGGGGTTACATTGAACTGAGATTTACCTCCAATGGGAAATCATTTGCTGAAGGGGCCAACCTTCCTCATCACCACTAGGCACAATTGCTGGCCAACTGCCACCAATGGGCAGAGGGGATCAGGAGTCCTCGGGGTGGCACCACCCCTCAAGCAACTAAGACTTCGTTTCATTCCAGCCTCATAGCCATAACCTGGGGAAGCAACTCCTGTAGAAAAGGTGCCGGTCATCCCCAGCAACTGCCAACCAGCTGCCCCTCATAGGGCAGGTGAGCCAGCTTAGCGGAAGAAACAAGGCACCCTGGGAGAAAGATAGGAGGCAGCATGGGCCAGGGAAATCGGACCACAACCATCACCACCACCACTTTGACTACCCAAGAACCTTGGGGGTAATAATTCTTCAAGCCCAGTGCCCTCAGATTCCACCCCTGGGAAGCAACCCCTGGGGAGATGCAGTTGACAACTGTGTCTCCAGGTGTTATAGTCACAGCTTCTGAAATCCCAAAGTTCTCAGTCCTGTCTAATGGTTCAACGTCAGACACTGATATGATTTTATCAGTGGAAATGACATTACAGAAGAGGCGTCAGCATCTGCTTTGCCTCAAGGACCAGATACTTCCATCTGAATTGCAGCTGAAAAATTACATGTATGGTGTCTTCATTAGAATTAGAGCTCCTTGAGGAAGGAAGAGAGGAAAGAAAGGAGGAAATATGGAATTATTAAGCACCCACTCTGTGCCACACTTTGCAAGTATTATCCCATTTGATCTTTTGCATCAACCCTGGGACGAAGATACTATTATTATTCTCATTTTATAGGTAAGGAAACTGAGGCAGGCAGAGGTTAAGTGACTTGCCTAGTGTCACACAGCTAGTAAATGTGGGCTGGATTTAAATTAACTCATATTCCCGACTCTAGACCCATTGCTACCCCTAGCTGCCTCTAAGACCTGGGACTTTTACTTTCCTATTTTGCATCTTTGGCACTCAGGACAATCCTTTGCACATAGTAAGTGCTTTTTAAAAAAAAATGTGCTTTTTTCATTCATTCATAAATGAATTACTTGCCCTCTACCTCCACCCCACCTCATGGAGAAGCAAGAGGGGGCCATAGTGCTCAGAGTTCCAGACCTGGAGTCAAAAAACCCAAGTTCAAATACAACCTCAGATATTAGCTGTGTGATCCTCGCTCATTTTCCTCATCTGTAAAGTGGGAATAATAAGATAGTTGATAAAGCAAGGATAAAACAATCATATTTATGAAGTACTTTGTAAACCTGGTAGCATAATATAAATCTTAGTTACTATTATTAGTTCTGTCCGCTAGAACCACATCGAGGCAGGTAGCGAAATATGGAAATGAGATTGATTCTGACACATTCTGACTGTGTGGTCCTTAACTGTGTGACTTAACTTTCCTTGTGTCCCCATCTATTCTGTAGATTATTTTAAAAACCAAACAGCCAGCATGTCATAGCACACATTAGACCCCATCATTACAAATTGCAGTGGCTCCCTATTGCCTTTAAATGTTAATTCTGGCATTGAAAACCATTCACAGCCCTTCAACTATTTCAAACACTGATCCCTTGCTCTCAGTCTTTGGCCTAAGTCAAACAGGACTCCTTCTTGTGCCTCACAGCAAACCTGACCCCTCAGTGAAGTAACAGTTCTATCCCTGTTCCTAGAGATAACATTTAAATGTTGTTATTGAGAAGTTTCAGTCATGTCTGACTCTTCATGACATCATCTGGGGTTTTCTTGGAAGAGATACTGGAGTGGTATTGCTGTTTCCTTCCTTCAGGTCATTTTATAGATGAGGAAATTGAGATAAGCAGGGTTAAGTGACTGGACCAGGGTTACACAGCTAGGAAATGTCTGAGACCAGATTTGAACTTAAAAGATGAGTCTTCCTAACTCCAAGCCTGTTGCTCTATCTACAGTGCCAGACAATCAGCAAAACAATAAAGGTCCTCTAGCCTTTGTTAAGTTTTAAGCATCATCATTAATACCTCAGAAATCAGCAATCAGCTTTCAAGCTGTTTCCAATGGACTCCAGCACACCCTGACTCACAAGGAACTTACAGTCGACTGAGATCACTAGGAATTTTTCATATGACACTCTCTTGTAAAGCCTTTCTCTACTGTGCAGTAGAATTTTTGAACCAAGGGACGGGACTTGGTGGGTGACATGAAGCTGGGATAGTTGAACTAGTATTTAAGAAGTTATACTTTGGAATAACAGGGATATTACTATAACTAATATAAGAGAACATTTTGGCATAGTAATTAATATATATATTCAGTGTCGTAGTCATACAATACTCAATATATTTATTAATAGAATTATTATACTTAACATAAATTCCTATAGTCAATATAGCCAGTAATATTAATATGGTGATTAATATAAGCTATAACATAATTAATAATATTAATTATTATATTGAGTTGATAATAATCAATATATTGATGTGAATGATAATGGCATTGATATCTAACTTATTATTGATAAAATTAATTAATTGCTATTAGCTGCTGTTTACAGAACGATTTAAGGTTTATAAAGCATTTTATGTATGTGATCTCATATAATCATAATAGCTACTATTATGTTGTACTTTAAGGTTTGCAAAGCAGTTTACATGTTTTACTTTAATAATAGTAATAGCATTAGTCGCAATAATACCCAGCATTTGCGTAGCATTTTAAGGCCTGCAAAGTACTTTCCACATATTATCTCATTGGACGTTCACAACTGCCCTTTGAGGTAGGTGCTGTCACTAATTCCCATTTTACAAATGAAGAAATCAAGTCTGAGAAAGTTTAAATGACTTGCCAGGGTCACACAGTTAATAAGTGTCTGAAACAGGATTTGAACTCACTTCTTCATTCCAAGTTCCAATGTTCTATCCACTGCAGCATGTAGCTGGCTTTTAATAAGAACTCTAATAAGCTTTTCTGAGGAGAAATGATGGACTGGGTATATATGTATATATATATATATATATATATATATACAGTATATCAACATGTATACATATATATGTATATGTGTATGTGTATATATGTATACATCCTCATGCGTATATACACACAGATACACAGGGATATGTCTATATGTATGTATATACATGCACACATGTATGTAAACATACATATAATGTACATATACACACATAGTGGTGAAAATGGAAAATTTGCTAAACGTGCTTTCTTTAACTTCATCTAAATCAATAATAACCATAATGATGGTGATGGCAATGATAAAAATCATCCTTACAATCATGATAATGGCCACCAGGACAGAATCTTGGCCCAAGTCACCAGACCCCTCTGGTTCATTGTGTGTGTACCATTTGTATGTCAGACCTTATCTCTTAGCTTAAATGCTAGGATTTGAAGATATAAAAGACTCTCCTCTACTCCAGTCCTTCAAGTCTGTCCCTAATGCCTACTTCACCCTCTGCCCTCATCCTCACCTCTGGTGGAATGAGTACCTTGGTTGACCAAGAATGTTCAAGGGTGGCCTAATGAGAACAGAATCCATTAAACAACACAGCTAACACATATAAGGTACCTCACTAGACCAATGCTTATGAAACAAGTTTGACCAGAGGTACTTTCTGTTTTTAAAAATGTCAAATGCAGGTCTTTAAAAGAGGTAACAAATTTAAAATGCAGGAAGAGACATATTTCCAGACATAATTGGTGTGGTAATTTGTTTTGCCCAAACTATAGCTATGTATTGAATGATTAAGATTTGTTTTTACATTTAACATTAAATTTTTTTCAAATAACAAATTGGTTTTTATTTTTTAATTAATCTGGCCTTTTCCTCACTGAACATTCAAAACACACACAAAAAAAGATTAAATCAAATGCAGACCTTAAAACATCTACACTCCCAATCACACAAAATGTAAGACTTCCATAAGGTAATTTTAGAAATGCTTCACTACTTGCATACCTGAAAAGATGTAAATGAAAATTTAAAAAAGGATATGGAAATCAATATTCATAAATCTAATTCCATGTCAGCATGGGGAAGAGGAGCTCCATTGAACTCATGCATCAGACTAAAGACAAGCAATTCTGGTGAGACCCAGTGTTAGGTTGGGTTGCTTTCAGTGCTATTCTCTGGTCTGACCAGACCAACTCTGATGGGAATTGCAGGTCCCTTCCCAAGCTCCATTTAATGGTGAATGTCAGTGGTAATTGTTTCTCTTTGGAACAGCAACCCTGAGGGTCTTCCCTTTAAGAATTGATTTTTTTTCTTTTCTTTCTTTTTTTTTCTAATTAAAAGGGCCATCCCTTGACTCACTTCTTAAAGAGGCCTATTCACTGAATGGGTCATTACCTCACTCTAAATTAGGACTTGAAAAGGTCTTAGTCTAAATGGGACAGGGTCTCCCATTGTATCTTGGGTCATCTCCAGTCATCCTGATGAATCTGGTCATTGGATCCAAATGACTCTGGAGGAGAAAGTGAGGCTGGTGACCTTGCACAGCCCTCCCTCACTCAAATCAAGGGAGGTAGATAAGAGAATGAGCAAATAAATGTCAGCTAGGGCTCCAAGAACCTTGGAGCAGCATGGCTCTTGAGATGTTGGGCATTTCTACCCAAAGCTCTAGCCAGGAATATAAATAAGCAGTTAGGAGCTTCTGTGAAATGTTTGCAACTCCCTGGGGATGTTAGGTGGTTTACAGTTGGAGTCCTCTGCTCCTTGGCAGTCAGGGGCCAAATTACCTCAGAGGTGATCAGAGGGATAACAAGTCCTACAAGACCAGTTTTACTATTGGATACATGATCCTTTGTGTCTGCATTCAGTCTCCATCACTGCAAAACACTGCTCAGGGATAGGAATCTTTTTGTTTTTCTTGAATGCTTAGCAGAGGGAGGGACAGAACAATTGAAAAAAATGTTACTTGAAAAAAAATTAATCTTATATTAAAAAAAAACAATCATTTGATACACAGCCATAGTTTGGGCAAAACAAATTCCCACATCAGCTATGTCTAAAAATGTATGCCTCTTGCTGCATTTTAAGTTTCTCATCAGAGGTGTGTTTCATCTTCCTTCTTTTGGATTAATAGTTCATCAGTGTTCTAAAGCCTTTCAAAGTGGCTTTTCTCTACAACTGTTGTTGTTTGGTTGTTTTCCAGTCATATCTATCTGAATCTTTGTGACCCTATTTGGGTTTTCTTGGCAAAGATACTGGAGTAGTTTTCCATTTCCTTTCTAGCTCTTTTGACAGATGAGGAAACTGAGGCAGGCAGGGTTAAGTGACTTGCCCGAGGTTACACTGCTAGGAAGTATATGAAGTCAGATTTGAATTTGGGAAGACGGGTCTTCCTGACTCTATCCACTGAGCAACCCAGCTGCCTTTATAGTGTTGTTACTATTGTTTAAATGGTTCTGGTTTTATACACTTCACTCTGTCTTAGTCAATAAAAGCCTTCCCAGTTTCTTCTGAAATGGTCTATCTCATCATTTCTTATGGAGCAATATTCTATTTCATTTATACACCACGTTTTGTTCAGCCATTTCCCAATAGGATACCCCCCAGTTTTTAGTTTGGGGGCCACCACAAAAGAAGACTGCTATGAGTATTTTTATACATATGGATCCTCTTTGATTTAATTATGGAATAGGCCTCAGGAGTGTATAGCGGGTCAAAGGGTTTGTACAATTTGAGCACAGTTCCAAATTGATTTCCAGAATGGCTGGACCAATTTGTAACTCCAAGTGGTGGGTACCTTCGCAGGAGAGTATAAGATCTGCTAGGTCTTATAGCAGGCAAGAAAACCCAAGTCTGGGTCCAACAACCTCAAGTCCAAAGACTAACTCATACATGTCTGGAGTTTTTTATCACTAGGAAGTTTAAAAAAATTGATATTTCAAGTAAGGTGTGGGAGGAGAATGTTCACAAGCTGCAGGGCTGAAGGTAGCACTGACTCCATTGAGATAAGAAATAGCTTATTATTGTGAATTAGGGAGTGATTATATCCATTATAAAACAATTCTTCATTTTATAGAGGATTAATCTCAGGCTTGTTTTTATACTTTGCAATCATGGTGTTTAAGACCTCATGGAAAAAGGACTGGCTAAAAAGTTCTAGGACCTAGGTTCTAAGAAAATCCTTACATATAATAATATATATTATATCTTATATAATAACTTATTTAATAAACCCTACTTATTCCCTGTGAGACCTTGGCACCTTGGCTCCCTGGGTCTCAGTTTCCTTATTGGGACTCCAGGCATATTTGGGTCAGTCTTTGGACTCTAGACACAAGGTCAGTTTCTGGACCCTGACTCAGGCTTTCTTGCTTGATAAAGGACATTGTAATTAATGTTAATAACAACAGTGTTACAATATTCCACTCTAATTAATAACAATATTACAATTAGTAATTATAATCCATTGTAATTAATTACATTATAATTTGTAATTAATTATAATGTTCCATTATAATTAACTAATATACAATTCAGAATTAATTGTAATATTATAATTTGAAATTAATGATAATATAATTAGTAATTAATCACAAAATTAATATCTCTCAGTATTAAGTTATATACAACATATGTAGTATGATGCTATATTATGTATTGCTATATGTCATAATATATGCTATGTTATAAGTATGTATGTTGTGACTTTATAATACATACATGTATTACTTTATAGGGATATGGACTAGATCTTTCATTTCATTGGTATAGAGAACTTCCAGGTAGGGAAACTCCACCATTACAGGTCAGCACCCTTTCTGAAGCTTAGAGTTAGGTGACTTGCCCAGGGTCCCAGGGGCAGGATGCATCAGACTTGACAGACTTTCTAGTAAAGATACAGAGCTAGTCTCCTAGCTAGGAAGTGAGACAAGTCTGATAGACCCTGCCTCTGTGACCCTGTTGGATCAGATCATTATTACTAGCTCTAAAGCCCTTGACTTTTGGGTATGCTAGAGAGAGTGCTGTCTTTGGCATCAGGGAGGAGCAAGCTAAGTGGTACAGTGAATGGAGAGAAGAATTTGAAACCTGGGAGTTTGGGGGGATGCATGGAGAGCTGGCTTTATGAAGTCTTCCCTCTGACTCATGCAAGACAGTGGTCATCAAAGTGTCCTTCTGCAACCCCTGGGTTACAGGAGAGCCTTTTGGGGGGATCCTTGAGGCCAAAAGATTTTTATTATAATACAAAGACATTTTAATTTCTAATATGGTAAATATTGATAGGAATTACTCACATAAACAAAAGCTTTGGGCAGGAGCAGGGGCATTCTTCAGTTATTAAGAGGTTTTCATTCTGTGCAGCTCAGACCTTATGAGGCTTTGTTCCAATGATATTAAAAAATATTATTCTTAGATGTCTTTAAAGGGATCCTGAGGGGGGAAAGTGTGATACTTTTTTGCAGCTTGTGGGCTTGGAGCAGTGGTTTTCAACTTGTAATGGGAGAGGGATTTTCCTCACCTCGGTGGCATCTCCCTACATTGATGAAGTCACAGGTATGAATAAACCCTTTATTATTATTACCAGTCTTATTCTTGTCTTAAAATTGACAGTGAGGCACTGCATCTAGGGCACCAGGCCTGGGGCCAAGAAGACTCAAGTTCAAACCCCATCACTAAACACATATCATGTGACCCTGGACAAGTCACATAATTTCTCATTCTTCTAGGCAGCTAAGTTGCCAAGGAGGTGACATCTGCTTTGGTAGAGGGAGTCTCTTCATTGGGTAACTCCAGTGGGGATAATAATAACACTTATCTCCCAAGGCCATTTGGAGGCTCAAATGCGATATTTGTAGACCTCTCAGCCTCAGTTTCCTCATTTGTAAAATAAGACAGCAGAGTTAGAAGACCAAGATTTAAAGTATGACTTTAAGTCCAGTGGTCTCTCTTGTACAATATTGACCACAGTGCCTTTCCAGCTGTGTACCTACACACACACACACACACACACTCCCCTGCCATCCCCAGTACCTTAAAAGGTCCTCCTCTAAAATCTGAATCCTCCTGGGTGAGTACTGTGAGCCTACTCTCCAGAGGTATACCCAGGGAAGATATTTCAGCCCCAAACCTGGGAGAAATTCTGTGAGTCACAGTTTTGAAATCTGCACTGGATGCCAGCTGAAAACCGAGGCTTTGCAAAATCAAGTTGACAGATGAAGCTGGGGCTGCCCTGCTAGGCACAGACTCATCCATATTCCGAGTTAAAAGAAATATTGCATTTTTAAAGAGGAAAGAAACATATTTAAAAGATAAAGGAAGAAAGAAAAAAACTTTGCTGGTCATTAATTATGATAATAAAACATGGGGGGAAATTCACTTTAAAGGCATGTTAAAGCCCCGTAATCTTCAAAGAGATAGAGGAGAGCCAGCTGCCCTGGGAAGGAAGAATATACCATTTCTAGTCCAAGGCAGGCTATGAGTCCTCACTGTCAGTGCAGCCCAAGAGAGGAGGAGAAACTTGTGGGTGTCCAGACCAGCCTCAGGCTGCAGGGAAGAGCCTAATACGCCATGTGGTTGAAGGTCCACTCCCTTTCCCCCTACCCCAGTCCCTCTCCCATTGGTCTACCACCCCACCTGAAAGTTCCCTGGTGTGGAGATGTGATTAATTTCTAGCCCCATACTTAGGCCAATCACTTTCAGATTCACTTTTGACAATTGCTGAAGAAATATGTCTTAGGTCCCTTTGTTTCCAATTGTTGGAGATACAGAAACCTTATTCCTCACACAGTTTTTGCCCTGATGGGTAGATATTGAGAGAAGATACAGGAAAGGCAAAAGCCAATGTAAGTCTACCCATAGGGGGTGCCTCAGGGAAACAGATGATTCTAGATTCAGCAAGTGATACAATGAAGCTTAGATTAAAAGCAGCAGCAAATTGGCTGCAGAGTCATAGGCTGACCTGTAATGCCTACCGCTTGTGTGACACTTGGTTTAGGCGGGGTATGTATTTCAGCCTGGGAGAGAGCCAATGAGTCACAGTTCTGAAAGTAGAGACACCTGCCTCCCTTAGATGTTCATGCCCTGGGACAGCACCCTGAATACCTCACCCTAGTTATGCCTCTATGTATGGCTCAGATGAGTAGAGATGAAAGGGAGGACTTCCTAGATGTATGGGAAAGGGGAAGAGCTCTAACTGTCATGGACTGTATCAAGGGGGCCTTGATCCAGCACCCAGTTCTTTCACCTCCTTCTGACAACACACCATCAAGACTCATTTTGGAGGTAGCTAGGTGGCACAGTGGATAGACTTCTAGGCCTGAAGTTAGGAAGTCCTGAATTCAAATTTAGCTTCAGGTATTTACTAGCTCTGTGATTCTGGAAAATTCACTTAACCTCTGTTTTCTCCAGTTTCCCCAACTATAAAATGGGGCTAATAACAGTACCTAACTCTTACCATTATTGAGAGGATCAAATCTTTGTAAACCTCTCAGCCTCAACTTCTTCAACTGTAAAATGGGCATAATAATAGCACTTATTTCCCAAGATAATTGGGAAGATCAAATGAAATATTTGTAAATCTCTTGGCCTTAGTTTCCCTGACCATAAAATGGGAATAATAGTAGCACCTGTTCCCCAAGATTGTTGGGAGAATAAAATAAGATATTTGTTAATCTCTAAGCCTCAGTTTTTCTCAACTGTAATATGGGGATAATAACAGCACCTGCCTCTCAAGGTTGTTGGGAAGATCAAATGAGATATCTGTAAAATATTAAACATGGTGCCTGGCACATAACACATGATGAGTAAATGTTTTCTTTAATGGGGCGGGTAGGTGGCGCAGTGAATAGAGCACCAGCCCTGGAGTCAGGAGGACCTGAGTTCAAATCTGACCTCAGACACTTAACACACATACACAAAAACTAGCAGTGTGACCTTGGGCAAGTCACTTAAACCCAACTGCCAAAAAAAAGGCAAAAAAAAGTTTTCTTTAAGTCCTACAAAGAAGGAAGTGAAGAAATACATAAAACTAGAATTGCTTGGAAGTATGGAGGGAAGAATCTGCTTAGAGCAGATTCCAAACTTCCTAGTTTAACTTTTCTATGTATTAGAAAGAAATCAATAATTGAAGTCAGAGGCCCTGGGGTTGAATCCCACCCTTGACTGACTGGGTGACTGACCTTGGATAAGTCATTTCTCTGCTTTGGGTATCAGTTCCCTCATCCGTAAGGAGGGTGAGATAATTTCTAAGATTTTTATCTCTAGAACCTCTGAGACCTGGGTTCCAATCTTGCCTCTCTACCTGAGTAAGCATGGACAATGCACTTTATCCTTATAGAGCTTCTGAGTCTCATCATATCAGAAAAATGAGAATACTGGATCAATTGGATTTAAAATTCCTTTCTATTTCTAAGGTCTTTGGAAAGGAATTTTCCACAGAAGAAACATTTGGCTTTTTTCTTAAAGAATTCAATTTGCCTCAGTTTTTCCTCTTTAATAAAAGAAGGTTAGACAAGAAAGAGTTGGGTTTCATGATCTTGAGTCCCTTCTAGCTGAAAGATTTGGAGTGAAGGCTGAGCTACAGAAGAGAGAATACAAAAGGATAAAGGTACAAATAAGCATAGAAGACTTGGCAGGTGAGACACCATGAATTGACCTCTCCATCTTATCTGAAAGACAGGGTTCCTCAAGTTGGGGAGTGTGAGCAAAAATTGGAAATGTAGATTGGGGCTAGAGAACAGAGGTCCCCAAAGTCCAAACTAAGGCAAGCAACAGTAGAAGAAACATCCCACTAGATTAGGAGTCAGATCCTAAGGTCATAGGTTTGGAGACGCCAGATCCCTACCTCAGAGGTCATCCAAGCCAACCTCTTACTTTACAACAAATAAAACTAAAGGCCAGACAGTGATTTGTTCTCTAAGTAGAAAGCCAAAATTTGAATCCAAGATGGCTGACCCTGGCAGCTAGGGTGTCCAGTGGAGAGAATGCTAGACTTGAAGTCAGGAATCCTGTCTCAATTACTAGCAATGTGACCCCCTTGATTTCTCCATTTAAAGAATGATGGTAGTAACACATAATGGAGTTGTTGAAAGGAAGACAAGAGATAACTTATATAAAATTTTTTATAAACTCTGAAGCTATTGTTACTATTTTGAATCCAAATCAATATTCATACTACTGAACCACAGCATCCCCAAAGGACCTGTGTTCCAGTCCTGAATTTGTTAATTATCATCTGTAGGAGCTTGGGTAAGTTGCAACCTCTCTGTGGCCATGGTTCCTTACCTATAAAAATGGGAATGGGGAATTGGACTAAAGGGATCCTGAGGTCCCATATTGCTATCAATCTATGACCCTATGATTTAGATTTAATCCTCACCTCTTCTCCTTTGTACCTATATGATCTTGGGCACAACCCATTTGTTCTCTGAGCCTCAGTTTCCCCATAAGCAAAAAGAAATTCACTGGGAAGGGCCTTGGAGATTATCTTGGCTGATACCCTATGCACCTGGCCACTACACTTATACATCTGGATTTGGAAAGGATGTGAGAGACTAATTGGACCCCCTTCTTTTACAGATGAAGACTTAGAGAGGCTAAATGATTGTATTAAAGTCATCCAGGCAGTAGGCATCAAAGGTAGTATTTGAACTCACGTTCTGACTCTAGATCCAGGTTTCTTTCCATTTAACCAGGGAAGCTGTGTTTCCAAATCTATTTTATAGGAAGAACAGACCCTTAAGAAGGGTGGTTGGCTAGTAAGTGTGCCGTTCCCTTGTCCTTGTACTTCTGTGTTCATCACAAATTGGTTACGAGAAACTGGCTTCAGGGAATAGCCCCCATTCCCACTCCTACTCCCAGCCCACTCTCCAAAAATCTATGCTTTCCCCAGGGAGTTCACACACCTTGATCCACTTAAGCTGCAACATTGTGGACCGGAGATTGCAGAACCCTCACTCACACATGGAAAGTTTCAGCTTCAAGTCTGACTCCCTTAGATTTAGAGTTCTTCATCTCCTGCCTTGTGGCTCATATGTTCCCCCTTCCCCTTCCCATTCCTTGGCTCTCCAATCCTACATTTTTCTACCTTCTGGGCTATTATTAGTGCCTGGTGTAAATTTAGGAACAATAAAATCATCAAAGGGACTAGCCTCAGAATAATAATACTAGCCAGGGAGTTTTGCATAACTTCAAGGAAACATCCTGACTAGGAGGGTGTGAGCCCCTAAGGTGGGTAGAGAGTAGGGCACAGCTCCTTCCCTGGGGAATCTTTCAATCAGGTCCCACACCTGGGACTGCTTACCTTCCATCTGTCATGCAAGGCAATAACAAAGCAGGAGAAAGAACACAACTATTCTCTTGCTTGGCCATCCCCAGCATCGTTTCTCTGGAAATCCCCCTCCTTTTTAAACCTTTGTGGCTTTATGTCTTTGGAGACTAAGGTGTGGACAGAGGATGGATGCTGGTGTCTAGAGGAGGGCTAAGTGTGATGGTGACATCCATCCACAGAATGGATAGAATTCTAGACCTGGAGCTCAGAAGAGTCAACTCAGAATCTTGTAACTGTGTGACCCCTGAAAAGTTCATTAACCTCTCTTTGCCTCAGTTTCCTCATCAGCAAAATGGAGAGGGTAATTGTAGTTTCGACCTCACAGGGTTGTTATGGAGACAAATGAGAAAATCTGTCAAGTAACTGGCAAAGCTCAATGAATGTGTGAAAAGGCTTTAAGTGCTATGTTTAAAGTGCTGAGCTAAATCGTAGGGATTCAAATATGGGCAAAAAGGAAGACAACCCTTGCCCTCAGGAACCTTACATTCTTTTTGAAAGTTAGTGTTTTAGTTTTCCCCACTTACATGCAAAAACAATTTTCAACATTCATTTTCAAAAGAAGTTTAATGGAGGAAGACAACACAGAAAAGGGAATTAAAAAGGGGAAAGGGGAGAAAAAGGTACTTGTGCAGGGGGATATGGGTCCATTTAGTCAGAAGCAATGCTGGAAGGGGAATGAAGTAAGAAATATCAAGCTTCTGCCATACCCTAGAAGGACACCCCTGGAAGAAACACCAATGGGAGAAAGGTAATGGCATTTCATAGAGACATTGCAGGATTGGAAGGTTGTTGAATCATGGTGGAGAAGAGGGAGAGGAGGATGCCAGAATACATATGGAGTGCCACCTTTAAATATTATATGACATTAGCTGGTATGGAAAAGATACAGAAGGGTTAAAATTAAGAAAAAACCCAAATTCACACTAGGTTCCTATTATGTGTGTGGTATTGGTACTTGGATTGCAAAGATGAAAAATCATTAACATTTCTATAACACAAACATCTGTAAAATCCTTTTGGATTTTACAGTCATTTCAATCGACTCTCACAACTTCCCTGTGGTGGAGATGCTATTATTTGCCCCTTATACAGATAGGGAACCTGAGGCATTGAACTTAGACAAAGTCTAGTGCATGTAACTAAACACAGTGGCACCTAGGTAACAACAAAAGGAGATTATGAGATAACTGGATGGGGGCAAGTTCTCCCTAACTGAAGGGACCTGTCCCAGGATCTCATTATAACAGCAAAGGTGGGAGCCAAGATGGCGGAGTAGAAACAGCACGCCCACGCCACTCTTCCCCCAGATCACCTCCAAACTATGTAAAAGGGGACTCTGAACAACTTCTGGAGCCCCAGCACCCACAGAACGACACAGAGAAGCTAACCTCCTGCTTAGGACAGTCCAGCAGCCCTGCAGGAAGGACCAGCGCAGTGCTCTGGGAGCCGGCAGCACACAGCTTGTGGAGTGCGGGGAGCCGAGCCCAGGTCTGCCAGACTCGCAGTTTTAGCCCCAGGGCGGCAGGGCCAGTGGCCGGCTGGAGGGTCCCCAGAACACCAGCAGCTGTGGCGACTCCAGAATTATTAACATAGACATGCCTAGGACAAAGTGAGAGGTTAGTGCCCTATGGACTTTGGGACCAGTATTTGGGGAACGCGTCTGCTTCCTCCCCTGGGGGCTAGAAGCCACTGAGGAGACACTCCACTTTGCAGTTTTCAAAGGCAGCTCCACCTCCTGGCCTGCGAACTGTAGGGAGATCCAGCGATCAGTCTTGGGGGGTAATCGCTCTTGCTTTAACCTCCCTGGATCTGGATTGTGATCTGGGGTGGAGGTCCTGGGTGGGTTTCCAGCTTGCCAGAAACGGAAGTTGGCCCTCCCCACACATTTGGGTCGAAAGTTCCTGTCTGGCGCCAGGCCATAGTGTGGCAACAAGCCCAAAAGTCAAGTAATTAAGTGGCAACATGCCAAGGCAAAGGAAACAAATTAAACAGAAAAATGCAACCTTAGACTCCTACTTTGGGGGCACAAAGGATCGAAGCATAGAGCGAGAGGACGACTGTGAGGTCAGAAGTCCTGCTCCAAAAGCCCCAGGGGAAAACAGGAGAGGGTTGCAGGCCATAGAGGACCTTAAGAAGGACTTTAAAAATCAAATAAGAGAAGTGGAGGAAAAATTGGGAAGGGAAATGAGAAGGATGTAGGAAAAGTATGAAATGAGGGTCAACAGCCTGACTGAGGAAAACAACACTTTAAAAAATAGACTAACTCAAATGGCAAAGGAGGCCTAAAAGAGCAATGAGGAGAAGAAAGCCTTAAAAAGTTGAATTTGCCAGATGGAAAAAGAATCTCAAAAGTTCACTGAGGAGATTCATTCCTTCAGAGTTAGACCGGAGGAAATGGAAGCTAATGACTTTATGAGAAATCAAGATACCGTTAAGCAGATCCAAACAAATGAAATATTAGAAGGCAATGTGAAATATCTCATGGGAAAAACCTCTGACCTGGAAAATAGATCCAGGAGAGACAATTTAAAAATTATTGGACTACCTGAAAGCCATGATCAAAGAAAGAACCTAGAAATCACCCTTCAAGAAATTCTCAAGGAAAATTGCCCTGATGTTTTAGATCCAGAGGGCAAAATAGATGTTGAAAGAATCCACCGATCACCTCCTAAAAAGATCCCCAAAAGAAAACTCCCAGGAATATTATAGCCAGGTTCCAGAATCCCCAGATCAAGTAGAAAATACTACAAGCTGCCAGGAAGAAACAATTTCAATATTGTGGAAACACAATCAGAAGAGCACAGGACCTGGCAGCTTCTACACTGAGGGATAGAAGGGCATGGAATACGATATTCCAGAGGGCAAAAGAGCGGGGAATGAGCCCAAGGGTCACCTACCCAGCAAAACTGAGTATTTTGTTTCAGGAGAAAATATGGTCATTCAATGGAATAGAGGACTTTCAAGCATTCTTGAGGAAAAAACCGGAGTTGAATAGAAAATTTGACATCCAGACACAAGAAGCAAGAGATGCTTGAGAAGGTAATCAGGGAAAAGAAATCAAAAGGAACTTATCAAAGTTGACCTATTTACATTTCTATATGGAAAAACAATAACTGTGACTGATGAAATCTTTCTCAGTATGAAAATAATGGAAGAAGGGCATATGGTTATATGATTACATATGTGAATGTGTGTATATATGTTTACAGTTATACATGGATAGAGGGCACAGGTTGAATTTGTTGGGAAGGGATGATACTTAAGGGGTGAAATTGTGAGGTGAGAGAGGAAAGTGGCAAGAGGAGATGGGGAGAGACTGGGTAGGGTAAACTATCTCATGTAGAAGAAGCAAGGGGAAGTGCTTGCAAGGGAGGGGGAGAATAGGAAGGCAAAAAGGCAAAACCACACTCTCATTGAATTTGGATCAGGGAGAGAATGACATACATACTAAATGGGATATATCAACCTACAGCAGAATGGGGGGAAGGGGGATGAGAGGAGGGATGATGGATGGGAGGGCATCCTTGGGGGGAGGGGAGGTTGGAAGTACCCACTATAGAAGATGGACAGAATCATGTAGGGAATGGACCAGGTGGGGGGTGGGATGAGTGGGAGGGAATTATAAGCAGCCTTGTATAGTATATCTTCTATGGTAATGTTTTGCATAGCTAGACATGTACAACATATACTGAATTACTTATCTCCCCAGAGGGAATGGGTGACAAGGGAGGAAGGAAATGGATCTGAAATTCGAGGTTTTAAAACTAAATGTTTATATATAAATACTATTATTAATACTCTTTTGCTTATAATTGGGAGATAAGATGTGCAGGCACTGCGACACAAAGATTCACCTTCCTCTAATGGAAAAGTTGAAGGGGGTATGGGAGAAGATAGGGGAGAGAGCAGATTGGAGGAAGAGATATCTTGGGGGACTACTATTCTGGGAGGGTGGGTAGGGGAAAAACAGGGGAGAAAAATAATTGTAACTCAAAATCTGGCAGAAATGAATGATGTAAAACAGAAGTTAATAAAGCATTTTTTTAATAAAAAAGAAAAAAAATAATATATAACAGCAAAGGTTCTGGAAAGAAAGGGACAAGCCTAAAGGTGTTAACTTGCTAGAATGATCCTACTTTTGTTCCAGAGAGCAATGCACCTAGGGTATAGAACCTTCTGCTTGGCAGGTTCTCAGAGTCTTGACTCTGAGCAGATAGAAGTGAAATGGCCTTCTGCTGGTTCTAAGGTAAGGGATGATGCTCTTTGTGGAAGAGCTTAGATATGCTTTAGCCAAAAATTTCAGCTCATCTGAGAGATAGTAGTGTGGATGGTAGGAGAGACTGGCCAAACAGCTAGCAGTGACCAGTGGACCAATGTATAGTCAAGAAGTACCTGGCAATGACGAGGGAAGATTATGAGGCCATGGTCAATGGAGGTAGCATGAAGATATTAGCATACCCTTACACCTGGGTGTCTTCTTTTCTCTGATCACAAAACTTGACTATAGTTTCAAGATGGGGATAGAATGGGGATTAGAGAAGATCTTACAGGAAATATAGTATTTAATCTGTCATCTAAAGAAAGAAGAATTTTAGGAACATATAAGGTACTATCTTTAGACTCTAACCTCTATTAATTCCCCTTTTAAATAGTGGAAGCTCCTGGCTTGAATGAATTAAAAGCAGGTACTGCTCAGAGGACAGTGAAAAGGTTTATGATGGGTAGCGGTAGTTTGGAACATATGTATGGAAATAGGGATTGGACCTGTGATTTCATCATTTTAGAAAACTCCCAGGTGAGGAAACACGTCACAAATGCCATTGGATACCTTCTATAAAAGGTATGTATAAGAAGTGCGTTGCACAGGAAAGATGTATATATCCATATGAAATGTCTAAATGTATAGAGAATTGACTTGGAGGGAAATATACATAGATCCCTCTGCCAACTTGCCTACTCTTCTCCAAGGGAAACTTTAATGAATTTCTTTTGTTCCCCTCTGGCCAGGAAACAATAAATGTTTATTAAATGCCTACTGTGTGTCAGGCACTATGCTAAATGATATAAATACAAAAAAAGCAAACAGATACTCACTGCCCTTAAGGGGCTCACAGTGTAATTTAAGGGAAAGTGAAATATAAAAAGAAGCTAAAAAAGTAGGAGAGAGAGAGAGAGAGAGAGAGAGAGAGAGAGAGAGAGAGAGAGAGAGTGTGTGTGTGTGTGTGCGTGTGTGTGTGTGTGTGTGTGTGTGTGTGTGTGTGTGTGTGTGTGTGTGTGTAGGGAGATTTCATGTAACAGAGTGGGAATGTTTTGAGGTCCTGCAACTGGGTGGGAAATGATGTGCTGCATTAGGCCCCCTCCTCAAATGGAGGGGAGGAACTCTCACTGTTGACCTCCCCCCACACACTCTCCAGTCAGCTGGAGGGAAGGTCACCAGGGCAGGGGGCTACTGAACACAGTTAACTTTATCCTTCCAGAAGGTGATTCAGGAGACAATGATCATGTCCAGAAAGGATGTGTCCTTAGAGAAAAGGGTTATTGGACTGTGATTATATCTATGTACTCCCTCCCTCAACTACATAGTGCTGGGCTGAGGGCACTGTTTTTAGATGTAAAAGTACCAAGGGTGCCATCTTCCCTAATTACTGTTCCTTAAAGGGGAAAGGTATCCCAAGTTTGCACTTGCTAGGTTGGCCCTTTTGCACCAAATCAGTGAATAGTGTAGCGAGTAAACGCAATTATCCCAGCAAACGAGCAAAACAAAAATAAAAGCCAAAATCAGAAGTTCCACAGATTAGAACATATAAGGAAATATAGGGCAAATGACAACTCTCCTTCTGGGAGTAAGATATAAGCTCAACCAAGAGAGAGGCCCTGATCTCACTCAAGAGGAAATTCCCTGAAGTTTCTAGGGAGACAAGCTGGAAATCAGAGACATGTTGAGGCATTGGCTTGCCCTATATGTCTGTGGCTTCAGAAGTCTTTTTTCTTTCTCTACTTCTGAATTAGTCCTAAGGAAAATCTGTGATGATTTATGTTCTCTCTCAAAAGCAAGAAAGAAAAAGTATCTGTCTTCTCCAATCCCCACAGACCAACTCTGACTCTCACACAGTCACAGAAGATCATATGATCATTCTCTATCAATTAGGAGTCATTATCTAGCCTTGGCTGCAAACCCGGATTTCATATAGAATGGCTCAAAAATTTTAGTGTGTTTTTAAACTTTATAGTTTCAAAACTGTACTATGACCTTTGGGACATCCTGTATACTTGTAGAGAAAGTCAATTAACGTCACTTTTGATAATGCTGAATTGCACAACTAGTGTATGTCACAGGTAAGACTTGAACTCAGGTCTTGTGACTGCAAGACCAGCTTTCAGCACATTATACTATGCAATATATTGTAAACTGAAAAGAAGCAAAGAAATGTCAACTAATTAATAAGCCCCCACATAGTGAGAAACCAAAATAGTCCCTGAACTCAAGAAGTTTATTTTCTAATAGGAGAGACATGTGTGTATGTGTCTCCATGTAACACAAAATACAAGGTAACCTTGAAGGGCTCAGTGTGGTGCCTTTCTTAATTCAATAGCTCATAATCCTTGTTGTCTTTCCCCTTCCGATTGTCAGTTAATATCAAGTAGTTAACCAGACTTCATTAACTTCTGGAAAGAGGTATTTACCATGGTGGAACGGTAAGGACAGTTGATATGAAAGAGATCCCCGCCCCCAACTTCTCCAAATGCAGCTCACTACAGGTGGGCTGCTTCACAAGAAGGTATGGATAATAAACATGGGCCAGGCTGTGAAAATGCAATCAATTTGTAAGGAAATTCATTTATTCATCTGAGGGTCAGGAATTACATAGGCAAAGCATACATTGTTTTATAGCCACTACCATGGGATATTTCCCAATACCTTAAGTGAGTATGTGACTCCTAGCCTGGTGGTCAAAGTTCAGGAGAATGGTTGATATGAATTCCATGGGTAAACACAAAGGCAAGATCCATATTTTAATCAAGGAATGCACAAGGAATCAGATGGTGAGCCAACAATCCTGAGAAAATTGAGCCTGGAAAGAAAGAACAGACCATGAGCAAAACTCTGGTCTGGATTTTCGTAAATGGACTCTCCCAGTGCTGGCCCTTAACATCCAAAGCCTATGCCGCGCTAAAAAGCATGTTGAGAGTTTGGGGGGAAATGGGCTCAAGCTTAGAGCATG
This sequence comes from Gymnobelideus leadbeateri, assembly GCA_011680675.1. Taxonomy (NCBI): domain Eukaryota; kingdom Metazoa; phylum Chordata; class Mammalia; order Diprotodontia; family Petauridae; genus Gymnobelideus; species Gymnobelideus leadbeateri. The sequence goes on from WOXC01004022.1 coordinate 55,301, forward strand.
TGGCAAAGGAATTAACTAAGGTACTGGAAATGCCTCTATAGGGTTTCACGAGATGTGGCTGGTTCCTTTGAATATCTTGAAGCTGCTATTTCTTAATGTCTAATTTGTCCTTGGCATCCCATCAGTCATACTTATTCCTGGGATGCTCTTGGGACTCTACTAAGTCCAAAATCCTCTCATCCTCTAAAGTTCAGGGCCATTCTCCAGTCAAGAGAAGAGCAAGAAGGTAGAAACAAAAGTTCTCCTCCCTAAACCCTTTGATTGATTCCATCTTAGGGGCTTCACTGGTACTGTTCTCTCCTCTGAGCTGGCAGACACTGACAAATATTGGGTTCCCAAACTGGCTTGCTCTTTTATAGAAGATCCACAAGGTATGACAAAGTACATTTTAATTTAATGCATTTGATTCAATAGAGATGTTTCACACATGATAGAGGTATGGGGGCTAGAGTATTTTGTTAGTTACTTTAAATGAGGTACTGAGCAAAAACCTCGAAAGGTAAAGTCATAAGCTATCCATACAACTTCTTTTAAAAATTGGCATTTAAAATCTTACAAAGCAGCTATAGAAGGGACCCTATTCACCGTTCGTGTCAGATTACTCCCTGGGGATGCATAGGAGTACCTTAGAGACATGGACCATGCCAATGAAAGTATCACAAACACCCTGAGATGCCAAATCAATTTGAAAATGAAAGGAGTATTTTAGTGGGTATGGAATGCCATGTGGATCAACAGTAGACAAGGTACTGAGAAAAGTTAACATTGTCCTTGGCTGTTATAAACCCATCACTCCAGTTCATGCATAATGCAATCTCTAGGCCCCTCCCCTTTATTCTCTCTTGGCACCATTTTATTTCCTTGCAGAATATTTTAAAAAGTCAAAACTATTCATATCTGTGTTGGGTGGCAATACTAGTATTGGAGTTCCAGACACAGAATCTGGGTTTTAAGGAACCTCAGAGCCAACATCTAAAAATCACCCCCCAAATTTCCCCACTGCAATAGACCCATCACCACACTTTCACATAGTTCTCATGAATTAGATTATTTTCCTTCTGCCTACTATTATGGAATAGTTCCAAGCAGTAAAAAACCCAAATCAACAGTATCATCATGTAACCCAGATGACCAGCACCTCATCATAGACTCATCCAGATTTTATCTCTAATACCAATGAATGATGAAATGACATTATGGGTCAGTAATTTCCAATGTTGACTTGGTCAGTTTTTGAGGTGATCAAAGACTTCTGGAAAAAGTAATTTGAAGACTGGAAAATGTTGATAAACTACTCAAGGTACATAATTGCATTCTCCCCCATTTTCTAGATTTCTGAGTGAAATCCTAATTCATTTAGATTGAAGGATAGAAATCAAAATCTGAATATATTATCTTACCCATGGGCACAACTCCACCAGTTTTAAAGACCCTCAGACTTCTTTGAGAATTCTAGATAAGTATGTTTCCAACTAACATCTTCATTTTTTCTTAAATTAAAAAAACATCCTATAACTTCTCTATCTCTAATCAGCATTTCACATTCCATTCCTAAACCTCTATGAGAAATTCTCCTCAGCAAAAGCCTATTAACAAATAGCTACCCAGAAGGAAAAAAAAAGGACACCCATTCTAAGAATAATAAGAAGGGAACCTGACCCTAAGTGACTTTCACCATATTCTGCTTATATTGCCTTCTAAAAATGTTTAGTAGAATGTTCCTCTAGACCTCCTTTCCCACTAATGCAACAAATAACCAAAATGAATGTGTTTTCTTTAGCTTTTGTTTCATAGTTTAATATTGTGCAAACACGGATTCTGGCAGCTTCTACACTGAGGGATAGAAGGGTTTGGAATATGAAATTCCAGAGGTCAAAGGAGCTGGGTTTAAAACCAAGAATCACCTACCCAGCAAAACAGAATATCATCTTTCAGAGGAAAATATGGTAATTCAATGAAATAGAGGACTTTCAAGCATTCTGGATGAAAAAACCAGAGTTGAACAGAAAACCTGACATTCAGATACAAGAAGCAAGAGAAGTATAAGAAGGAAAATAGAGAAAAGAAATCATAAGGAACTTATCAAAGTTGAACTATTTACATTCCTACATGGAAAAATGGTAACTGTAACTTAGGAAACTTTTTCTCAGTATGACAATAGTTGAAGGGAATATAAATGTATATATGCATACACACAGATATAGGAGTGTATATGGCTGTTTGAACACATATGTGAGTGTGTGTATATATGTTACAAGTATACATAGAGGGCACAAGATCAATTGAATATGAAGGATGATACTTAGAAGGTGGAATTGAGAGGTGAGAGAGGAATATAATGAGAGGAGGTGGGGAGAGACAGAATGGGGTAAATTATCTCATATAGCAGAGGTAAGGAAAAACTGTTACAATGGAGGGGAAGAACAGAAAGGCAAAAGGGAATGGGTCAACCTTACTCACATTGAATTTGGCTTAGGGAGGGAATGACATACACACTAAATAGGGTATCTCACCCTACAGGAGAGTAGGGGTGAAGGGGATGAGAGGGGGAATGATGGGGGGGAGGGAAGTTAGAAGCACTGACTTTTGAAAATTGTTAGGGTCAAAGTAGAGAATAGAACAAGGGGGGGATAGGATGGAGGGAAATATAGTCAGTCTTCCACAATATGTGCACTATAGAATTGTTTTGCGGACCTACACGTGTACAACCTAAACTGAATTGCCTATCTTCCCAGTAAGGGAGGGTGATGAGCGAGGAAAGGAAAGAGTCTGGAATTTAAAGTTTTAAAATAAAATGTCTAATATATATAGTCATATATATGTATGTATATATGTGTATATAATTTTTTTTACATGCAACTGGGAAATAGGGTACACAGCCAATAGAGTATAGAGATCCATCTTGCCTATTGGGAAGTGGGAGGGGGTATGTGGGAGATAGAGGAGAAATTAGATTGGGGGAGGGGGTATACAGTGGGATCACTGTTTTGGGGGTGGTGGGTAGGGGAAAGATGGGGAGAAAATTTGTAACTCAAAATCTTGTGGAAATGAATGATGTAAACTAAAAATAAACAAAATTTTATTTATTCAAAAAAGTGAGGAAAATTGGAAAGTCCAGCAGAAATTGGTAAATGGGTTCATATATCAGTTTCTACCCAAGATATTGTCAAAATGTATACATTACCTAGATATAAGAAAACTAGAAGATCATGAAACACATTAACTGTCAGACTTAGGAATAGAAGAAGAATTTTTGAATAAAGAAGACACAGAATATTGAGAGATGAAAAATGAATAATTTTTATTGCATTACACTAAGGCTTTCACACAAATAAAACCAATATAGTCAAGTTTAGAATGGAAGCATAAAATGGGAGGGGGGGATTATAGAGTTTTTGGATAAAAGTCTCCTATATCACATATATAGGGAACTTTCTAAAATTTACAAGACTTAGTAATTCCCTACTTGATAAGTGGTCAAAGGATATGAACAGGCTGTTTTTCTATGAAGAAATCAAAACTACATTATATTACTGCATCCACCCTTCATATCCCAATCCTCTTACAGGAGGCATGCCAACTATAAAGATGGGAGGTGGTATAGGCCATTTCCCTGTGGGGGCACAGCTTGGAGACATAGCTGGAGGAAGGCAACTGACAGGTGGCATGAATGTCTTGCAGAATGATGGGGAAGAACAGTGTATATTGGTGGCAATCTTGAAGGTGGAAAATGGTGGTTATGTGCCTGGAGAGGAGAGGAACAGTCAGTATGGGCAGCCAAGAAGTGGGGACAGCACAGTGAGCTCACTAGACAGAGGCTCCAGCAGAGTTGCTCCTGCCCCAACCCTCCTCTTCACATTGCTTGGCTCACTGAACAGAGAAATAAACCCACTCCAGCCCGGTTCCGAGGTGTCAGGCCCCACTGGAAAGGGGCCTTCAGGGTCCGGGGCCTTCCTCCAAGGGGAGGGGCTGATGCTTCAGCTGCTGTCTTCACTGTCTGAGGAGGTGCCCAGCTGGCTCAGGGAGGAGGCACTGGGAAACTGGGGCCACACACTGGCTTCCTTCAAAGCCTGTGTTATGCCTGTATTTGGGGCATTCAGGACCACATGCCCACTGCTGCTGCTGCTCCTCTGGGTGGGTGCCTTCTTTGCCACAACCAGGCCTGCTAGCTTTGACGAGCTGCCCAATGCTCCCACACTCCATCGCCAGCTCTCCAACTTGAGCTTCTTTGGCAGAGGGACTCCCTCTGAGAAGGCTGTGGGGTTGGCCCCAGTGACCAGCTGGGAGGGCTTGAGGGCAGGCTCTTCCTCAAAGGCAGAGTCTTGCCTCAGTCTCGGTCACTGGGCCTGCTCCAGCAATGCCTCCATTTCCCTCTGGTCCTCCTCTTGCCCTGGCTGGCGCTTCTGCTGCTCAGAGGCGCGGTGCTGCTGTAACATTGCCTCCAGGTCCACGTTAGCGTGGCGCTCGCTGAGCTCCTTCAGCTCCTGCAGGTTTTCCAGGACCTCCATCTCCAGCCTGGAGTCCTTGGTGCGACTCTCCAGCACCTTCATGGGATCCTTGCATTCTTCATCCTCTCCTTCGTTCTGCACCCTCTTCTCTTCCTCTTCCAGGAGTTTCTGAGCCTGGAAGTTCCGGGTGTCTCCTTGCTCCGAGGTGTAACCTATGCTCTCGGGGTCTGTTTTGAAGGTGATTTCAGCCAGGCATCGGGTACACATGATATAGAAACGAAAGATCGGGAGTCCCAGGTAGAGCTCCTTCTGCACTGTCTTCTTCCGGGCATTATATTTCCTGCCTTTATAAATATACTCCCCACATGTCTTAAACGTCATGCTGAATGTGGCCGTCAGCCTCAGCAAACACTGCCGGTCTTTGGGCAGCTTGCATTTGGGGACTTTCGATGGATCAAAATCTGGTGGGACTTTATTTGTTAAAGACTTTTCTCTCAGACATCTTGGCTGAAGGGTGAGTGAGTCAGCAATTAGCTGGGGAGACCAGGCAACCACGGAAACAGCGTGGGGAACCCGAGCCCAAAGCAGAACCTTCTTCCCAACATGACATTCGGCTTCAGAATGCTCTGTGACTCAGAAAGGAGTTTAGTCACTCCAGATGACAGGGTGGAAGGGATTCCAGGAATTCAGATTCCTGGTCAAATCAGCTGTATGGTCTTGCTAACACAAGCACAAAAGGCGAAGCCTCTGTTCCCGTCCCTTCTTTTTGGTCGACGGCAAATAATCAAGGAATGGAGGTCAGTGGTCTCTCTTGGTGACCAAAGATAGCAAGTCTGCAAGGAAGCTCCTCAGCCTCTTTAAATTTGCCTTCCTAAAGACCAACTACTGGTACCTCCTCTGGCTAGTGGAAACCAACTGTGACTGGTGGCTATTTAAGGATGAGGTGGGCTGGGAGTTCACACCTCCTCCTGCAAGGGGCGGGGGGGAGGGGGGGGGTCTAAAGTGACATTCCAGCAGCCTCTAGCAATCTGGGCTAGAGAAACCATTCCAGTAAGGATTTCTCTGGATAAATTTCTCCTTTGTAAGCCAGGTCCCCCCACACCTTGAAGGAAGCAAGGATGCCTGGGTCCCTGCTAGTAGCGTGGACTAACTTAGATTGACTTGTGATGATGGCAAATCCCAGGCCTTGGGAGGGGCTGGAGTGGGATGGCTTTCTTTGGCAAGACTGGGTTCTTCAGCTAACAGAAGAGATGGCCCTTTGAATCCAGAAGGGAATATTCGAAATTATCATTAATAATCAAGTGATACAGCATTAAAAGTAATTTTCCTCGATCAGTTTGTGAGCTCTCTCTTCAGCCTGAGTCTCATCTCAGGGCCCTGCAAGCCACAGCAGGAGGCTTTTTCCTGGGGGCCAATCCAAAGGGCAGTGTGCAATACAGTTGCCTAGAAATACAAACTGGGAGTTCCTGGTCCTAAACAGGGTGAAAGAAATCAATCTTCCTCTCAGCTCCATTCCCTCCCCCTACCTTTTCCCCAATTTCAACAGGAATAAAAGCCCATTACAAGAAAAGAAATCACTAAATCTCCCACAGCACAGACTAAGACACCATAATTATACACTTCTTTCTCCAAAGTCAAACACCCAACAGAATGTTAGGTCCCAGTTGGGCCACCCAGACCCCTCCTCCCTGGCTTCCACCTAGGTATCTCAGATTCCTAAAGAGTCTCATTGTAGCCTCCACTTGTGAATCTGTCATTTGGGAACTTTCCTTTTCTTATGAGGTATGAATCTGGCTCTTCTAACTTCTAAATCTCTCTCATTAGTAAACTTTCCCCTTCTAGCTAGGTATGTTAGTTACTTTAAATGAGGTACTGAGCAAAAACCTAGAAAGGCAAAATTAAAAGCTATCAATAGAGCTTCTTTTAAAAATTGGCATTTAAAATCTTACAAAGCAGCTATAGAAGGGACCATATCCCCCATTCATGTCAGATTACTCCCTGGGGATGCATAGGAGTACCTTAGAAACATGGACCATGCCAATGAAAGTATCACAGATTTTCTCAGGATTGTTGGCCCACCATCTGACTCCTTGTGCATTCCTTGATTAAGATATGGATCTTGCCTTTGTGTTTACCCATGGAATTCTTATCACCCATTCTCCTGAACTTTGACCACCAGGCTAGGAGTCACATACTCACTTAAGGTATTGGGAAATATCCCATGGTAGTGGCTATAAAACAATGTATGCTTTGCCTATGTAATTCCTGACCCTCAGATGAATAAATGAATTTCCTTACAAATTGATTGCATTTTCACAGCCTGGCCCATGTTTATTATCCATACCTTCTTGTGAAGCAGCCCACCTGTAGTGAGCTGCATTTGGAGAAGTTGGGGGCGGGGATCTCTTTCATATCAACTGTCCTTACCGTTCCACCGTGGTAAATACCTCTTTCCAGAAGTTAATGAAGTCTGGTTAACTACTTGATATTAACTGACAATCGGAAGGGGAAAGACAACAAGGATTATGAGCTATTGAATTAAGAAAGGCACCACACTGAGCCCTTCAAGGTTACCTTGTATTTTGTGTTACATGGAGACACATACACACATGTCTCTCCTATTAGAAAATAAACTTCTTGAGTTCAGGGACTATTTTGGTTTCTCACTATGTGGGGGCTTATTAATTAGTTGACATTTCTTTGCTTCTTTTCAGTTTACAATATATTGCATAGTATAATGTGCTGAAAGCTGGTCTTGCAGTTACAAGACCTGAGTTCTAGTCTTACCTGTGACATATACTAGTTGTGTAATTCAGCATTATCAAAAGTGACGTTAATTGACTTTCTCTACAAGTATACAGGATGTCCCAAAGGTCACAGTACAGTTTTGAAATTATAAAGTTTAAAAATGCACTAAGATTTTTGAGACATTCTAGACAAAATCCTGGTTTGCAGCCAAGGCTAGATAATGACTCCTAATTGATAGAGAATGATCATATGATCTTCTGTGACTGTGTGAGAGTCAGAGTTGGTCTGTGGGGATTGGAGAAAACAGATGCTTTTTCTTTTCTGCTTTTGAGAGAGAACATAAATCATCACAGATTTTCTTTAGGACTAATTCAGAAGTAGAGAAGGAAAAAAGACTTCTGAAGCCACAGACATATAGGGCAAGCCAATGCCTCAACATGTCTCTGATTTCCAGCTTGTCTCCCTAGAAACTTCAGGGAATTTCCTCTTGAGTGAGATCAGGGCCTCTCTCTTACTTGAGCTGACATCTTACTCCCAGAAGGAGAGTCGTCATTTGCCCTATATTTCCTTATATGTTCTAATCTGTGGAACTTCTGATTTTGGCTTTTATTTTTGTTTTGCTCGTTTGCTGGGATAATTGCGTTTACTCACTACACTATTCACTGATTTGGTGCAAAAGGGCCAACCTAGCAAGTGCAAACTTGGGATACCTTTCCCCTTTAAGGAACAGTAATTAGGGAAGATGGCACCCTTGGTACTTTTACATCTGAAAACAGCGCCCTCAGCCCAGCACTATGTAGTTGAGGGAGGGAGTACATAGATATAATCACAGTCCAATAACCCTTTTCTCTAAGGACACATCCTTTCTGGACATGATCATTGTCTCCTGAATCACCTTCTGGAAGGATAAAGTTAACTGTGTTCAGTAGCCCCCTGCCCTGGTGACCTTCCCTCCAGCTGACTGGAGAGTGTGTGGGGGGAGGTCAACAGTGAGAGTTCCTCCCCTCCATTTGAGGAGGGGGCCTAATGCAGCACATCATTTACCACCCAGTTGCAGGACCTCAAAATATTCCCACTCTGTTACATGAAATCTCTCCCCCCCCACACACACTCTCCTACCTTTTTAGCTTCTTTTTATATTTCACTTTCCCTTAAATTACACTGTGAGCGAAGTGGGAAAAAGACCCATATGTGCAAAAATATTTATAGCAACCCTTTTTGTAGTTGCAAAGAATTAGAAAGTAAAGGAGTGCCCATCAGTTGGGGAATGGCTAAACAAGTTGTGGTATATGAATGTAATGGAATATTATTGTGCTATAAGAAATGAGGAGGTGACGGATTTCATCATTACCTGGAGAGACTTATACAAACTGATGCTGAGCAAGAAGAGTAGAATCAGAAGAAATTTGTATACAATCACAGACATACCACATCTGTGATGACCAATTATGACAGACTGGACTCTTCAGCAAAGCAGTGATATAAGTCAATCCCGGAAGACTCAAGAAAGAGAGAAATGCGCCATCCAGAGATATAACTAGAAAGAACTGAGCCTGAATCCTGATGGAAGCAAACTAAATGATCTTTTTCTTTTCATTGTTTGGTTTTATTTCTTCTTTACCATCTTTCTTCCCACCTAGTACAATACGCCTTTGTAATTGGAATAATGTCTAATATGAATGCATTTGCAGATCCTATACTGGACTATATGCTGTCGTGGGGGGAGGGGGGAGGGAAGTAAAGGAAATTTGAAAATCAAGGAACTATGGAATTGAATCTTGTTAACTGAAACTAAACTAATAAATTAATTAAAAGAAAAAAATGGAAAAAAATTACACTGTGAGCCCCTTAAGGGCAGTGAGTATCTGTTCGCCATTTTTTGTATTTATATCATTTAGCATAGTGGCTGACACATAGTAGGCATTTAATAAACATTTATTGTTTCCTGGCCAGAGGGGAACAAAAGAAATTCACCAGTTTCCCTTGGAGAAGAGTAGGCAACTTGCCAGAGTTATCTATGTATATTTCTCTCCAAGTCACTTCCCTATACATTTAGACATTCCATGTGGATATATGGTCCACACACTTCTTGTACATACCTTTTATAGAAGGTACCCAATGGCATTAGTGATGTGTTTCCTCACCTGGGAGTTTTCTAAAATGATGAAATCACAGGTCCAATCCCTATTTCCATACATATGTTCCAAACTGCTGCTACCCATCATAAACCTTTTCACTGTCCTCTGAGCAGTACCTGCTTTTAATTCATTCAAGCCAGGAGCTTCCACTATTTAAAAGGGGAATTAACAGAGGTTAGAGTCTAAAGAGTCTACATGTTCCTAAAATTCTTCTCTTCCTTTAGATCACAGATAAAATACTGTATTTCCTGTAAGATCTTCTCTAATCCCCATTCCATCCCCATCTTGAAACTATAGTCAAGTTTTGTGATCAGAGAAAAGGAGACACCCAGGTGTAAGGGTATGCTAATATCTTCATGCTACTTCCACTGACCATGGCCTCATAATCTCCCTCGTAATACCCTCCTGGTCATTGCCATATGCTGCTTGACTATACATTGGTCCACTGGTTATTGCTAGCTGTTTCACCAGTCTCTCCTACCATCCCCACCACTATCTGTCAGATGAGGTGAAATTCTTGGCTAAGGCACATCTAAGCTCTTACACAAAGGGCATCATCCCTTACCTTGGAACCAGCAGAAGGCCATTTCACTTCTATCCGCTCAGAATCAAGACTTTGAGAACCTGCCAAGTAAACGGTTCTATACCCTAGGTGCATTGCTCTCTGGAACAAAGGTAGGATCATTCTAGCAAGCTAACACCATTAGGCTTGGCCCTTTCTTACCAGAACCTTTGCTGTTATGATGAGATCCTGGGACAGGTCCCTTCAGTTAGGGAGAACTTGCCCCCATCCAATTATCTCATAATCTCCTTTTGTTGTTAGCTAGGTGGCACAGTTGTTAGCTACATGCACTAGACTTTGTCTAAATTCAATACCTCAGGTTCCCTATCTGTATAAGGTGCAAATAATAGTATCTCTATCACAAGGTTATTGTAAGAGTCAATTGAAATTACATACCAGAACGATTTTACAGATGTTCGTGTTATAGAAATGCTAATGATTTTTCATCTTTGCAATCCAAGTAACCATACCACACACATAATAGGAACCTCGTGTGAATTTGGGTTTTTTCTTAATTTTAACCCCTGTCTTTTCCATACCAGCTCTTATCATATCATGTTTAAAGGTGGCACTCCATTTCCATTTGTATTCTGGCATTCTCCTCTCCCTCTTCCCCACTCACTTCAAAGAGGTTGAATCCCTCTTGTTATTCAACAGCCTTCCAAGCCTGAAATGTCTCTATGAAATGCCATTACCTTTCTCCCGTTGATGTTTCTTCCAAGGGCCTCCTTCCAGGCTATGGGCCAAGCTTGATATTCCTTACTTCATGCCCCTTCCAGCATTGTTTCTAGCTAAATGGACCCACATCCCCCTGCACAAGTACCTTTTTCTACCCTTCCCCCTTTTTAATTCCCTTTTCTGTGTTGTCTTCCTCCATTAAACTTCTTTTGAAAATGAATGTTGAAAATTGTTTTTGCATTTAAGGGGGAAAACTGAAACACTAACTTTCTTTTTTTTCTCTTTTTAATGTTTTAGTTTACATCATTCGTTTCCACAAGGTTTTGAGTTATAAATTCTCTCCATTTTTCCCCTACCCACCACCCCAAAACAGCAATTCCAATGAATATTCCCCCCCAATCTGCTGTCTCCCAAATCTAGGCCCATCCCCCCTCTGTCTCTCCAGTGTGGCATGATGGATCTCTCACCCAGCCCTTGTGTATCTTATTTCCCAGTTACATGTAAGATATATGTAATAATGATGATGATGATGATGATGATATATATTTTTAAATTTTTTATTTTAAAACTTTGAATTCCAGATCATTTTTCTTCCTCCCTTGTCACACACCCTTACTGGGGAATATATGCAATTCAATATAGGTTGTACATGTGTAGCTATGTAAAACATTTCCATAGTGGATATATTGTGAAAGACTGACTATATTTCCCTCCATCCTATCCCACCCCCCACTTGTTCTATTCTCTACTTTGAACCTGTCCGTTTTCAAAAGTGGCTGCTTCCAATTTCCCTTCCCTTAGCCTGCCCTTCCTTCTATCATTCCCCCTCTTATCTCCTTGCCTCCTACTCTCCCACAGGGCTAAAATACCCAATTGAATCTCTATGTTATTCCCTTCCTAAGCCAAATTCAATTAGAGTAAGGTTGACCCATTCCCTTTCACCTTCCTGCTCTTTCCCTCCATTATAACAGTGTTCTCTTGTCTCTTTTATATGAGATAATTTACCCTATTCTATCTTTCCCTTTCTCCTTTTCCCAATATATTCCTCTCTCAACTCATAATTTTTAGATATCATCATTTCATATTCAACTCATCCTGTGCCCATCCTGTCTATTTATACACACACACACACACACACACACACACACACACACACACACACTCCCTTCAACTATCCTCATACATCTGGTTCTAGAATATCAGGGCAATTTTCCTTGAGAATTTCTTGAAGGATGATTTCTGGGCTCTTTTTTTTCTTTATCATGGCTTTCAGGTAGTCCAATAATTTTTGAAATCTCCCTCCTGGATCTATTTTCCAGGTCAGTGTTTTTCCAATGAGATATTTCACATTGCCTTCTGGTTTTTTCATTTATTTGGGTATGCTTTATAGTACCCTGATTTCTAATAAAGTCATTAGCTTCCATTTGTTCCAATTTAATTTTGAAAGAAATCCTCTTCAGTGATTTTTTGAAATTCTTTTCCCATGTAGCCAATTCAGCTTTTTAAGTCATTCTTCAACATTGCTGAATTTATTCAGTTTTCCTTGCCAAATGCCAAAGGAAAGGAAAGCATTCTGTTCCATCATTTCCAACAAAAGCAACATTTTCCTTACACATTAGTAGGCTCCATATGCATGCAACAGAACAGTAGTCAGGAAAGTGAAACTTTGGAAAAGTTGGACTCAATTTTCTGTCTTGATCTTGATTTCTGTCTTGAGTAAGAGGGAGAGAAACCCACACCTTCAAGAGGATATGGTCTTGCTTTCTCACACTAAAAAGAAAAGTAATTATAAATTCATGATGACCAAAATTAGGACAACCACTATGTAAAAATTCCTGTGAATAGAGTGGAATTTTTTCTCAATCATTGTTCTGAAATTATACTGTTCTAGAATATGTCCCAAGGATCCCCCATACAGTTTTCCTCTGGCCTACTTCTCTTGATCATGGTACCTCTATTTATTTCTCTTGGTGAAGAACAAAGAGGAAAATATGTCAGAGGCCATTTGCCCAACATAACCTTGTGATCACAGGGAGAAGTTTTCGTTAAGATGCCTTGTCAGATATTTCAGGATCCAGAAGCTAAATCAAATCACTTTAGACATGCTTGTTATAGGAAGAAATATCCCTCTATTTCAATTTTGAAGCATAGTTTTAAGAAATGAGCTATCAATTATCAATAAATTTTATCTCCAGAAGGGAAAAATATTTTTTATCCCTGCCATTTGGCTAACCATTAACCTGAAGGTCTAAGTTCCCCCAGCAGGTCCAGACATACTCTCCTCCCATGGGTTATGTTTTATATTGCCATATCAATAGAGTCTGGTTTATCCCACTGTATATATCAGCATCTTAAATATACCTCCTCATATTTCATATGGAACTCTAGGAAACAACTGACAAATGTCAGCTGAAATTCTGGGCACTCAACAACGAAGATGACAACAACAGAGACAGAACCATTTTCCCAAGGCTCTGTGTTCTTAGAACAAGGTGGAGACCAGGTCTACCATCCCATGCTCTGGACAGAAAAATAATTAGATTCTGAGATCCCTTTGGGGGTCCTCCAGTTCTAGAAGGGAATCCAAACACATCCGACAATGGATACAAGTTCTGAGACCTCAATATCATAGAATAAAATCTGGAAGTGACATTAAGCTATAAACTGTTCATCCAGGATACTGTCCAAGTGTATCAGGGAGAATGATGTGTGTATGCACATACCTACTCATACTGAAAAGCATACTCAAATTTGGAATAACTATTAATAGCTCTCATTGGCATTCTCCCCAGGAACAGAGGTTCCCATCATCCAGTCTTACTAAGTCAAGTCTTTTCTAGAATACAGAGATAAATAATGCAATTCCAGGGATCCAAGTCCACATGGTTTAATCCCTCTCTTTCTTATGAGAGAATCAAGAATCATCTTTCCATGTGTTACTTTATCACTTCCTCACCTTACTTCTCAAAGTTTGGTAACAAGAGCATGCTTTTCATTGAGAAATGACTTTTACTTTTCATGACTATCATACACAGCTCTAAGTGTCTTGGATCTTGGTATCTATAGCATTTAAGCTGAGTCCACACTGTGACAGATCTCCATTATTCACTAAACACCTTTTCTTTTTTTTCCTCTTCAATTGGTATTTTATTTTTATGCGTTTTTGGTGGTAAATTTTTTATTCATTTTAAACTTAAATGCAAAATGAGAAAAAAAGAACATTTCTACATACACAGAACATAGGAGAGGATTCAATATAAAACAATAAATTTCCCTTTTCTTTTTTGGGGGTAATTTGTTTATTTTTTAGTTTTTTACATTTATTTCCACAGGATTTTGAGTTACAAATTCTCCCCATCTTTCCCATACCCCCGTCCCAAATAGTTATCCTACTAAATACCCCCTCCCCCAATCTGCTCTCACTTATATCCTCTCCCATCCCCTCTCTGACTTTCTAGTAGGGCAAGATGGATTTCTATACCCCAGTGCCTGTATATCTTATTTTCCAGTTAAATGTGTACACACACACACACACACACACACACACACACACACACACACGCATGCACGCGCATATTAACATTTGATTTTAAAACTGATTTTTCCAGATTCCCTTCTTCCCTCATCACACACCCTTACTGGGAGGATAAGTGATTCAGTATAGGTTATACATGTGTAGTTATGCAAAACATTTCCATAGCAGATACATTGTGAAAGAATGACTATATTTGCTCCATCCTATCCTGCCTCCACTTATTTTATTTTCTACTTTACCCTGTTCCTTTTCAAAAGCATGTGCTTCTATCTACACCCCCCCCCCCCCAGGCTGCCCTCCCTTTTATCATCTGCCCTCTTATTCTCTTCCCCCCTACTTTCCTGTAGGGTAAGATACACAATTTGGTGTGTATGTTATTTCCTCCTTAAGTAGAATTCAATAAGAGTAAGGTTGACCCATTCCCTTTTGCCTCCCTGTTCTTCCCCTCCATTATAACAATTCTCTTGCCTCTTTTATGTGAGACAATTTAGCCTATTCTATCTTTCCCTGTCTCCTCTCATTATATTCCTCTCACCTCTTAATTTTATTTTTTTAGATATCCTCCCTTCCTATTCAAGTGATCACATGTCCTCTGTCTATGTATACATGTATATATATATATATATGTATATACATACATACATACATATATATATATATATATATACACACTCACATGTTATTTATACGTACAAAGTCCTCTATTTCATCGAATGACCATATTTTCCCCTGAAAAATGATATTCAGTTATACTGGGTAGGTGATTCTTGGTTTTAATCCTAGGTCCTTTGACCTCTGGAATATCATATTCCAAGCCCTGTAATCCCTTAATGTAGAATTTGCTAGATCTTGTGTTATCCTGATTGTGTTTCCACAATAGTAAAATTATTTCCTCCTGGCTGCTTGTACTATTTTCTCTTTGACCTGGGAACTCTGGAATTTGGCTACAATGTTCCTAGGAGTTTTCTTTTTGGGATCTTTTTCAAGAAGTGATAGGTGAATTCTTTCGATTACTATTTTGCCCTCTGATTCTAAAATATCAGGGCAATTTTCCTTGAGAATTTTTTGATGGATGCTTTCTAGGTTCTTTTTTGATCATGGCTTTCAGGTAGCCCAATAATTTTTAAATTGTCTCTCCTGTATCTATTTTCTAGGTCAGTGGCTTTTCCAATGAGATATTTCACATTGTTTTCTTTTTTTTTTTTTCATTTGTTCGGATATGTTTTATAGTATCTTGATTTCTCATAAAGTCATTAGCTTCCAGTTGCTCCAATCTAATTTTGAAGGAATTGTTTGAAGGAATTATTCCCTTCTTTTTACATTTGGCAAATTTGGCTTTTTAAGGCATTCTTCTCTTCATTTGGGATTTTTGGGTGTCTTTTGTCATTTGAGTTAGTCTATTTTGTAAGGTGTTATTTTCTTCAGTCAGAATGTTGACTAGCTTTTAATGATTTTCTTGCATCATTCTCATTTCTCTTCCCAGTTTTTCCTCTCCTTCTCTTATTTGATTTTCAAAATCTTTCTCAAGCTCCTCCATGGTCTGTAACCAATTCATATTTTTCTTGGAAGCTTTTGATTCAGGAGCTCTGACTTTGTTGTCTTCCTCCCATTCCATGCTTTGATCTTTTTTTGTCCTCCAAAAAGGATTTAATGGTCTGTGTTTCTTCTGCTTGTTAATATTGCCAGTCAATTACTTGATATTTGAGCTCTTTGCCATGGTAGAACTCTGTTTCCAGAGAAGAGAGCTTTGTCCCAAATCACTGAGGTTTTTGCAAATGTTGTCGAAGGTCTGAGGAGGGAACCCTATCTACATGTACACACACACACACACACACACACACACACACACACACACACACACACACCAGGGCACCCTGGTAAACTGGTATTTCTCACCCCAGGACCACCACCCAAAAAAGCGACCCGGATCCAAGCTGGTCAAAGCAAGAGCAATTACCCTCTGAATGGTCACTTGGTCCCCCTACAATCTATAGGCCTGGAGCTTCTGAGGCAGCCACACAGCAGCCACTACAGCCACTGTGCCTCTGCTACCTTGCGCCGTGGGCGCAGGGGCCAGACCATGCCCTTCCTTTCCAACAGAGCTCCAACTGACCTTTCACTTTCTTTTTGGCATTTATGGGGTGGAAAGTCTGGAAACTGCTATAGCTGCTTGTAATCCACCCTCCTGAAGTCTGCTCCAGCCACCACTGGTTGGGGCTGCCTTGGGGCCAAAACCACGTGGCTCACATGGGACTGTGCTCAGCTCCCAGCATGCTGCTTTGGACCCTTCCTGTAGGCCTGCCAGGCTGCCTTCAGATGGAGATTTGTTTCTCCGTCTCTTTGTGGGTTCTGTAAAGTTGTTTAGAGTCATATTTTATAGGTATTTGGGGTAGTTGTTGGGGGAGGTCATGGAATTTCATGCTTCTACTCTGCCATCTTGCCTCTGGCCCCTAAATTTCCTTTCTCAAAGTAGATAGATGTATACCTTGTTACTTTGGGTAAGGTGCCTTTTTGTTTCTGTTGGTTCCTAAGAATGGTATTAGATTTAATTTAGAGACCAGATTCTTTCCCCTCCTCAGTATCTTTAGCAATGCTTTCTATATTCTATGAGTCCCTTTTTTCCCCCATTCTCCTGCCAGGACATAGTTTTCCCATCTACAGAGTCCTTGGGAGCCCAGTGGGGTTGAAGATCTCACTTGTAACATGTTCTATAGAACACAGTGAACAAACCATTTCTTTCTTCTTTCCCTACCCCAAACTTACTTTTTCCTCACCCATACACACCAATCTGTACTCATTTCCAGGAGTAAGTCTCCAGTCCATAGTTAGTGGCTCTAACTTTTCATCCAAGCTGACATTACTTTGTCCTACTAAGTAGACTACCAGTATGAAGCCTAAACAATGTCATGTCTTGTGTAGGAAATAGGAAACTATGGGATACACTACCAAGACAAGTCTGTGACCTTCATAGAAACATAATTGATCAGCACAAAAACATTTTTGGATGCTTCCATTGCAATCACTACTTAGGATATGATCAAGGCCCTTTGGCTTTTCTGGGTTAAAAGATGTATTTCTCAAAATATTCTTGTATTCTCTCTGCTTCTCTGGCTCATGGTCCCAAAGACATGAGAATGAATGATGGTGGCTGCAGACCCAGCATCAAAGGCTAATCCCACAATTCTCTAATTAGAAAATTAGGACTTCTAGGTATTCAAGGACAAAAGTCATTTATAGGGTTTACTAACATCTCCTGGGAGAGGAAGGGTTCTTAGGAACAGTAATTCTATCAACTCTCAAGGAGATGGGACAGATGCAAATTGAACTCAGTAAGTACCAAAAGAACAAGCTGTTTCCAAGGCATTATGCTCTTCAGATCCTTTCTTTGACCTATCTTAGGAGGGTCTCTACACATGAGCAGACAGAACCTGCATGCTAAGAGAGGTGAAGTGATTCTTAGAGTAGAGACAATCTGATCATTATAAAACAGATCAAAGAAATCTGGAGAGAAATTTTTTAGTTGTCCATCCAGAATATCACATGACTATTCATGGGAGACTGAGAAACTGTGAGCTTTGTCATGGCAATGGAGCCTCCATGACCCACCAAACATCCTAACACTGGTTTTCATTTATACCTGAAAGTCAAGAGCCCACATAGAGATATTTCCCAATGAAAGGCTCTACCACCTTCCTGGTCCCTCTCCCTCTCCTTTACCTCCAAGGTAAGCTAGTATCACTTATTTTTAAGTGTCCAAGTTTCAGGGAAAAGCTTCTCAGAACTAGTTCACTTAGCCTAAGCTCAGGTTTCTTGCCACATGACTGGTTCACTACTACTCCTTGAGTTAAGAAGCTTTAATCTCCAAAGGTTTAAAGCTAAATCTATTTGTTGGGCTTCTCGTTCTGCCCTTCCAAATAGAGGAATCTAATCCACTTTAACAGATGGTCTGGAGGGACTTTTCAGAAGCTGCTGATGCTCCCAGCAAAACATTAGCATATAAATGAAAAAACTCAAGGTACATGGTATTATTATTCCATTTTCATCTGCTGTTCTGCCTGGTTTGAATTCCATGGAACAAGGTGAACCTCTGAGGATGAGTTCATCATGTCTAAACTCACCAAACTGCTAACTCAAGCCTTAATTGACACCAACCCTCCAATCAGAAATAAGAGGAGGCTGAGGGAAGTGGAGAATGGAGTACCAAACTCCCCCCAGCGCCTTCCTTTATAGAGGGTAGAAACTAGACTCTCAGCTCATTCCACTTTGAATTTGATGTTGTTCCCGGTTTCAATAAGAATAATACGCTAGCTCTTCCTTTTTCTGCTTCCCTGCCTCCTTCTGTGTGTTGTCTTACCCTTTAGAACCAAAACACCTCGAGCAGTTTGGTTTTTCTTTTTATTGTGTCCCCAGGACTTACCACAGTGCCTTGGATATAATACGTACTTAATAAATGCTGATTGGATTGGCTAGAAGTTGTCAATTTGTCTCCAAATGGACCAGAAGGTTCAAAGAATATTGACATTTGCTAAGGCAGTAAGATGACCAAACTCTTAAGGAGGCCAGAGAGGAGAAGGCTTATATGGGCTTGGATCTATCTTGACTTTATGCAATAACCCCCACTAATGAGATCACAAAGCGAAAAAGAATGTTGAGGAATGGGAGGAGGGACATCAGATCCTTGAGTACAGAATTCATGGAATGAGTAGGAATATCATATTTAGAAAGGAAGCCAGAGATATGCTAGTTGCTCCAGGCATTTGACAAGGCATTGGTCTGACCATATTTCAGCTCTTGAAGAATTTCTCTAAGGGCTTCTTTTAATTGGCCAAAGGCTAGTTCCACAAAGGCAACTTCACATATCCTCACATTGGCCCCACCCATGGTAATAGACTTCTTACCCCCACCAGAAATAAATGAACCCAAAGAAGGAGCCATTAATATCTTGTGTGACCCTAGGAAGCCTACCCCACATTCAAGGATCTCAATTCACTCCAGCTATGAGGCCCTCTTGTAGCCCAAGAATGGATACTCTCTCTGTGTAGAAGAGCAACCTGTAGCAACCATGAATTCTGTTCCAATCTCACTGATTCCAATACTGAAGCAATATTGAGGAGCTGGTACCACAGTAAGAAAGGTCACTGCCATATCACTGCCATCACAGACCTCCTTCCACTTTAATTGTACACCTAAACCTACTAGCCACTAAGTCTCACAGTAGCCAGAGGGCAGATGCCTCTCAGAGCCAGGGACAAATTCCTGAAACAGCTGGTTCAAGGCTCAGCTCAGGTCTAGGAGAAAATCAGGGCTGCTGATGCCACTCAAGAAAGTGACACACAAGCCTTTGGAGAGTTTAATAGGGTGACTCATCATAGTGCAAGGAGCACAACTCAGAAGGACTGGCCATATAGTCTGAATATCAAATGTATATTTACCTAAAAGACTATTTTATGGACAACTCACACAAGGCACCTGCCCTGGAGGGCAGAGGATAATGTACAAGAAGTTCTGAAGAACTGTACATTTTTTCAAATGCAATGGGTACCAGGTAATATTGTTTCATCCTGTAAAGAGGTTTTATATGTTCTATTTTAACAGGCTAATAGATCACATTTCATCTTCCTTTATAGATCTTCTAGACCACACCCAGGTACAGAGGGTCAGTAGCCAGGAGCAAATGGTTCGATAACAACACAGAGGAAACAGTAATAAAAGGAAATCCCATCTCAGTGGTGGCCCAAACCAAAAGAGAGCTGAGAATAATAAAGAAATGAGACAGGATAGAAAATGAACTCAGGAAGCAAAAAGGCCCCATAAAATTACTGATGAAATCCTCTTTGAATGCTCCTCAGATCTTTTACTGGAGTAAAGGCTCTGCTGAACAGGGAGGTCTGTAATAGAACTTTAAACAGAACAACAAATATATTTTCTAATCCATGTTTATTGGGATTTTTCAAAAACAAATAGGTTGTAAATTTTAACAATTGTAGAAATGGACTAAAATTCTAGACAAGGATATCAGATTTTGACTCAATATGCTACTCGAAGGCTTTCCTCAGGTAGAGCCACAAAAGGCTACTTCTCATTGATCTCTAATATACAGTTCCACCACCCACTCCATTATGTCAGGTTTGTGCCAGCAAGCACTTTTATTACATCATTTGAGGGCCCATTTCTACCTGCATTGCTTGCTATTGATCTTGAGCCCACATCTGCCCAATCAGGTACAGTATTATATCATTAGAGTGAGTCTACTTCCTCAAACTTCAAAGCAAAACTAGGTGTACCATGTTGGCACCCACAATAAGAGAAAATAGATCTATCACCAGAAGTCAGTCAACACACTTTTACAGCAAAGTTCAAAATTGAGCTTGAATCAATTGGACCTGAACCACTCGGACGCGAGCACTTGTTTGACTTACCAAATCCTGAAGGCCCCCCCTGCTATGAATCGAGGTTAAACTAGCATTATCAGGTTCTCTGCACCCCACAATCATGCTGCATCTGCCTCACTTATATGGGCAACTACAGCATCTATGTGGAACTCTAACTCTCATCTCATTAATAAGATTAAAGTCTCTATTTCGAGGCTTTTGAGGGATCTCTACCTTATAGAAATCTTAGGGAAAATAACATTATTTTTAAAAATTCAGGAGCGTTTAGGATGTAACAGAATCTGGGAGAATTTAAAGAAATAAGCGTAAAACACCAAATCCTACAGAGGCAGAAATCTTGATTCAGAGATTTTATAGGACTAATGATGCTTGCACTTTCTGTGAAATAACCAAAGCAATTTCATATTTCATTAGATACTCATTAGATACTTTATTTAAAAAAGGATATTTGATCCTATCTCACTATATCCACATTTTATAGCTGCTGATACCAAGTTACATCACTCTGGCTGAGGTACAGATTACCCCCCTCCACACACACACACACACACACACACACACACACACACACACACACTTTTTAAAAAAATCCACTTAACCACACTAGGGTTTATCTATGTCTCAGGCATTATAATAAAGTTCCTGGACCAGGTGGCATAGGGTATTGAATATGGAAAAAGATTAATCCAGAAGGACATGTTAATAGATATTATTTTTCACATTCACACAAATACAGGGTGTTATAAAAGAAATAATAGCTTTCCAATATCATTAGAATCTGTGAGAAAGTGACAAGAATATGCTATCCAACTGAAGGTTCATATTCCTTAGCTAGGCTTATCAAAAGGATCAGATCCCTACAATGTACATATCACGAAGTTCCAGAAGGGCTTTCATGCTAACTGATGACTTGATGAAAACAAAATTTCTTGGTGGTTCATCACTAATTACTGCAAATATAAAGAAAATAAGTGGAGTGGTCTGCTTGAATCTGGTGACTGCTTTGGTTAAATAAACATAAAACCACCTGGCTAGCATGGAAATGGGCCAGCTGGCCCACTGAGAACATTATCACATAGAGACCATTGAGATAATAAGACTTCTATCCATTCCATGGATGGTTTTCCCCAAATAGAAACATTTGGACTGGGGTAAGACAAGGTTACCCTCTCAGTTCTACAATACATAATTTAACCCTAGAACTGGCTATCCACTGTGAGGACAGGTTTAGGTAATGAGCTATATGGCAGGGAAATCAACATCCTGGCACATGGGGACAGTGTAGTCATAGTAGCCAACACCTCACACTTCGAAAAAATTCTGGACGACATGAATTAGATTGCAACATGAGCAGGGCTACATATCAATGCAACAAAATATGTGCCCTTATTTTTTGCTTGCCCCCCAAATGGTAATCTCCATTCAATTCCAGGTTCAAAAATAAGGTATTTCCATGATATTGAAGGAGAGTCCATGTGTATACCTTAGAACATCTATGAGATTCCATATCACAATTTTGACCAGTGATATTATTTTAAATATGACACCTGATTTGGACTTATTATAAAAGTTGAATCTGAATCCTGGCAGAAATTAAATGTGGTGAATACTTTTATCTTACCCTGCACCTCTTTTCATTTTAAAATGTTGTGTTTCACAATAGTACTTTCACCATCTTGGATAGATTAAAAAGAAATGTCTAGAGATAGCTGCATGTTTATCAAACAGCTAGTATTGAAATCTAGTCCTATTCCTATATGGAATACAAATTTGCTGATATGAGATGTGTCAGTGGATATTAGACAAGTAATTCAAAGGAGGAGGTCATGGGCCTCGATGAACCTAGGTCACTTTTTTAGCCTTTTTTTAAAGTGATGAAATAAGGTTAAACAAACCCTTGGTTACAGGATCTTGCCAAATATTTGAATGGTTCAATGCAAAAATAATTTTTGCAATAAGAATACAGTCACACTGGACATCTGTTCCCAGCTGCAGGTAGTACCATGATAGCTGTCCTTGAAGATTCAAATTGAGGGGAAGGTATTTTTTTTTAATTAAACAAATGCTTTATTAACTTCTGGTTTACATCATTCATTTCCACCAGATTATGAGTTACATTTTTCCCCCATTTTTTCCCTACCCGACACCCCAGAATAGCAGTCCCACTAGATATCCCCTCATCCAATCTGCTCTCTCCCATATCTTCTCCCATATCCCCTTCGATTTTGCCATTAGGGCAAGGTGAATCTCTGAGCCCCAATGCCTGGACATCTTATGAAACATTTAATTTTAAAACTTCGATTTTCAGATCCATTCCCTTCCTCACTCGTCACCCACTGCCTCTGAGAAGATAAGCAATTCAATATGTGTTGTACATGTATAGCTACATTACCATAGTAGATATATTGTAAAAGACTGCTTATATTTCCCTCCCACCCATCTCACCTCCCACTTGGACCATTCCCTACTTTGATCCTGTCCCTCTTTGATAGTGGGTACTTCCAACATCCCCTCCCCCCAGAATGCCCTCCTTTCCATCATTCCCCCTCTCATCCCCCTTTCCCCTACTCAGGAGAGTGAGTGAGGGTAAGATTTTCCATTTAGTATGTATGTGATTCTCTCCTTGAGCCAACTTCAGTGAGAATATGCTTTTGCCTTTTTGCCTTCCTGTTCTTCCCCTCCCCCGCAACTACTTCCCCTTGCCTCTTCTACATGAGATCGTTTACCCTACCCTGTCTCTCTCCATCTCCTCTTGCCACTTTCCTCTCTCACCTCTTGACTTCACCCCTTAAGAATCATCCCTTCCTTGGGGCGGCTAGGTGGCGCAGTGAGCAGAGCACCAGCCCTGGATCCAGAAGGACCCGAGCTGGGATCCGGCCCCAGACACCCAACACACAAACAAAAACCCAGCCGCGTGACCCTGGGCAAGTCACCCAACCCCAATTGCCCTCCAAAAAAAAAAGAATCACCCCTTCCCACCAAATTCAACCTGTGTCCTCTATCCATGTATACCTGTGAACATATGCCATGTACCCTTCTTCAATTATTTTCATAATGAAAAAGGTTTCAATGGCGGAGTAGAAACAGCATTTCCAATGTGCTCTGCCCCACACAAATTTCAAACAATGTGAAAGGGGACTCCGAACAACTTCTGGAGCCACAGCACCCACAGAACGGCACAGAGAAGCTAACCTCCTGCTGAGGACAGCCCAGCAGCCCTGCAGGGAGAGGCCAGCGCAGCACTCTGAGAGCAGGCAGCACAGCACGCTGGGAACGGACTGTGCAGCCCACAGAGCTGAGCCCAGGTCCGAGGTTTTAGCCCCAGGGTGGCTGGGCCTTCAGCCGGCTGGAGGGACCCCAGAACACCAGCATTTGTGGCGATTCCAGAATTATCAGCACAGATATGCCTAGGACAAAGTGAGAGGTTAGCGCCATATGGACTTTGGAACCAGTATTTGGGGAATTTGTGGCTTCTTCCCCTGGGGGCGAAAAGCTGCTGAAGGAACAGTGGCACAGAAGCCATTGTGCAGCGTCAGTAATGGCTCTAGCTCCTGGTTTGCAAACTGTAGGGAGATCCAGCAATCAGTCTGGTGGTTAATCGCTCTTGATTTAAACTGCCTGGATCTGGATTGTGGTCTGGGGAGTGGGGGAGTTTGGGGTGGGTATCCAATTTGCCAGAGTGAGCGGAGGCTTTACAGAGGCCACCCAACTGGCAGAAGTTGTGAAGACCCCACATTTGGGTGGAAGCTCCCCTGTCTGGTGGCAGAGTCCTACTGTGGCAACAAGCCCCAAAATCAAGTAATTAAGTGGCAACATGCCTAGGCAAATGAAACAAAATAAACAGAAAAGTTCAACATTGGACTCCTATTTTAAGGGCAAAGAGACTCAAAGCATGGAGGAGGACTGTGAGGTCAGAACTCCTGCACCAAAAGCCCCAAACGAAAATACAAGCTGGCTACAGGCCATAGAGGACCTTAAGAAGCAGATAAGACAAGTGGGGGAAAATTTGGGAAGAGAAATGAAAAAGCTGCAAGAAAAGTATGAAATGACAGTCAACAGCCTGACTGAGGAAAATAACACCTTAAAAAATAGACTAACTCAAATGGCAAAAGAGGCTCAGAAAGGCAATGAGGAGAAGAAAGCCTTAAAAAGTTGAATTTGCCAGATGGAAAAAAAATATCAAAAGCTCACTGAGGAGATTCATTCCTTCAGAGTTAGACTGAAGCAAATGGAAGCCAGTGACTTTATGAGAAATCAAGATACTATTAAACAGATCCAAACAAATGAAAGAATAGAAGGCAATGTGAAATATTTCATGGGAAAAACCATTGACCTGGAAAATAGATCCAGGAGAGATAATTTAAAAATTATTGGACTACCTGAAAGCCATGATCAAAGAAAGAATCTAGAAATCATCCTTCAAGAAATTCTCAAGGAAAGTTGCCCTGATGTTTTAGACCCAGTGGGGGAAATAGAGGTTGAAAGAATCCACCGATCACCTCCTGAAAATGATCCCCAAAAGAAAACTCCCAGGAATATTATAGCCAGGTTCCAGAATCCCCAGATCAAGTAGAAAATACTACAAGCAGCCAGGAAGAAACAATTTCAATATTGTGGAAACACAATCAGAATAGCACAGGACCTGGCAGCTTCTACACTGAGGGACTGAAGACCATGGAATATGATATTCCAGAGGGCAAAAGAGCTGGGATTGAAGCCAAGGGTCACCTACCCAGCAAAACTGAGTATCTTGTTTCAGGGGAAAATATGGTCATTCAGTGGAATAGAGGACTTTCAAGCATTCTTGATGAAAAAACCAGAGTTGAATAGAAAATTTGACATTCAAACACAAGAAGCAAGAGATGCTTGAGAAGGTAATCAGGGAAAAGAAATCAAAAGGAACTTATCAAAGTTGGACTATTTACATTCCTACATGGAAAAACAATAACTGTTTGATGAAACCTCTCTCATTATGAAAATAATTGAAGAAGGGTACATGGCATATGTTCACAGGTATACATAGATAGAGGGCACAGGTTGAATTTGATGGGAAGGGATGAATCTTTTTTTTGGAGGGCAATTGGGGTTGGGTGACTTGCCCGGGGTAAAAGACGGGAAGTCAAGGTCACGAGGCTGGGTTTTTGTTTGTGCGTTGGGTGTCTGGGGCCGGATCCGAGCTCGGGTCCTTCTGACTCCAGGCCCAGCGCTCTGCTCATTTGCCTAAGCATGTTGCCACTTAATTACTTCATTTTGGGGCTTGTTGCCACAGTAGGACTCTGCCACCAGACAGGGGAGCTTCTGCCCAAACATGGGGTCTTCATAATTTCTGCCAGTTGGGTGGCCTCTGTAAAGCCTCTGCCCACCCTGGCAAATTGGATACCCACCCTAAACTCCCCCCCCCCCCCCCAGACCACAATCCAGATCCAGGCAGTTTAAATCAAGAGCGATTAACCCCCAGACTGATTGCTGGATCTCCCTACAGTTTGCAGACCAGGAGCTAGAGCCATTACTGACGCTGCACAATGGCTTCTGTGCCACTGTTCCTTCAGCAGCTTTTCGCCCCCAGGGGAAGAAGCCACAAATTCCCCAAATACTGGTTCCAAAGTCCATATGGCGCTAACCTCTCACTTTGTCCTAGGCATATCTGTGCTGATAATTCTGGAATCGCCACAAATGCTGGTGTTCTGGGGTCCCTCCAGCCGGCTGAAGGCCCAGCCACCCTGGGGCTAAAACCTCGGACCTGGGCTCAGCTCTGTGGGCTGCACAGTCCGTTCCCAGCGTGCTGTGCTGCCTGCTCTCAGAGTGCTGCGCTGGCCTCTCCCTGCAGGGCTGCTGGGCTGTCCTCAGCAGGAGGTTAGCTTCTCTGTGCCGTTCTGTGGGTGCTGTGGCTCCAGAAGTTGTTCGGAGTCCCCTTTCACATTGTTTGAAATTTGTGTGGGGCAGAGCACATTGGAAATGCTGTTTCTACTCCACCATCTTGGCTCCACCCGGGAAGGTATTTTTTTAACTCTATGCCTTAACAATAGCCCTTTGGCTCCAGAGAGGTTGAGAAGATTTTATTTTTTTAATTATATTTCTTAAGCTGATTAGTGAAAACCATTCGAGTACAAGAGCACACCTGAGGTTCAGGTGAATCTGACTGTTCTGGAGTTAAAACAGAATTACTGAATCCATTCAAAGTGCCTCTTCTAAGGACTTCACTGCTGCCATTATTGACATCCCTGGACCTTTTGAGAATGGATACATTGCTTTGGAATCTTGTAAAGATGACAAAATTATAAAAAAAAGACTATATTAACATCTAGCTGCAGAAAATTTTAGAGAAGAAAATATTGCCCTGAATATAGGGTGCTGGGAGGTTGGGACCTGGGTGAAGATTCTGTTATCCAAACTGAAAATTGGCAAGAGGTTCATACAAGTCTTCCCAGGTTTCTCTGAAACCATATTCATTTTTTTACAGCCTCAATATTTTGTCACACATTTAATTTGTTGAGAAGAGTAGTGAGAACAATTAATATAATAATATTATAAATTAATAGCTTTTTACCACTATAAACCATCTTAAGCTATAACTTTGAATCTCTCATTACCCAGAATTTAAAAGACCAAATCAGAAGTAAACCACCATGGGATCCTTGGCGTCAGGAGAAATGGCAATTCTAATAGAACAATTTGTTCTGTGAAGCTTTGATTCAGTTAAAGAGTCTCACCTAGGGGGTCACATGTGACCTTGAGGCTGTAGGTTCCTCACCCCTGGATAAGAGAAAGCACAAAAACTTGGACAGACTAAATTATACATGAGAAATAAATGAGGAACTTCCACAAATATGTCTTTTTTTGCTCTGTAGGAAATGACAAAGGACATGTGTGTTTTAGGTGGAGTTGACCCCAATGGCTCAATCAAATCAAATCTCTGGCATTTGCCAAAAAGGAAAGTGTGCCTGAACCAAGAGGTACACCCCCCTCCAAAGTTTCTACATGCAGGTAGGAAAAAGCCTGGGTTTCATGTAAGCGAAGGGAATATTTCTAGAACAGAGACAGATTTTTAAAAATGTAAGTTAGGTCAAAGAATCCCAGACAAGTTATGATTGCTGCTCCAGACAAATATCCCTTGATTCTTTGTGGTGAAGCCAGAAATTCGAGGTCATCATTATGACAATGTAACTGCCAAAACCCATCAAGTTTTACAACCTTTGAGGGTTTTCTTTAAAGAATTCATAGAGAATGATTAGATTTATTAATCTACCTCCAATATGTTGTAGGGTGGAGAGGAAAAGAGGGACTTAGTCTCTTAATTGCAAACTTTGGTTGATGCTACTATGTTTTGTCTAGAGATACTCAGAAAAACATGAAGACAGTTTCAAGATTCTTCAGGAGGACCTAAGGTCATAGGCACATCAGCTCTCACCCTTACCCATGAATTCCTACCAATATACATGACACATTGCCAGGAGAAAGAAGAGACAGTTCTACAGCAAAGGCAGTCTTTCCCAATAAAAGTTACCCCACTCAATATGTATACAAACATATGTATATCATGTGGTACACCAACTTAGCTAAGATTTGGTTATTGCAATGCTATCAGGGATTTCAGCACTTGTATACCTTTTGACTTCATTCTAAGAGTGTCAAGAACCATTTTCTCTAGTCAGCTGCTTCCCCTCCCAGAACAGTCCCAGTTGGAGAACACCAAGGGTGAGTAGAAGGTGAGTGGGAAGTATCCACCTCAGAAGTCATCCGTTCCGAAACGGAAAAAGTAAACTGTATTCTCTGGTTAGATCAATTCAAGCCCATGACAGCACTAAACACAAAATTTGCCTCCCATGAAAAGAAGAAAATCTTCCAGAGAAATTTAAATAACAACCAGATGACAAAAAGTTTGAGGAAACTGGTTCAGTTCTCTACTGGATTTGGGAGATACTAAGCAAGCAATGAGACTGTAGCACAGAGGGCATTTGTACAGAACACCCAAAAATCAGTGTAGTGGCCATCTGCCAAATTGAACATTCCAAAGACCACTATGCACAAGATACCAAATGTGACTTTCATAAGTGTGCTTATAAGGTTACAACTGTTCAAAAAGATTACTATTCAAGGTTAGACTTTTGTTAACTGATGAAATAAGAAACTGAAAATTCCAACGACCCTCCGAACAAATTGACCTTTTTCTGATCTAGCCACTTTTAGTAAAAGTGGCTTAGCAATCATAATAGCCACATCTGAGGCACAGAAAAGCTTCAGGAAGTCTAGCAACATGAGAGACTCCTAAAAAGTTAAAGTTCGGTGTATCATTAGGAAGTCTTACAACATTGGCCATGAAGGTGGACAATGTTGCAAATGGCAGGTGCTATTGAAGACTCAGAACTTGAGAGGCAGTGGAAGATCTTGGTATCTTCAGTATCTGGCCAAGTCAGTACCAATCATCTTGACTGCATCTTGCCACTAGACTTGTA
The DNA here is from genome assembly GCA_011680675.1 of Gymnobelideus leadbeateri. Classification (NCBI taxonomy): domain Eukaryota; kingdom Metazoa; phylum Chordata; class Mammalia; order Diprotodontia; family Petauridae; genus Gymnobelideus; species Gymnobelideus leadbeateri. The sequence continues at coordinate 84,255 of WOXC01004022.1, forward strand.
CTTTTTTTTTTTTTTTTAAAGCAATTGGGGTTAAGTAACTTGCTCAAGGTTACATGGCTAGTCATTTGATTTATGCGTGGGTGCTCATTTTCTGAGGCCGGATCTGATCTCGGGTCATCCAAACTCCGAGGCCGGCGCTCTTACTCACTGCTCCTCCTAGCCGCCCCTTTAGGGCAATTGGGGTTAAGTAACTTGCCCAAGGTTACACGGCTAGGTTTTTGTTTGTGCGGATTAGCTGTCGGAGGCCGGCTCCGAACTCAGGTCCCTCTGATTCCAGGGCCGGCGCTCTATTCACTGCGCCACCTAGCCGCCACCTAGCCGCCCCCTAGACTTGTACTTTAAAAGAGCAAGTAAGGCTGATGACTTTGTGGAATTCTGCCTCACTTAAAGCCAATTCACATATGAGTCAAGACATCAAGCTACGATTGGTCTTCTTCAAAAATGAAGTACAAACAACAGCAATTGATACGTTGGTGTAAAATTGTAGCCTTCCTAAACTTTAAGAAATGGCTAGGTGGCGCAGTGAATAGAGCACCAGCTCTGGAGTCATGGAGGACCTGAATTCAAATCTAGCCTCAGACACTTAACACTTACTAGCCGTGTGACCTTGGTCAAGTCACTTAAACCCAATTGACCTGCCTTCCCCCTCCAAAATGCAAAAAAAAAAAAAAAAAGAAAAAAAGAAATAATAAGAAGAAATATGGTGCTACTCCATCCCCCCCCCAATAGAATAACAGCCTATTTTGGGGATCTTACCATCAAAAAAGAAAAAAAAAACTCTCAACTTACTAATTCTTTCCAGAGAAGGAGTACCCTTCAGCATTCTCTTCCTTCTTGCCATTTTCTTTTTTCCCATGCACTCCAAGAGTCAGCCAAGGTTATTTGGTGTATGAATTTCATGGGAGGTCTAACAAACATGAGCTATCAGGCCTTTCTTTTAGGGGGAGTCAGAGAATGCCTTCTCCAATCAGCCTTTCCATCTTATGCTCCTGTCATAATCCAGCTCCTTTCCTCCTCATAGATCCTGAGGATGCTGAGAGTTTAAAACAGTACAAAAAATTTGTCAAAGGAGTCTCCCATAATTCTAAGCTGAGATCTTATTTTGTCATTCCTAATGCATGGCACTGAGTCCTTGTAGGTTCCTTCTCAGTAACTTTTCATGTGCTGGTAGTTAAACAAATGTAGGAAAAAAATCAAAGATTTGGATTTATCGCTCAAAAATCGAAACAGTCACGATACAGTACAATTCTGGTCAGTCATGAGGTCCCAAAACTGAATGGGAGAATGTTCTAGAATCCCTTTGGCCAACTGTACATTAACACATTCCCAGACCCCTGAGAACAGAGGTCTATGTTTTTTTTTTGTTTGTTTGTGTGTTTGTTTGTTTTTTGGTTTTGTTTTTTTTTTTTTTTTTTTTTTTTTTTACCAATTGCATTATTAGAGACAAATTTAAGTCATCAAGTCCTGGAATATCCTAATCACTCATGGATTAATGTTGGAGGTCACCCAATAAGCAAAGGCCTACATTCATCTTGGAAATTAATCAAGACCTCCATATTCCCTTAGAAGGGCTGGTCTAAAAGTGATCCATGAAATCTATGACTAGGAGAAGAAATTACAAATACTTCCTTGTGGTGCTGTGTACCGATGTTGGAAAAAATGTATATGGAAGAACTTTAGTTTGGGGCTCACATCTCCCTTAATGATATGAATTACAGTTGCTATCAAGGGCAAGGGGTTATTAACTTTTCTCATTAAATGACCTAAAGGGTATAAATTTTTATTTTTCTGTCAAAAAGAAGAGTGACCCTTGATGCCAAATCTCTTTCACTGCCTAAATATATTTCATGGGAGACCATGAAGTGTGTTGAGAATTTTAATCTCCTTGGGATGCCCATCACTTAGGGAATGGCTAAACAAGTTGTGGTATGTGAATGTAATGGAATACTACTGTGCTATAAGAAATGAGGAGCAGAGATTTTCAATCTCCTTGGAGAAATCAAGAACTAGTCAATATGGCCAATAATGACTTTAGGCATGAATATTAAAGGACAAGCTCTACATGAATTTAACAGGGTGACATAGCAGCCACAAGACAATTTGAAGTTTATTCTGCCATTTGATTGTCTTGAATTCAGGAACCTCATCCTCAATATTTCAATATATATTATTAAGAATATTATTTCTGGGGCAGCTACGTGGCTCAGTGAGTAGAGCACCGGCTCTGGAGTCAGAAGGACCTAAGTTCGGATCCAGCCTCAAGACACTTAACACAAACAAACAAAAAAAACCTATCTGTGTGACCATGGGCAAGTTACTTAACCCCAATTGCCCTCCAAAAAGCGAAAAAAAAAGAATATTATTTCTGCATGGCAAGTGCAAAAGGGTTTGGGGTTTTCAGAAGATATTCCAACTCCAACCAGGAATCATCCCGGATGCAATCAGGATTATCGTGATTTTGGTAGCATTAGAACCCACAACACTCAGAAAGGGAGAGAGAATAAGAAAGAGAGAAACTCCTCCTAAATACCTTGAAACCTTGCACTGAATCCCAGCACTGACTTTGATATAAGGTTCAGTGCTTAGATTGCTGATGCCAAAGTCCTACAGGGCTATTATCTTCCTCTTCCTTCATAGTAACATCAGCATTAACTTTCCAACCTGATACCCACTATATTGGTTAATTTCTTTGCTTCCTTGATATTTACAACATTTGGTTTCTGTCATGAGGGACATTTTTGCTGGCCTCTGATATAGTCTAAAACGTCACCTTGACTCCCGTCTTTCTGAGTGTCTCATTTGAGAAACAAGCAATGTTGCATATGTCAAAAACATGGTATTCAAAACTATAGCTTGCATCAAATCTCAACTGTACAGTTGAGGTGTATGTGTGTGGGGTGGGGGAATCTCAGGCTATTAAGTTCAGCTAATTCCTTCCCCCAAAAGAATATTTGCTTCATCCTGAGAATAAAAACAGTTATATTCCTGAGAGCCTAGAAATGACTTAGTACTGCTAAACTTCGTCACCAAGTCTCTCATTACCATGAGCTATGAGCAAATTATTTTTGAATTCTTGACATCAAGGGAATGGAAAGACTAAAGAAAGTATTAGAAAGCCTAATGATTTGGGCAGAATGAATAGCAAATGACAGAAATGAAAGAAACAATACCAAAACTTCCAGTTTCCCCATGTTCTTCTTGTAGTGGGGGAATGATTAGGATGTGTACCCCTTGCAAGTTTGTTATGGGTTGGTTGGCAACAACTGATGACAAGAAGTTGCATGTCAGGATCTCTCCCAACCCCCAAACTCTTTCCATGCTCATTGAACTCTTACCTCACCCCCCACCCCCGCCCTCCTTTCCCAACTGCTGAAGGACAAGGTCAGCAGAAGAAGATATGGGGAAATCATTGTGATGCTTTAGGCTACTCATATATAAATTGTTGAATTTTTCAGTGACCTAGAGGTTACAATAAAGAACAGATAGATGTCTTGGCAAGGGTTTTGATTCTTCAGTTACAACGTAGAAATGTCAATAACCTTCCAGATCATACTAGCAACCATGGAGATGGCTTGGGTAATATTACCAAAAAGCCAGAATAATATGACCCTTTAGTTACACATGTCCATTGTATCCCTCAGTCATTCCCCTCAGAGGATCATCCTGGGTTGGACCCAACTGCAAGTCAAAGTCAAGAACTGAGATCTACTTAAAGGAAAAATTAGTAAGACTATAGATATTTAAAGGATTAGAAACTTAGAGGTATGTCTATCTAGAGAGTTTACATAGGAAATTAGATTTTAACAAATAGTAGCTTCTGAGTACAAGCAAGCACTCTCCACGGCCAAGATGTTCGGACTTCATGGAGGATCAAAATGAAGAGTTCAAGGAGGCCTTTCAGCTGTTTGACCAAACAGGGGATGGAAGACTACATAGAAGGGCTTCTGGTGTTTGATAAAGAAGGGAATGGCACAGTCATGGGGACAGAAATACGACATGTCCTCATCACCATGGGTGAGAAGATGACAGAGGAAGAAGTGGAAGTGTTGGTGGCAGGGCACGAAGACAGCAACAGTTGTATCAACTATGAAGAGCTAGTCCAGATGGTGCTGAATACCTGAGAACAACTCCCCTTTCCACAAAGAACCCCCTAACTTTCTCAGTGTGAAAATCATTCTCTTGCCCCTGAAGCAACTAACTACATTTTCAGGGTTACCAACATCCTTACTTCCAACCCCCCCACACAATATGTCCTCTTTGGCCTATTTGCTCTCTGCTTTCACCAAATAAACATACTATCAGCTCCTAAAAAAATAGTAGCTACTTTTTCTGGAGCCCCCGCATTCTGTCTTCCACGTGACACAATTGCTTTAGTTGCTCTTGCCAAATTATAAGGACAAAGTGATAGAGCATTCTGCTCTCCTTTGCAATTGTGTGGGACAAAAGACCCTTGCCCAAAGTAAATTCAATAGCTCAGACGTTTCTTAGAGAAACAAAAAGATCTTTATTACCTCCTATGGGAAGAGGGGAGTCATCACCACCAGAAGCAGTCTGGTGAGAGAGGCTTCAAATACAAAATGTAAAGCTTGGTTATATATCCAAAAGATCTCCCTCCTCCCTCCCCCTTCCGATGCCTTATGTTCCTATTAATCAGGAACTTAGTCGCACAATCTGACCACAAAAATCTTGCTTACATAACAGGTAAATGTCAACATTATCAATGTGGATGTTAAAGCAGACAACATATGTCATCAGTATCAACTTAGATATGAAAGCAGATGATGAATGTTCTAACAATATCAATATGGACATGAAAGCAGACTATATTTTATGAATCTTGGGGATTTTAGGACATGGTGACCTGCCTGGAGTTCTGTAACAGGATTTTCAAATTTATATTTGTACAGGTCAGATGGTGGTCAGTGGAAACAAGTCTGAGATGTTTGGGCCTGTGGTTACATTTGCAGGGTCTATGCTTTTCCCTCCTATGCATTAGCTAAGCCTAGCAAAATCTTCAACTTATGACCCGGGAAGTAAGGCAAGGGTCCTGGGCTTCCAGCTCAGGCTGCTAAGTCTTCAGTAACTTACTGCAAAATCTGTCTAGATTTTAGACTACTACCTGAGAAGTTTCTACCTGTCTCACACATCTAATTAAGTCTGGGGTCCAGGTAATTATTAAATCTTTAAGATGGCATCACTTTTATCCCACTCACAATGAAAGTAAGGATTTGCATTGTCAGTCTCTATCTGAATTTAACTGGTAATTATTGGCACTCCTTTTCCCTAGGGATGCTTTGTGTGACCTCAAGTATTCTCAAGATAGTGACTGCCTATTAAATGGGTCCCATTTACCCCAAGCACAATGCATCCAAGCCTCTGAATCCTGCTTGTGGGCAGTTTCCTCTCCCAGATGTACACTTTGAAGCCTGGCAGATCAATTTTATTCAATTGCCACCATCCTTTGCATACAAATATGCTTTGCTTATGGCCTGCATGTGTTCCCATTGGGTGGGATTCTTCCCCTCTCATACTGCCACAAACTCTGGGGTAGCATAAATCTTCCTAAAAATATCATTTCATTATAGGGGTTCCTAAGGAAAACCTATCTCTTTCAGTTATCAGGAACTGTTGAAAGATTTGGTTGGTTGCTGTTCTTCATTCTTGAAGAGGAACAAAGTGACATCACTATGCTAGAGTCAATGTGTCAGACTGTGGTTGATCAGACCAATATGAGCTCAGAATGTTGTACCTCAGGTCAGGTACAAATTGTCTATGTGAATATTTGGGTGAATATTCCAAATCTGTGCACCCTGTGTTTCCTTTGAGCTGTGTCAATTTTGCTTTGCTGGGATACTTAAAACCTGTCTTGCTAAATTCTGAGAAACTAGGTATCCTGTGACCCAAAGCCCTTCATTTAGCCCTCCTAACTCTTAGATCTAGACCATTTGGTTTCTATAAGCTCAGCCCCTAGGTGATAGTAATAGGATGCCTGATGCCACTGTATCTATGGGTGGGAAGCATAGTAGCCAAAGGCTCCATCCTACAAAACTGTATTGGGTTGGCTCAGAAGAGAGCAGAGACTGGCCAGTTTGTCTCACAGTCACATTCTTTAGAAACTCCAACTGAAACTCAGCCCCTGATCCAACCAGATAACTGGATTTACTGGAAATATCATCTCCAAAAACATTCCTTGCAGCCACAGTGGAAAAGCCCCTTTGAAGTCCTTCTCATCACTCTCATTGCAACCAAACTCCAGGGAGTGAAGTCCTGGATTCATCTGTCACATCTCAAAAGGGTAGTACTCCAAAGTGCCTTGGTATAGACAGGGGAACTGGGAGACTCCAGCAACCAAATATCCTGGTGCTTCAAGCACACCTGCAAGAAACAGAACTCCAGGCAGGCAGGTATACTTCAACAGTCAAATTTCCTGGTGCTTCAGAGCAACTGTCCTCCAGGGCCCAGATCCCCCTACACCCCAAGAGCTGAAATTCAGTTCTTGACCCCCGTTTTGCACCAAGTAAGCTACCAAACCCATAGTTTCCAGTTGTCAGCACTTGAGGCCACAACACACAAAGTCAGTGATCAGGTTCCTAGTCCCAGCCCAAGAAGCTTGGATCAGTGCCCCCTGCATTCCATCAGGGGAGCTCAACTTTAAAAGCCAGGAAACAGGCAAACATCATGAGTCAAAAGCAGCAATGGACAATGACCATAGATTCTTACTATGGGGACAGATAAGATCACAACACAAATTCCAAAGAGGACAACGTTGTCTATCTACCCATATTCAAAACCTCAAAGAGGAATATGAACTAGTCTCAAGCCCAAAAAGTCTTCTTGGAAGAGCTCAAGAAAGATTTTAAAAGTCAAACAAGAGAGGTAGAAGAAAAATCAGGAAAAGAAATGATAGGTATGCAAGAGAGTCAGTAGCTCAGAAAAGGAAGGACAAAAATTGACCATAGAAAACAAGTTCTTAAAAAGTAGAATTGGCTAAATAGAAAAGGAAGCACAAAAACTCACTGAAAAAAGTTCTTAAAAAATAAAGTGGTCCAAATGGAAAAGGAGATACAAAAGCTAATTGAAAATAATTTATTAAAAATTAGGACTAGGCAAATGGAAGCTAAAGACTCAGACATCAAGAATCGAACAAAATCATACTATGAAAAATAGAAGAAAACAAAATACCTCATTGGAAAAATAACCAACTTGGAAAATAGACACAGGAGAGGTCACTTAAGAATTATTGGTTTATTTGAAAGCCATGATCAAAAAAAGAGCCTGGACAACATCTTGCAAGAAATCAAGGAAAATTGCCCTGAGGTTCTAAAAAGAGAGGGTAAAATACTCAAAGGAATCCACCAATCACCTTCCAAAGAGATACCAAAATGAAAACACCAAGGAATATTGTATCCAAATACCAGAATTATCAGGTCAAGGAGAAAATACTGCAAGCAACCAGAAAGAAACAATTTAAATATCATGGAACCACAGTCAGGATTATGCAGGACCTTGCAGTTTCTACATTAAAGGATTGAAGGGCTTGAAATGTGATATTCCATAAGGTAAAGAAGCCTGGATTACAACCAAGAATCAACTACCCAGCAAAATTGAGCATCATCTTTCAGGGGGAAGAGATGAACACTCAGTGAAATAGGGAACTTCCAAACCTTCCTGGTGAAAAGACTAGAACTAAACAGAAAATTTAATCTTCAAATACAAGACTTAAGAGAGGCATAAAAAGGTAAATAGGAAAGAAAACAATGACAGCATGTTATTCAATAAAGGCAAACTGTTTACATCTCTACAAGGGAAAATGATACTTATAACTCTTGAGAACTGTATTTATTACAATATTTAGAAGAGGTATACATATACAGGAGACACAGGTATAAGGTGACTTTGATGTGATGATAAAAACTAAGTGGTAAAAATGAATTTTACTGATAGAAGAGGAAAGGGGGAGGCTGAAAAGGGCAAATTACATCACATGAAATGGCACAAAGACCTATTCCTGTAGAAGGAAAGAAGGGAAGGCAAACAAGTATTGTCTGAATTTTACACCTACACAAAAATAACTGGCTATGTAACCTCGAGCAAGTTACTTAACTCCAATTGCTTTAAAAAAAAAAGAATCAAGAATCTTGGGTTGATGGAATTGATGCTGTCTTAGAGATCAACTATCATTCCAGTAAATGAAGACAGTGTTGGTGATGAGTGGGTGATGAGATGAAAAGGAAAATAGTTCCCTTCAGAGAAGAGAATGAACTCATTTTGGTCCTCTACATCTATGGAATCTACAAAACTTTCAGAAGAGGGCGAATTGTGGTGGAATGTGTGCTCGGTTGGTATTAGCCAGCACACAAAAAGGACTTAATCTGAGCTCCAAAAAGAGAGAATACAGCTGCCCCCAGGCAAGTGAAAGACATTTCACATTTTGCTCCTGGAGTTCCTCCATACCAGTAAAGCCATTCTATCCTAATATTTTTTTCAATTTTAAGAAATATCTTTTAATGACCTACTCTTAGCTAAGTAGGACTGGGCATGCAAAGATGGACTTCTCAAAGACTCTGTTTCTAGTCAATGACATTACCAACCTTCATCCCAGAGGGCCAAGAATATTGCCTACCTTCTGACAAGAGGTGGGACTCAATATGAATTATGAGACATTTTGGACCAAGACACCCAAAGTGGATGTTTTGCTCAATTAGGTATATTGGTTTTCAGGGATGTTTTTTTTTCTTTTCAGAGGTAGAAATGGGTAAATGGGTGAGAAAAGAATTTTTGTTCATTGATAAAAATAAAATAAAATCTGTCCCAAAAAGGGAGGAGGTGGTTAGAAGGAAAGACAGATTGTGGAAGGTGGTGGCCATGTGTGTGTTTTATATATGTATGACCACTTATAAAGGCCACCAAATTAAGGTCAGCACCAAGAGCTGCCATTGGTCTTGATAGCTTGGTCCTTCCATCGACCACCACCAAGAGTGATGACTCTTCTCTGGGTTTTTTGGTTCCTCCAGATGCATTCTTCTCCTATATCAGGGATTTTAAATCCCTGAAACTTGTCATTCACATAAGTTGTCCAGTATAAAATCTGATTGGGCTTCATTAATGTGTTTCCTTATGCTGGGTGGGGAGATCCTAGAATTTAGAATCTTCCATCTATGTATGTTACACAATGGAGTTACGAGTCTATATCTTTAACATTGTAAAGGATAAATATGATAGTCCTTTTCTTCTGTCCCCATACTTCTTAAAATAATTCACCCAGCAAACTGTACCAAAGTCCACATCTCTAAACAGCAGTCCATTTAACAATTGATTATGTCCCCAGAACCTAGTTTATCCAAATATGCATAATACCAACATTGAGCTCAATGTCTATGCAAGTTTAGAAAATAAGCAGGTAGTACAAAAACTACGCCACCAGATCTTGAGGCAAACAGCTTCACATTCTTTTCTTGGAATCTTACACATTTGATAAAAGGGAGGAGATAGTTCTGATATCTTCTTGGGTCAGAGGAAATCATTGGATAGAAATTTAGATGTCACATTTTAGGACTGAAGTAGGAAATGACCAAAAGAGGGTGACGGTCTGTTTTTGGATCTAAGGATCTATCTTTCTCTATTAAAGGTAGAAGGAATCTTGACCCTGGAGTCAAGACCTGGGTTCAAATTCCAACTTACTTATTGGGGAAGTTGTTTGATATTCCTGGGTCTCAGATTCCTCATCTGTAAGATGAGGGTATTGAGTTAAATGCTCCAACATCCCTTCTGCCTCTAGAACTGTTAGCCTAAGTGTATATGATATTAAGCTTCAAACTGTTCTCCAGGGTAATTCTTTAGCCTCAGTGCCCTGAGGACAGGAGGTGAAATTCCAGAAACACAGGCAGCCGTTGATGCTGTAAATGGTGGCCCTATAGGGAAAGGGACCCTCCATCATTCGTCACATTAATTCTCCATATTATAGAGAGATACAGTTTCTGTATGCTTAGATCCTCATTGCTTGATCTCTCTAATTTCCAAGAGATCAATGACACTCTATTTCCCTGCCCTCATCATCAGGCCTGGGTGAAAACAAAACCTCCCTTGACATCCTTAAGCTATCATGGACAGCTCTACTTTTAAATGATAAGGACTCTGGATTTCCCACTTCATCCTCGGGACCAAACCCCTTCCATAAGGCTTTTCACATTTCATTTCTGCCTGCCAATGGAGCTTAGAATCTTCACTCAACATTTGGTGAAGGAGGAATGAACTCCAATCAGTGCAAAGCCATCATGTCATATTGAGAAAAAATGATAAAAATCAATTTGAGTATTATTTCCCTCCTCACTCTCTAATCCAGACAATAATGCTGGAATAGATACTGCAAAGGACTATATAAATGCCAAGCACAAGGTTTCATATTTAATTCTAAAAGCAATAGAGAGGCCCTGAACTTACTGAGTAAGGAAATGACAGTAAAATCTACTCTTATGGAAGTCACTTTGGCAGCAGTAGACTGCAAGAGGCATGAGACTCAACAAAGAGACTAATTATGCAGCTATTCTAATACTCTAGGGAAGAGGGGGTGAGCAACTTCTTTATTTTATGAAGGGGAAAATTGAGGTGTGCAGAGTTAGGTCAAGGTCAATTCCACATAGATATTAATCAGCAAAAACTGCTTTTTGAGGTTCTGCCTTCTGATTCCAAATCTAATATTCTTTCTTGTGGCACCATGCTGATTTTAGGGAGAGTTACTTAACCAACACTATAGGTAAATAGCAGAACTGATTAGAATTAGATTAGAATCCCATGTTCTTGACTCCTAATCCAAGATCACCCTTGCTAGACAGTCATATCTAAAAATGTTTGTGCCAAGAGCAAATTGTGAGAACTATTCCACCAATTTAATTTTGGTATGGGTAAAGACTCACCACAATATACCATGAAACTACCTGAATGGGAAGGGGAGGAGAAGGGTGGGAAGGAACTTGCTGTGGCGGGGAGGGGGGTGGAGTGCAAGTAGAAGAAGCCTACTAGACAGTGGTTTCCTATTTCTTATTGATTACTTTTGCTAAGTAGTTTCCTTTCTAGGGCTAGCTGTACTAATGCTTCTTTTAGATTTTGAAGTGTTGGGACAAATGTCTTGTTACCCTGTTCTAGTAAGAGCTTTACTGCCATAGCCTTTGCTGTCTCCAGAAGTTCTAAAAGTTCCAAATCCAAGTCTTCAAAGACCACTGTCTTTGTGGCCATGACATTCTACCTTGCATATATTTCTGCACATCAGTCTCTCCCCCTACTACATTGTAAGCTTTTGAGGACAGATATCAAGTTGGGCATTTTCCAGATGTTAGACTCACTACCTAGCACATAATGCATTCCTATTTTAGCATCATATAACCCAACATAAACATCTCACTTCCAGAAATTCCTCTTGAAACATTTCTCAGAATTGACTTGGGACTCAAGAATGGAGCAGAACCATCAGAAATCAAAGAATCATTTATCAAATCACACCTACTAGATCAGAGGTGGGGAACCTGTGGCCTTGAGGCCACATGTGGCCTTCTAGGTCCTCAAGTGTGGCACTTTGACCGAATCCAAACTTCACAGAACAAATCCTTTTACTAAAGGTATGTAGATGCTAGATACTATGTTGGAAGTCAAGGATGCGGACAAAAACAAAATATTCCTTGCCTTCAAGGAGTCTATGTTCTATCAGGATAGAAAATCCCAGGTTTACATCACACTAAAGTGAATAAAGCTCTGGCTCTGGAGTCAGAAGAACAGAGTTCAAATCCCGCTTTTAGTGATTATCATCTGCTTGACTTTGAGGCCCAGAGACCTTAAATACCTTGCCCAGTTTCATCTTTTGTAAAAGTAGGAATGTAAAGATGATTCTCTCTGAAGCTCCTTCCAAATCTAGATCTATGCTTCTAGTCTTCTTATGTAGGAAATGCATAGAAGCGAAGATGAGGTAACTGGAAATCTCTGTGCGATAAGATAGGAAGAGTTGCTTGAGCAGTCTCGGAGGAAACCAAAAGTTGTAAAAAGGATGGGACACAACCTGGTCAAAGGTATCAAGGAAATTAGAACACGATGTGAAGAATGGCGGAATGTTTAGGCCAGCTGTATTGTAGAGTACACAAAGGGTTATAGGACCTTAATTATTGACTAGAGGTGTTTGCATTCAATCCTAGATCGAGGGGGCTCCTACTTTCTGTGTCATGGACCTCTTTGGCAGCCTGCAGGCTCAGACCAGTGCTCGATTGCCTGTGGTCACAACTGAATGGAACACTAACTGTGAGTTGGTAAAAATTCTGAGGTAATTCTGCTTTCTTCCTCCACCAAGTTCACAAATGTATCCACTGACCTCTTAGGGATGTGAGAGGTGGTCTGTGGATCCTAAGATGAGAACCCTGTCCTGAAGGTAATAAGGAGGCAAATACCTTTAGTAAGTTGGCTCCCCCTTCCCTTCCCTTCCTTCCCACTCATTCCATTCATTCCCAACCATAGGGCTCTGGAAAGGTGACAGAAAATGCCATCTTCTTTTTCCTTTAGGATCTCAGGCAGAAACAGGGAGCTCTGGTGCACTTTAGCTGTGAGGGCAGCCTAGGGGAGGCTGTTGGAAGAAGCAAGAAGAAGGGATAGCCTTCACCTTAGACATTTCTCAGGGAAAGTGAACTGGAATAGGAGCAAGGGAAGGCAGGGGAAGAAGGGAAGTAGGAAGGAAGCCCACAGGGCCCTCCTCTCATTGATTTCCTGATGTAGTCTCCTGTTTTATCGCTCTCCATTTATTGAGTCTACCTGCAGGAGAGAGCAGGAGTGTTTGTGCTCCCAGGGGACCCTCCCCAGCAACTCTCCTCCCCTGCCCCTTCCTCATCAAGGATGATGGACTCATTCACTTGCATTCACCCTGTCAACAGGCTCGCCAGACCTGATGGAGATGGATTACCAGTGTTGCAGGCGATCTGGGACACTTCATTAATATTGCATTCCCCATTAACAAGCAGCCTAGCTAGAGACTGCAGAGCAACAGTGTTAGGGGGGCAGCAGAGGCCAGCCTCCAAAACAGAGTCAATTTCTCCACTTTTCATACAGCTCCCAGTCCTGTTCTCCCCTCCCCCAGTTCTTTCACAATAGCAAAACCAGACAACCTGGAGAAAAACAATAGCATTGGGCCTCCCACTTTCCCCTCCAGAGGAATGATGATCATAGAATTTAGACATCACCTCCCTCGGCACCTAATGTGCCCCACCCTGAAACAGCAAGCATAGAATTTAAAGAACCAGTCTCTTCAAAAATGAGAGGTAAACTGAGGCTCAAGAATGGACAATTGACTTGTCAGCCAATGTGTCATCTATTTCCTGACACTTCCTCCCATTTGTTGCCCCTGTTACTTCACACATTCTGGGGATTCACTTATCTATATACATGTTTCTCCAGTAGAATGTAACCTCCTTTATGGCAAAAAACAGTTTCAATTTTACCTTTCCATCACTACTATCTGCTACTGTGCTTGAGCTGCAACAGGAATTCAATTCTAATTGAATTAACAGTTGGACCCAGGTCTTTAAAACTAACCTTTCTTCACTTTCTCTAAAGAATTTTTGTGCTATCTCCTACAAAATAAGACCAACACTTTAAAATCCCAGTCCCATGCAGTTGACAACATTTGCTCCCTCTCTAGATCCTATGTGACCAGATCTTGCTCCAAAATAAACTTACTCCTATTAAACAGGCTTTGCCTCATCTTAGGAAATGATGCCTAGACTGGAGTGGGATTCAATCCCAGGTCTCTGAGCTCATGTGATGCTGGGGCATGATTCTGTCTCACCTTCCTGATCTCTTAAAAGAGCATAACCCAGGAGTGGGGAGCCTGCAGCTTTGAAGCCACATGTGAAGGGCCACATGTTCGCTACCCCTGGTAATCCTTACCCTTACTTCCCTCATAATGTTGATAAGGAAATCATGTGCAAAACTCTATATGTACTATATGAATGACAGTTCTCTATGGATACTTAAAGTATTTATGAAATGTTTTCCACGCATTCTAATTTGAATCTCAAAACAACCCAGCCTGGTAGACTTCAGGTCTTATTAGTCTCATTTCATAGAAAGAATGTTAAGTGACTTGACCACAGTCACACAGTAAATATTAGTGGCAAGATTCAAACCCGAGTCTGACTCTAAAACTAACACTAAAACTATACAGATGGTTTGGGGCGGGGGGGGGGCATACTTTCACTTCACTGGGTTGAGATGAGTGTATCCCAGGTCTTTGCAAATCTACATAATAGAGATATGTGGGGGTCTTGTCCATTGGTAAGGTGTGGGGAAGGAGAACTGGGGCCTGAGACACTCAGACTGGTGATCAGAACTTAGAGAAACATTCTTCAACCAAGTCACTTATCATGGCTCATTTGTGTGATGGCCTCATGGAAATCACAAGCCACTGCTACCATTTTATAGAAGAGAGCTTTTTAATTTAGAACTGATAAGAGCAGTTAGGGGTGAGCTCAGCTCCTTATAAGCTAGTATAAGTAAGGAGCAAAGAGAAGGAGAATAGAAATCAGGCTTCTAAAATTCTTTCTTCTTTTTAGGTCATACATGTACAATCATGTTAAATATATTTCCACATTAGTCATGCTGTAAAGAAGAACTACAATCAAAGGGAAAAAACACAAGAAAAAAAAAAAGAACAGTATGCTTCGATCTTCATTCAGACTCCATAGTCCTTTCTCTGGATATGGATAGCATTTTCAATCATGAGTCTTTTGAAATCATCTTATATCATTGCATTGCTAAGAAGAGTTAAATCTATCAAAGCTCGTCATCAATGTTGCTGTTACTGTGTACAATGTTTTTCTGTTTCTGCACACCACTCAGCATCAGTTCATGCTAGTCTTTCCAAGTTTTTCTGAAGTCCACCTGCTCATCATTTCTTATGGAGCAAAAGTATTACATTACATTCATTTACCACAACTTGTTCAGCCATTCCCCAATTGATGTGCATCCCCAAACCCCCAATTCTTGGCCACAAAAAAACCCTGCTATAAATATTTTTGCACATGTGGGTCCTTTTCTGATTTTTATTATCTTTTTGGGATACAAATCTAGAAGTGGTATTTCTGAATCAAAGTGTATGTACAGTTTTATAGCCCTTTAGACAAAGTTCCCAATTGCTCTCCAGAATGGTTGTATCAATTTAAAAGTCTACAAACAATGCATTAGTGTTCCAATTTTCCCACATCTTCTCCAACACAAAGGTCATTTTTAAATGACTGTATCATCCACTCGCAAGTATTCAATCTTTTTGTTTGAAAGTGTCAGCCTCAATCCTCCATCCCCCATCATTCATTTCAGGGACCATGCATCCAAGTCAATTCAACAAGCTACTTTGAATTCCCTGGAATGATAGTGAGTATTTAAGACCTGTGTATCAAGGCCATTGTTAAGACTCAGTACAGGACATAACTGGTATGGAAAAGATTTGCATGACCTCATCTTTATAATCTATATTAAATTGCTTGCCTTCTCAAGGAGGTGGGGGAGATAAGGGAGAAAGAATTTGGAACTCAAAATTTTAAAAAAATGTTAAAACATGTTTACGTGTAATAGGGAAATGCTTAATGAAATAAATAAATATATTTAAATGAAAAAAGACTCAGAGTTCATTGCAGTGGGAGAGGCAATTAGGGTCCATGCAAACTTCTGGATCTTCCCCAGTCACCAGAAAGTATTCTGGAACTAGTAGTGTGCACCAGTGTGCCCAAGGTTCTGCCCACCTGTGACTAGCCCCCCTAATAGGTATAAGTAAAAGGAGAGAAATCCCTTTCATACCCACCCCACCCCCAATCCTCTCCACTCTAATTCTGAGGGAGAGAGCTTGAAGGTAGAGTGGAAGATTAGTCAAGTTAAGGCAACAATTAAAAACTAGTCTCTAAAATGTATCCTCCTCAATCTGGAATTATGCTCAAAGAGTTATTAAACTGCCTATACCATTTTGAAACAGCAATACCACTGCTGGGTCTATTTCCAAAAATAATTGGGGAAAAAGGAAAACAACCTATATCTTCTAAAATATTTGTTAGGAGTTTATTTTGTCATTTTGTTAGAACTTGCAGGTATGAACAATGATAAAAAAGAGATGATAGATGAGGGATTGTATGAAAGTGTCTTTCACACAATGATATCCTTTCATAGAATAACTCAAAATCAATATTCCTCACATTACAGAAAAATTTTCATTAAAAAATAGACATATCTAGAAACTTGAAATTCTTGGATCTGGTATTTGGTGTCTCAGTCAAAAGTCCCAGGATGTCAGCCAGATTGCCAATAGTGTCAGCTAGGTGTCCATGGGGATCAGCCAGATGCCCCTGGGTGGGTAAGAAGCTGTCCCTGGGTGTCAGCCCAATCTCCTAGCAGGGCAGGAAGATGTTCCTGAGGGCCATAAGATCCCTGAGGGACAGTTAGATGTCCATCAGGAAGAGGCAATGTAGATCCAAGACCAACAGTTCTCTCAGATACATTCATGCAATGCAGTTCTTGTTAGTTAAAAGAATGATTCATATGGATGCTCTTTCTTCACCTTTGGTGGCAGCAGCATATGGTCTTGAAGCTCTTGTGACTGCTTCAACTGTTGTGAGGTCAACTGTTTTCCCTGAAAGGTGGGGGCCTGTGGCACCAAGGACTGGGTGGTGGAGGTGAGGCTGGTGGGAATAGTTCTGTTTGGGGTGGGGCTGCTGCAACTGATTTGGGGGCTCCTCTGCACACCCAGAAGTTGATGGGTGATTTGAGTATATATGTTCCATTGTCCAGCCTTGATCCTGAATATGTGGTGGTGGCTTCACTCCTCCATAAAAGGACCTCTGTGAGTCATATTTCTCTGACCCGTGGTTCCCTGAAGGGCCCGTGAAGATGCCCAGTGGCTAGAGTCTCCCTAGGACATTGGCCTGGGAGCACGCAAGGCTGAATCTCAGCTGATGGTCCTGTGGTTTGGGAGGAACCAAACTGATGGCCCTGGGAAATGCCATGTCCACATAAGCCAGCAGCCTCAGTGACTGAAGCTGCACTCCCCCTCTCAAAGGAACAGCCATTCCTTGGGCCAGCTTCCTGACTAGGCTCAGCTGCCCAGGAAGGACACCTGGATGCACTGTGTTGTATGTTCTTGCTCAGAAACATGCTCTTCCAGAATTGGACTTGGGGATACATCTTCCAGGCACATCAGTCTTAAGCTGGTGGAAGCCTCAGATGTCTGCTTTTTTCTTTGTGCATACTGTCTGGCTCTTCTGTTTTAGAACCATAAATGTATTCAAGACTCAGGAATGCCAGTCATCCTAGAAAGTTCCTCTCTTTCTTTAATTCCAGGATAGAGGTTCTTTTAAAAAGACTTCTTAAGAATATTTATTTGTTCTTTAGTGAACACTGTTCATTTTCTTCTCATTGTTGACTCAGAATTGTAACTAAAGGAATCCAGCTTCTTCTCTGGTGATGGGTAGTTGGTTAACTTCCTTGGAGAGTCAAGAAATCAGATCCAAATGGTAAGAAGTAAATCTAAAATTCTTTCAATGAATTGGAATGTTATTGCTCTATAAACTAAGAGAAATCAACAAATACAGGATGTCTTCTGAACCAATAAAGCAAAAAGTAAGTAGTTCCTACAATGCATACAATGAACATAATAATCAGAGAAAAGTCTTTTGTATAATTGCAGAGGAAAAGAATAAGATTTGACTTCTGGAAAGCATATAGCACTACATTGAAAATAAGTAAGCAGTCTGTGCTTTGAATTAAATGCAGAACATTTTCAGGAGGAAGAGGCTTCACTGCTCTGCAACTGGAGAAGGATGTACACATCCAAGAGGAAGTAAAATTAAAGCAAAAGGAAGATAGGATGCATAAGCTGAAAAGCCTTCAAGAGCAAGATGAGGCCTTCTGTGAGCTCCTCTACACATGCCCCTACAGCATAGGCAGAGATTCAGTGCCCAGAGTCGAGGAGCTAGATCAGTTCAGAATCTATCTGGAAACTGAGGGAAATGAAGGCATGCAAATGGAAGGAATGTGCCAGCACAAAGAGTCAGATCCTTCTCCTTATAGATGTTAGGTTGTATTCCAGCCAAAAGTGTTGAAAAAGATATGTTAAGTTACTCTCATTCTCCTTTACTGACCTCTAAAAACCCAGAAATTATCACCCTAGGAAAAATCTTGGGACAGGGGAGCTAGCAGAAAAATGGGGAGGAGTATTATGTTAGCCTGGGAAACTTGGCTAGAAACAGGAAAGGTTCCTCTCACTCTAGTGGAAGGGAAGCACAGTCAAGGACCACCTCAGCAAATGAGTGGGATATCCTAAGCCCCAGGGTATTGAAGTAAACAAGGACCATCACCAGGACTCCCATGTGCCTTGGCACAACCAAGAATAACCAGCAGATTCCAGAACAGAGAACCACAACATGCACTGACAGGCAGGTATCCTTCAGCAGTCAGACCACTTCATGCTGTGGTGTAGCCCAAGGAAGACAGGTATCCTCCAGGGACCAGACCCTCTGTATGCTTCAGGGTAGCACCAAGGAAACACAGAAAAACATCACCTGGCTTCAACCCACACAACAGACAACCACGTGGACCCAAGCTCAGCATGAGGTAAACTAACAGACCCTTCCAGCCTTCAGCTGCCAGCACCTGAAGCCCCAACACACAGCCAGTGACCAGGTCCCTGGCCCCTAGCATAAGAGACTTGGGACAGTACCTTCTGTTCTCCAGCAGGAGAGCTCAACTTTAAAAATACAGGAATTAGGCAAAGATCATGAGCAAAAAGCAGAAATTGACACTGACCATATATTCTTTCTATGGGTACAAGGAAGATCAAAATACAAATTCAGCAGAGGACAACATTATCAATATACCTGTATTTGAAACCTTAAAGGAGGATATGAACTGATCTCAAGCCCCAAGAACCTCCTTAGAAGAGCTTAAGAAAGATTTTTAAAGTAAAATAAGAGTTAGGAGAAAAATTGGGGGGAAAGCCCTGGAGTCAGGAGGACCCGAGTTCAAATTTGGCCTCAGACACTTAATACTTACTAGCTGTGTGACCTTGAGCAAGCCACTTTAACCCCAATTGCTCTGCCCTCCCCCCTCCAAAAAAGCAAAAAAAAAAAAAAATAGAATTGGGCAAGTGGCAGCTAATGACTATGAAATGTGAAGAATCAATCAAATAAAATCAAAAGAACTAAAATCAAAAGAAAATGTAAAATAATTTATTGGAAAAACAACTGACCTGGAAAAATAGATCCAGGAGAGAGAAATTAAGAATTATTGCTTTAGACTTCAAAATCATGTAAAGGGGGACTCTGAACAACTTCTGGAGCTCAAACACCCACAGAACTACACAGAGAAGCTAACCTCCTGCTGAGGACAGCACAGCCCCCCTGCAGGGAGCAGCCAGCACAGCGCTCTGGGAGTGGAACCCAGGCCCACTTGATTCCCAGTTTCATCCCCAGGGCAGCCAGTCCAGCAGCCAGCTGGAGGGACCCCGAAAACCAGCAGCTGTTGTGATTCCAGAATTATCAACACAGATATGCCTATTACAAAGTGAGAGGTTAGTGCCCTATAGACTTTGGGACCAGTATTTGGGGAACCCGGCTTCTTCCCCTGGGGACAAGAAGTGGCTGAGGAGCTGCTGCACAGATGCCATTTTGAAGCTTCAGTTGCATCTTCAGCTCCTGGTCTGAGAATTGTAGGGAGATCCAGCAATCAGTCTGGTGGTTAATCGCTCTTGCTTTAACCTCCCTGGATCTGAATTGCAGTCTGGGGTGGAGGTCTTGGGGTGGGTATCCAGCTTGCCAGAGCTTGTGAAGGCTTCACAAAGAACACCCAACTAATACCTTTGGAAGTTATGAAGACCCTAACGTTTGGGATGGAAGCTCCCCTGTCTGGTGGCAGAGTCCTACTGTGGCAACAAGCCCCAAAATCAAGTAATTAAGTGGCAATATGCCTAGGAAAAGGAAACAAAATAAACAGAAAAATGCAACATTAGACTCCTATTTCGGGGGCAAAGAGGATCGAACCATGGAACAGGAGGAGGACTGTGAGGTCAGAAATCCTGCACCAAAAGCCCTAAATGAAAAAATGAGCAGGTTATCAGCCATAGAGGACCTTAAGAAGGATCTTAAAAACCAAATAAGAGGAGTGGAGGAAAAATTGGGAAGAGAAATGAGAAGGATGCAGAAAAAGTATGAAATGAGAGTCAACAGCCTGACTGAGGAAAATAACACCTTAAAAAAATAGACTAACTCAAATGGCAAAGGAGGTTCAAAAGGGCAATGAAGAGAAGAATGCCTTAAAAACCCGAATTTCCCAGATGGAAAAAGTATCTCAAAACCTCACTGAGAGATTCATTCCTTCAGAGTTGTACTGGAGCACATAGAAGCTAGTGACTTTATGAGAAATCAAGATGCTGTTAAACAGATCCAAACAAATGAAAGAATAGAAGGCAATGTGAAATATCTCATGGGAAAAACCACTGACGTGGAAAATAGATCCAGGAGAGATAATTTAAAAATTATTGGACTACCTGGAAGCCATGATCAAAGAAAGAACCTAGAAATCATCCTTCAAGAAATTCTCAAGGAAAATTGCCCTGATGTTTTAGGCCCAGAGGGGGAAACAGAGGTTGAAAGAATCCACTGATCACCTCCTGAAAAAGATCCCAAAAAGAAAACTCCTAGGAATATTATAGCCAGGTTCCAGAATTCCCTGATCAAGGAGAAAATACTACAACCAGCCAGGAAGAAACAATTTCAATATTGTGGAGACACAATCAGAATAGCACAGGACCTTGCACCTTCTACACTGAGGGATTGAAGGGCATGGAATATGATATTGCAGAGAGCAAAGGACCTGGGATTAAAACCAAGAATCACATACCCAGCAAAACTGAGTATCTTGTTGCAGGGGAAAATATGGTCATTCAGTGAAATAGTGGACTTTCAAGCATTCTTGAAGAAAAAACCGGAGTTGAAAAGAAAATTTGACATTCAGACACAAGAAGCAAGAGATGCTTGAGAAGGTAATCAGGGAAAAGAAATCAAAAGGAACTTATCAAAGTTGAACTATTTACATTCCTACATGGAAAAATAGTAACTGTGACTGATGAAACCTTCCTCATTATGAAAATAATTGAAGAAGGGTATATGGGCATATAAATACATATATGAATGTGTGTATATATGTTTACAGGTATACATAGATAGAGAGCACAGGTCGAATTTAATGGGAAAGGATGATACTTAAGGAGTGAAATTGAGAGGTGAGAGAGGAAAGTGGCAAGAGGAGATGGGGAGAGACAGGGTAGGGTAAACTATTTCATGTAGAAGAGGCAAGGGGAAGTAGTTGCAGGGGAGGGGAAGAACAGTAAGGCAAAAAGGCAAAACCTTATTCTCATTGAATTTGTCCGAGGGAAGAGAATGACATACATACTAAATGGGATAACTTACCCTGCAGGAGAGTAGGGGGAAGGGGATGAGAGGGGGAATGATGGAGGGGAGGGCATTCTGGGGAGAGGGAGGTTGGAAGCAACCACTTTCGAAGAGGGACAGGATCAAAATAGGGAATGGACCAGGTGGGGTGTGGGATGGGTGGGAGGGAAATACAAGCAATCTTTTACAATATATCTACTATGGTAATGTTTTGCAAAGCTATACATGTACAACACATACTGAATTTCTTATCTTCCCAGAGGGAATGGGTGACACGGGAGGAAAGGAATGGATCCGAAATTTGAAGTTTTAAAATTAAAATTTCAAATATATATTAATACTATTATTAATACTATTTTGCATGTAATTGGGAAATAAGATGTGCAGGCATTGGGCCACAGAGATTCACCTTGCCCTAGTGGGCAAGTTGAAGGGGGTATGGGAGAAGATATGGGAGAGAGCAGTTGGATGAGGGGATATCTTGTGGGACTTCTATTCTGGGGTGGTGGGTAGGGGAAAAATGGGGAAAAATTGTAAATAAAAATCTGGCGGAAATGAATGATGTAAACCAGAAGTTAATAATACATTTTTAAAAAAAAAAACCAACTATTGGTTTAGGGAAGGTTTCTGGGAAGGTAGCAGAGTAAGTCAGAAAATTTCAAGTTCTCAAGATTTTCCTCTGCAAAAAGAGACAAAATTGCACCTTTGGGCAAACATAGAGCCATGAAAACTAATAAATGTCGAGGCAGAACAGCAGTCTTCTTGGGACCCTCAGTGAAGACCTGAAGAATATCCCAGGGGTAGATTCCTTCCCAGTGAATAGTAAAAACTTCCAGGCTAGGAGTCACTTTAGAAACAAGCTGTTTAAACAACAAGGGGCAAACCCTGGGGTTAGTTGGTTTAGGAGACTCTCTACTCCAGCTATAGAAACTTTTACCCTTGGGACAGTGAGGAAAGTTGGGTATCTGACATGGGGAAGATCTAAGGTACTTCTCCTGACAAGGAATGCCTGACCCAGCTGTGGTGGTGTGGAAATGAGGGGATAAGAAGGAATCAGCACAGGTTGGGGAGTGCAGAAGCAGTGGGGTGAGGATCCTGCTGGCTGTGAGCACTTACAGGAGGCTGGAGATCTTTGTTTTAGTTAAAGGTCAGAGGAAAGAACTGAAGTGGATCAGAGGCCAGAGGTACCATCCTCCATACCCCAGAACTAGAGGTGTTTATAAAAATTAAATTATTACAAAAAATAAAAAAGCACAGACAAAGGAGAAAGAATCCAACCAGAGAGTTTCTATAGGAACAGAGAAGAGTGGGGTTCATCTTCAGAGGAAGATACTGAAGCAAAGAAACCCTCTTCTACCCCAAAGAGTAATGTCAAATGGTCACTTGCAGAAAAACAATTGGCTGAAGACCTTCAAAAAGACTTTTAAAACTAGATGAGAGAGATTGAGGAAAATTTAAACAGAAAAATGAGAACACAAGGAAAACAAGAAGATTATGAAAAGAAAGCCAAACAATTAGAAAAGTAGAACCAGAATCTTAAGGAAGAAAATCACTGCTTGAAAACCAGAATTTGGCAAGGGAAAGCCAGTGACAGATGAAGAAAGAAAAAAATATATATGTATATAAGGAATAAAAAAAAATAGGAGAATGTGAAACATCACATAAGTAAAACAACAGATCTAGAGAACAGATCAAGAAAAGAAAACATAATAATTGCACTACCTGAAAGTTCTGATTAAAAAAAAAAGAATCTTGCTACAATAGTACAGAAAATAAAGAAAATTGTCCTGGAGCATTAGAATAAGAAATGAAAGTAGAAATAGAAAAAAATCTACCTATCACCACCTGGAAAAGATATTACAAGGAAAATTCACAGGAATATTAAAGTTAAATTCCACCCCCCCAGATTATGAATAAAATATTATGAGCAATAAGAAAAAATTTACATATGAAGGTACCAAAATTAGAATCACACAAGACATAGATTTGTCAACACTAAAAGACCACAGGTCTTGCAACACTACATATAAAAGAAAAAAAGAATTAGATCTCTGGCTGAAAATGCCATACCCAGCAAAATTAAACATAATTCTGAAAGGAAAAAAAAAGATGGGCAGTTGATCAACTGTCAGACTTCTAGAACTGTTAAAATAAAACAAAAACAAGAGAAAAAAACAACCTTGAACTCAATAAAAGATTTGACATGCAAGAGCCAAGAGAAATGAGCACATACCAATGACCAATTACAAGAAACTAAATAAGGATAGAATGTTCACCTTTTATATACGGAAAATGTAAAACCTATGCCTAAGATTGTTACCAGCAATCAGGTAGCTTATACGTAATATTGGGGTAGACTTAAGTGTGATATGACTTCAAAAAGTTCAAAAGCAGCTAAAAGAGTAATTATCCTATACAAAAGAAGTGCAAGAAGAAGAAAGGAATTAGATGGGGGATGGGGGCTGTTAGTATTGGAAATTTACTTTCATCCCGAATGGGTGTAAGAGGAGAAAAATACATATACATCTAGAAAAGTATAAAATTCTTCTAAATTTAGAAAGAAATAAAACTAAGGGGGCAGCGAGGTGGTGCAGTGAGTAAGAGCGTTGGCCCCAGAGTCTGGACGACCTGGGACCAGTCCCGGCCTCAGAAAATGAGCACCCACATATAAATAATGACTGGCCGTGTAACCTTGAGCAAGTTACTTAACCACAATTGCTTAAAACAAATAAAACTAAGGGGATAGGGAGGAGGAAGAGGATAAAGGAGGATCTTTTGAGGGGAGGGTAAAAGAATAGGTTACAATGGGAATAGAGAAGAATCTTTAGATTTAGGGGAATGGGCTAGGTCAAAGGAATGTACAAAAGGGTGTTTTGATTTAGGGTAATGGGAATATAAGGGAGGGGTTGCTGGAGTAGGGGGTAGGTTAAATAATAGGAGGTCAAGGTAGCAGACAAAAGTAAAATAGAGGAGTTATGAGAAAGGAAAAAAGATGAAAACAAAAAAAAACAATAGTAGGAGCAGAATCTCTTAGAGAACTTATGTCTATGTGTGTGTGTGTGTGTGTGTGTGTGTGTGTGTGTGTGTGTGTGTGTGTATCAATACCTATATTGTTCATTGCTCAATTGTAGCCTTGGGGTGGGGGGGAAGGGGGGGAAAGAAGTAAAAAATGTACAGGAGAGAACAAAAGAAAACCTACAAGGAAGCTAAGATGGACAGCTTTCAAGATATTACACTAATATAGCAAAGGAGAGATGGACATTTATATTTGTGTGTATTATGTATATTATACATAATATACATAATACACACACATACACACACACACACATACACACACACACACACACACACACACATATATATATATATATATATATATATATATGAAATCTTGATACTCTTTGACTTTAGCATCAAAGTAGGGCTTGTCCTGACTGTTGAGCACCATTGATTATGTCAGTAATAAATCCTCCACCTGACTTTGTTCTATAATCTGCATGCACCCAGATCTTAGCCAGTCTTATCTCCTCCTCACAGCCCACATGTCATTCTAGTCTGGTAAAATCTCCTATTGGTTCCAAGAATAGACCTCACTGCTTCCATATATTCAACTGTATTCTTTCCATTTGGGGGTATTCTCTTGACTCTATCCCATGTTTCAGGCAATTTCAAGCCCTTCTACATGAAACCAAACCCCAGCCTTTTCTAAGGAAGGGACCTCACAACATAGAGAATCAGAGCTGAGAGGGATCTTAAAGCACCTATGACTTAGTATTTTTTGCTGTTGTTTTAGTGCGCATGTATGTTTTAAGCAGTTGAGCTGAGGAGACAAAGATCTTGTCAGATCTTTGACAGGGTGAAATGGTTTCAATGGCTTTTCTTGTGTGTCTTTAGGCTCCATCTCTCCCTGCCCTGCCACCCCAAGGCCAAATCTCGAAGCCCAAAGATCAATTATAATCCCTATTTGGGCTCTAATAAGTGAACAGGAACATTTAGCTCAACAAAGCTAGTCAAGACTATTCAAGGCAGGAGGGACCCAAATGACATCTTCTAGATTTTGGCTTTAATGAGAACAAATATTAGCAACCCCCCCCCCCCATTTAAAGCAAGGAGGTGCCTCTTCTCCTGATACCCTGCTGAGATGATTATCCAGTCTGTAGATTACTATCGAAACAGAAATACAAGCCATGCGCATCCACCTCTTTAATGAGAGCTGACATTGGCTCCAGACCTCCAGAAGTGAATTAGGGAAAGAAGACTGTCTCACTGAAATCTCCCCTCCAAGACCCCCTCTGCTCCCAAGAGATTAAAGATCCCTTTATCTATTAAGGGGAGTCATTATGGACATCTATACCAAGGCAGAAAAGACCCAAGGCTTTTATCAAATTCAAGTCTTCTTGTTTGCATTTATTTATTTAGAAAGAGAGTAACAGCAGGTAAAAAAAAAAAAGACTGGAGAATTCACTTTTGCTACTTCCCTAAGAAGGAAGATTGACTGTGAAGAGAGTTTAGATTTGTTCATCAAGATCAGGTTCTTGGGACTGTACAAAAGAATCGAAAGTACTCATTCATAAAACCAGAACTGGAAAAACTTCAAAGATCTTTATGATCCAGTCCCCTCATTTTACAATTAATCATAAAAAGAATAAATGAACTTGTGCAAGATCATGGGAGAAATTGAAGGTGATATTTGAATTCAGATTATTTTTTTTCATTTTGACTACTAAATTACCCTATCTCCTGATTAAAGTTAGGCACTTAAGTCCAAAGTGGGCTCAGAACTCTGGAACCAGAGTCTCCTGAATGTGACTCACTCTAACTGAAGTAACCGATGAACTGTGTGATCACAGGCAAATCACCACCTCTGTGACCATTTCTTTATTCAGAAAATGGGTGTGGTATTTGCTCTACTAATCTCAGTGTTGTAAGAAGCATGTTATTGGAATCCTTATGGTGCTATGTAATGGAGAATCATTTCTCTCAAAAGCATCTACTTATGCATTTCTGTCTTGTGACCTTTGGTCCAGTCCATGAAAGATTCTTCTGAATTGCTTCTGTATACCCCTAAGCCACTCTCCAGTTTGAGAGCCTGATTCCATGGTGTGTCTGGGATGTTTGCTTTTCCCATCATCCTTCAGGACAGAAGAGGCTGCCTTGAACACCTTTTCCCCCTATCCCAAGGTTCATTGCCAAGAATTATCTTGTCTCTTTCCACTGTGAGAAACACATCATGTGAACCCTTTCTTTGAGGCACTGCAATTGCTTTCTATTGTCTGAAGCTGATGTAACATCAAGAAAGCTAAAGATTGATGTATGGATAGAAAGGAATCCCTTGCCCATCACAGGCAGAGTTGTAACTAGTATGAATGAGATGGCCAGGGCTTTGTATTGGGGTATTACAGTTTAAAATGACTTGATTTCACTGAAATAGGAGAATCCTAATGAGGAAACTCCTACCAGTGCTGACTAGCTAACTATTTGCAATGCAGCTACTCTTCCTGAACAGTAACCATGGCCACTGAGAGGCTCAAATTATTTTTTCATGGTTATATCAATAATTATCACAGAAGGAGCTTTAATCCCTTGGCTCCCTAATTCTGGGACTCTCTAGCCACTATACCACCCTGCATTTAAAAATTATAGATGATCAAAAAAATTCTAGGTGATCTTCAAGATTGCACCATTTAGAAGTATTTCATTTGATTTTGACAGAAAGGATGGTAAGAAGTGTGTAGCTTGTAGCACAACAACCTGCAAGGGAGATGAGGAACAATGTCAGAGAAATGGATGGTTAAGAAAAGATGAGTTGGTCATTTGGTAACAGTATAGACAGACAACAGCCTGCATGCTCCACTGGCATCATCATGGTATGTAGATAAAGCAGAGAAGTTTCCATGACCTTTAAAAATTATAAACTTAATATTTATTTTTAATATTCTACTTAAAATTTTGAGTTCTATACCCTTTCCTTCCCTCCACTCTCTCTCACCCAGGAGAAAACAAGCAACAATATCAATTATGCATGTGAAATCAAGAACACATTTCCATATTAATTCATTTTTCAAAATAAAGAGCAAGAAAAATAAAGTGAAAAGCTTATATTTTACTGAGAGGTTATCAGTTATCTCTCTGGAGGTGCATATGATGAAAAATTCTAAGTTCCTCAGAATCGTCTTGATAATTTTATTGATCAAAATAGCCAAGTCATTCACAGTTTAACATAATCCAATAGCGCTACTATTGTGTACAGTGTTCTCTTGATTCTGCTCACTTCACTTTGCATCAAATTATGTAAGTCTTCTCAGGTATTTTTGAAATCATTTCCCTCAATTTCTTATAGCAAATAGTATTCCATCACAATAATATATCACATGTTCAGCCATCCCCCAACTGATAGACATCTTTTCATTTTCCAATTCTTTGTTACATAAAGAATTGTTATATTTGTGCACATAGGATTCTTTTTCTTAGATTTCTTTGGGATACAGTCCTAGTGGTGGGTCCAAGGGTATGCACAAAAACTGACCTTCTAAGAAAAGATTGCCAAGAGCCAAGAGCCAAGAAGAGGTTGGTACTTCCTTTATTAAAGGAGAGATCACAAAACCACTTGAGTATTTTCTTCCAATACCATGGAAACTATTTAATAATTAAGCTATGAAGCTACCACATGACATGCTACCTAGGGTCTCTCCCCTAAATGTGGTCATATTTGGAGATCAGCGAGTACACAATCATTAATAATTAATTATTGTCGTGTGACCTTGGGCAAGTTACTTAACCCCAATTGCCCTCCAAAAAGAAAAAAAAAAGAAAAAAATAATTAATGATTGTGCTGGGGATAAAAAAAAAAAAAACAGGCAAAAAGAATCCCTCAAGGTATTTACATTTTAATGGGAGAAGAGAAAATCCTAACAGGAGCTTTAAAGGGTTTGAGGAAGAAATGAAAAGTACCTGACTTGGGGAAATTTTTGAGAAAGTCCAAAAGAGGACTAAGTAGTCACCCTCTTTGACCCTAGACACGTCCTCAAGCCAAGGGGCCACTCTCCCAAGAACCAAAATCACTGCTCTCAGGTAAAGCTGGTACAACCCATGTTCCTCAATCCTCTTACATGAGCAAAAAATTCCAGAGGGCTAAAGAAATCCCCAACTGTACATGTTTCCCTTCCTTTCTATAGACAGATTAGTTCCCCATACCTGGAATTACATTTTACACCTGCCAAAGTACTAAAGCTGTCAGGGACCTTTGGTCATCTTTACTGCTGAATGAACTATGCTGTGTTGTACCCGAGTTCATTATCAGCTATGTCTACTGTATACAGATGTTTTGAAAAAAATGGTTTCTGCAGATGCGGACTTTCAGAAACTGTTTGTACTCAGTGTTTTAGCATCCTCGCAAAGCTGATGGATTCTGAGGACACTGGCTTTGTGAAAAACACCTTTGTCAAAGATCATTTAATAGAATCCAGATGTATTAATACACAACTCAACACCCATGCCTCTGGGTGGAAGTGAAAAGCATAAATATGTGTTTATCAATCATATATATTATTTCTATATTCATATATAGGTACATATAATCTTGTAGATCTTCTATTTTCTAATAGACATATATACATGTTATACACATTATATGTTTATTGTGTATGACATATATCACACCTGATGAACCCCACACATATATAATTTATGGAACACCACACATATATGATCTCATGGGTTCCTTTGCTAGGTTTTGAAAGGACTGTCTCAGTCTAGTATCTCTCCCCTAAATGCTACCATATCTGGGGCTGAAGTCCACTATCATTTATTTTTACTAGGTGCTGGGAATACAAACACAGGCAGAAAGATATAATCCCTGCCCTCGAGTTGTTTACATTTTATTGAAGAAAGACAATACACAAAATGTAGCTCCGAAGTCCTCAACTTTAACATGATATGGTGGAGAATATAGTGAGATTTCACAGCATTTAGAGCAGGAGAGATAGGGTGTGTGTGTGTGTGTGTGTGTGTGTGTGTGTGTGTGTGTGTGTCCCCTTTGATAACCTCCTGGAGCCTATTGATCACTGCTAAGAATGTTTTTAGATGCATAAAATAATACATAGAATTGCAAAAGAAACTAATGATATTGAAATAATTATCAAAATATTAGAAAAAACAATTTAATGGACCTCCAGTTAAGAAACCCATATTTAAAGTTAGAGGACATGGTTTTGAATTCATTTCTACAAGTTAAAGTTAGGATCATACAGAACCTCTACTTCACTTGTTCACTCTGGGGATCAGTTTCCTGTTCTGTAAAAGGAGGTCAGTCCAGAAGATTCCTTGAGTTCCTTCCAGTTCTAAATCTTCTGTACAAAGTCCTTTTTACCCCAAGCACAGACCTGACCATGTCATTCTTTACTCCACTCTAATGATCCTCCTTCTGTCTAAGCTCTGTGTGGTTTTTTTTACTCTCTTCACAGTCTGGCCTCATTATCTCCCCTCAACGTCACATTCTATGCTCCAGCCAGACTGACCTTCTTGCCATTCCTTTACATGGAACACTACCTCCTACCTTTGTGCCTTTGTATCAGCTATCCCCAAGGCCTAAAATGCTCTCCTTCCCCTCCACCTTATAGAATTCCTCAATGAGGCTATCATAATAACAGCACTCATTTGTAGAATACGGGAAGGTTTGTGGTGCACTTGGTTTATTCTCACTTCATCTTAACAACCATGGCAGGTAGGCACTATTCTCAGCCCCATTGTGCAAATGAGGAAGCCAAGGTAGAAAAAAGGAAAATGATTTTGGGGGGCCACAATAGCGAGGAAGTATCTTGAGGAGGGTCTTGAACCATCCTTCTGCTCCCAGCCTAACATTCTTTCCCACTGAACCATCCACTTTAAGATTCATGTCATTCAAGGCTCAGTTCAAGTTCCATTTTATTCCCCAAAGTTTTCCTGATTGCATACCCTCCCCTAATCTGCTGGTACCCTACCTCCTGAAATCATTTTGCATTTGTATTTAATCTTTCTATATTGACTTCAAACATATAGAAATCTTTCACTTTTGTCTTTGTATTTCCACTGCCTGGCACAGAGTAGGTTCCTAATAAGTGTTGATTGGCCCTAACTCCCCCTCCACGTGTGATTCATAAGATAGGCTGGGAGTAGGAGTTACCTACAATTCTGAAAATGTATATTTGCGGCTCCTTTAGGTAAGCTGGCAGGCTTCCCTGCCCATTGGTGCCTCCTCCTCATATCCAGGGGCCCTGGTCAAGTGCTATCTGAAGTGTTGTGGTTTGGGGTTCTACATTTCAGAAAGGATGTTGTCATTATGAATATTGATGTATTCAAGCTTGTCAAATGATAACAATAGCAATTTAGTATTTATATAGCTCTTTACGGTTTATGAAGCACTTCATAAATATTTTATTTGATCTTATAACAACCCTGGGAGGTAAATGTTCTTATCTCCACTTTATAGATGAAGAAACTGAGACATATAGAGGTTAAGTGACTTGCCCAGGATCATAAGTTAGTGTCTGAGGTTAGATTTGAACTTGAGGTCCTTGACTCAAGCGCTCTGGCAAACATGCCCACTATGATATATTAGAGGAAAAATTAATATGGATAGGACCAAAGCACTGGTGAGGCTTTAGAGGGAATGAGTGGGGGCGAATCAACACTTTGATTGAACTGCTATTTAATGTTAACCCCTAAGCACTTTTTCAAAATACAAGAAGAGGCCAGGGCTGGAGACAGGGAGTCACCTGGATGTTGATTTGGCTGTGGCATGTGTACAGAGATGCAAAGAGGAATCTCTAAGAAGTCACTGAAATCATCAGCTCCCCATTTGCAATGTGCCATGTCTCCATTCTAAGTACA
Source organism: Gymnobelideus leadbeateri (assembly GCA_011680675.1). Taxonomy (NCBI): domain Eukaryota; kingdom Metazoa; phylum Chordata; class Mammalia; order Diprotodontia; family Petauridae; genus Gymnobelideus; species Gymnobelideus leadbeateri. Next base: position 115,583 of record WOXC01004022.1, read on the forward strand.
ATAGAAAGCATCCTGACCTCTGCTTCCATTCAAACAGCTATCACTTCCATGCAAACTATAGACTTTCATTATGAAGGCTGGAGTGCAGGTATTTGGATGAAAAATTGAATAATGAATACAGTACAAACACTTTGTGAATGATACGTGTGTTTATCTGAAGAATCCACCTCAAGATTTTCTTCCAAAAATTTGTGATTATAGCTTCAGGCTTGACTTCTAAAAAGAAAGAAGAAACCTCTACATTTAGGAAAATTGCTTAGCCATTGGGCCTGACCACTTTAGGGACATCGGTTTGCTGCCCAGTATAGGTGATAGCAATTACCAAGATAACTGGGGAAAGGTATATGCTACAAACCAGTGGATTTATCAGATGTTTGAGTCATCATGGACTGAAAACTACACGCAAAAGGAAACTGGAGTCAGAGAAGCGACAAACTCAAGACACCTGCCAATATGCCGGTGATGGAATTGAAGATATCCATAGTCAGCAAGCAAATTAGAACCATCCTCAGCAGATGTCACAGACAGTTTAAGACTGACCTCAAGCTCATGAATCACTGTCTAATCCAGAAGATGGAAATATAAGCAATAAGAGCTGAAAAATAAACTACAGACAGATCTTCAAGAAGCAGAAAATGCAGCAAATAATATAAGTGGGTTCCATAGGCTATATAGCTTAATCTGGTATTTTCTTACATTTTCTTTCATATCCACAGTTTGCTAACTCATCACCTAGACATACTCTGAAAGCAATCCTCAATGACTGACATCAAAGTAGAGGTCAGTGTCATCAGGATGCATTTGAGGTCATATAATAAAGCTCACTTAACACAGAAGATGGAATAAAGATATCAGAACCACAAGGTCTTTGACATTTTCAATATATCTCATTTAGATGCCCTCTTAATATGTCAGATAAACAAGAAACCTGGGTAAATGTTCTTTTTTATATTTTGGATGTCTGGAGCAAAATATTCACATTAAAATATTACAGCTTGCCTCATGTCGGCATTTTCAACTCTCTTTAAATGTCAGAAGCCAGCTCTGGAAGCTGCATTTGTCTAATATAATGCATTTCTTTAATATATTCAAGCACCAAGAATAGATCTTTTCAACATTCTTCCTTTATTCTCAGAAGGAATTGAAATAAAATTAAGCTGTATAGGAAAAAAAAATTAGTACATTTCAGAAAAAAATACAGCCAGGACGGTGAAAGCATTAAATAGCAAGTCATGGGTATAGTTGAAAGGTTGTAGTAAGTCATTCCTCATGCACTTTTCAGATGAAGAAATTAAAGCTATCTATAGTCATATGAAAAAAAAGTTCCAAATCACTATTAGACAAATGCAAATTAAAACACTGAGGTACCACCTCATACTTATCAGATTGACTAATAAGAAAGAAAAAGGAAATGATAAATATTGGAGAAGATATTGGAAAATTGGGATGCTAGTGCATTGTTGGTGGAGTTGTGAACTACTCTAAACATTCTGAAGGACATTCTTAAATTATAAATCAAAGAACTATAAAAGTGTGCATATCCTTTGATCCAGCAATGCCACTTCTAGGTCTGTATTCCCAAAAGATCATAAAAAAGGGAGAAGGACCCATATATACAAAAATATTTATAGCAGCTCTTTTGGTGATGGCCAAGAACTGGAAATTGAGGGGGTGCATATCAGTTGAGGAATGACTGACAATTTGTGGTATGTGAATGTAATAAATACTATTGTGCTGTAAGAAATAATGAGTAAGTGGATTTCAGAAAAACATGGAAAGACTTAACGTGAATAGATGCCAAGTGAAGTGAGCAGAACCAGGAGAACACTGTACACAGTAAGAGAAACATTGTGTAATGATCAGCTATATTAGATTGTTGTATTGCTGAGAAGAGCTAAGATTAATACAATTCCAAAAGACTCATGATGGAAAATGCTATCCACATGCAGGGAAAGAACTATAGAGTCTGAATGCAGATCTAAGCAGACTGTTCACTTTTTTATCTTGTGTGTTTTCCCTTCTGTTCTGATTCTTTTAAAACATGACTGATGTGGAAATGTTTAATATGATAGAGGTAGGCAGGGGGGAAAAATTGGAACTCAAAATCTTATAAAAGTAAATGTTGAACACTGTCTTTTTAAAAATTAAAAAAAATCTTTTATTAACTTCTGGTTTACATCATTCATTTCCACCAGATTTTGAGTTATAATTTTCCCCCCATTTTCCCCCTACCCACCACCCCAGAATAGCAGCCCCACAAGATATCCCCTCATCTAATCTGCTCTCTCCCATATCTTCTCCCATACCCCCTTCAACTTGCCCACTAGGGCAAGGTGAATCTCTGTGCCCCAATGCCTGCACATCTTATCTCCCAATTACATGCAAAATAGTATTAATAATAGTATTTATATATATTTGAAACATTTAATTTTAAAACTTCAAATTTCAGATCCATTCCCTTCCTCCCTTGCCATCCACTCCCTCTAGGAAGACAAGAAATTCAGTATGTGTTGTACATGTATAATGCAAAACATTACCATAATAGATATATTGTAAAAGACTGCTTGCATTTCCCTCCTACCCATCCCACCCCCAACCTGATCCATTCCCTATTTTGATCCTGTCCCTCTTTGAAAGTGGATATTTCCAACCTCTCCTCCTCCCAGAATTCCCTCCCCTCCATCATTCCCCTCTCATCCCCCTTCCCGCTACTCTTCTGCAGGGTGAGATATCCCATTTAGTGTGTATGTCATTCTCCCCCTGAGCCAAATTCAATGAGAATAAGGTTTTGCTTTTTTGCCTTACTGTTCTTCCCCTCCCCTGCAACTACTTCCCCTTGCCTCTTCTACATGAAATAGTTTACCCTACCCTGTCTCTCCCCATCTCCTCTTGCCACTTTCCTCTCTCACCTCTTTTCACCCCTCAAGTATCATCCCTTCCCACCAAATTCAACCTGTGCCATCTATCCATGTATACCTGTAAACATATATACACACATTCATATGCCCATATACCCTTCTTCAATTATTTTCATAATGAGGAAGGTTTCATCAGTCAGTTATTGTTTTTCCATGTAGGGATGTAAATAGTCCAATTTTGATAAGTTCCTTTTAATTTCTTTTCCCTGATTACCTTCTCAAGCATCTCTTGCTTCTTGTGTCTGAATGTCAAATTTTCTTTTCAACTCCGGTTTTTTCTTCAAGAATGCTTGAAAGTCCACTATTTCACTGAATGACCATATTTTCCCCTGCAACAAGATACTCAGTTTTGCTGGGTATGTGATTCTTGGTTTTAATCCCAGGTCCTTTGCTCTCTGAAATATCATATCCCATGCCCTTCAATCCCTCAGTGTAGAAGGTGCAAGGTCCTGTGCTATTCTGATTGTGTTTTCACAATATTGAAATTGTTTCTTCCTGGCTTGTTGCAGTATTTTCTCCTTGACCAGGGAATTCTGGAACCTGGCTATAATATTCCTAGGAGTTTTCTTTTTGGGATCTTTTTCAGGAGGTGATCAGTGGATTCTTTCAACCTCTGTTTCCCCCTCTGGGCCTAAAACATCAGGGCAATTTTCCTTGAGAATTTCTTGAAGGATGATTTTTAGGTTCTTTCTTTGATCGTGGCTTTCAGGTAGTCCAATAATTTTTAAATTCTCTCCTGGATCTATTTTCCGGGTCAGTGGTTTTTACCATGGTAAGACAGAGTACAAACAATTAAAAATAAGCAAGATATTGACAGCATAAACGGGAACAGAGGTTATTAAGGAGGACTGGGAAAGACACCTTGAAAAAAAAGGGGGGGTGGGACTTTGAGATTTGAAAGAAGTTAGAAGGCAGATATGAGGAGGGACAAGAATTCCAGGGATGGAGGAGAGTCAGTGGAAATGCCCAGAATCAGGAAATCCATTGTCAACCATTGCAAAATAGGAAGGAGGGAGGAGTAAGTTGTAAGATGACTAGTGAGGGCTCTGGAAGCCCACTAGAAGATTTTAAGCTTGATCCTGGAGGTAAGAAGGAGTTAGTAGTGTTTGGGAGATGGGGAAGAGGAGAAAGATGGTCAGGCATGGGTTTGCTCTTCCATGTTCAGCATTGTTCCTAATTCTTCACTGATTACTTCCTTCCCTTCTAGCATCTAGAAACTGGAGTGAGGGGTTGGTCATTTACCACCACCCCCCACTCTGCTCCCATAAGAACAAGTTATTTTTACTGGGTGGAAGAGTTGGTTAAAAGCAGACAAAGTGCCCTTAATTAAGAACACAAACCTGTCCCTTGCCATAAACAAACAAAAAGACAGAATGGAGGAGAGGAAAGGGAATGGTTCACATATTCTGACTTAAATCTAGCAGAGTGTGAAGTTCAGAAACTACAGCATTCTTTGAGGTAAGAGCTAAGTAGTCCACCCTAGGAATAGGGCACCACATTTGGAGTCAACCATGGGGACAAATCCAACTTGGCTGCTTTTTACCCATGTAGCTTTGGGTTAGTCATTTACCTCCATAGGCTTCTATTTCCTCATCCGTAAAATGGTATTGGGGTTGTATTAGATGATACTGAAAGTCTTCTAGGTCAAGATATATAATCCTACAAGGCCTGAAGTAGTCATCAGAACTTAAACATGGGCCTTATGAACTTCATGGGGTGTCCCAGCTCTTTATTTTTCTTGTAGCAATTAATATTCTTTAAAATGTCATTTGACAGACATAAGGGGATCTCTGGGAAATCCATCTTAAGCCCTGTGGCCTTGCTTTATCCTATCAGGGCTGCCCTTACCTTCAGAGTTATTGCTAACCTGCTCTGGAATTAAAGGACTGGCACTCAGCTTTTACATCTAGTACTTACTACCTATGTGACCTTGGTCAAGCCATAACCTTCTCTGGACCTCAGTTCCTTCATTTGTAAAATGAGAGGGTTGGACTAACTGGCTTCTGAAGTTCATCTCAGCTCTAAATCAATGGTCCACCAAGTCCTCTCTAGTTCTCAGTTTACCTCTCTTGGTCTCAGTTTCCTCATCCAGCAAGAGAAGATTGGACTAGATGATTTCTAGGGTCCTTTCCAGGACTATGAAATTGAAAAATATGGAGATATATTGCAGAGAAAAATGGACTGAACACTTAGGAAGTCCCAAGTCCAGATTTCACCTCTGAGATTTCCTATTTGCAATCCTGGACAGGGTGCCTCCTTTTCTTCATCTGTTAAAGGAAAATCATATTTGTAGTGCCAACTTCACAGGACATTTAGTCATGTGAATCTAATACTGTGTCATCTATTCAATTCAATTTGATAGTTTTATTCAAATTAGTAGGTGCAGTAGCAGCAGCAGAATGGGTAGAGGAGAACTGATCTCAGGGGTCAGGAAGCACTGAGTGTTGCCCCTGATGATCCTGACTGTGGAAACCTGGGAGCACTCAGTCAACTTCTCAGGGCATCTTAGACTATAGAAATTGTCAGGTGGCCACTGATTTGCATTGGCAGAGTGTTTTGATCACCAGAGTTCCCAATACCAACAAAACCACATATCTAGTTTTAAAAAAATCTAAGCACTAGAAATACGATTTAAAAAAAAAAAAAGAAAAATTGTCCTTATTTAGTAAGGACCTACCCCCCCAAAAGTGCCCATCTTGGCCATTGCTGAAAGATTCTGGGGTGGACAGAGTACTGGCTGTGATAAGACACTCAAACAGCTAAGTGACCTATTTGCTTTGGGGGAGAGGAAGGAGGGAATTCTTAATCAGGCATAGAACTCATTGACTTGAGGCCCCTTCTAGCTCTGAGACTGATTCTCAGTGATAAACCCACATGATCTGGATTCCAACTATGAGTCACTAGAAGGAAGGACTCCTCTTTGGAGGTTAGAGATAGACAGATTTTATTGACCTCACATCTTCTTTTGAAGAGAGAAGGAATAGCTAAGTATGGTGGAGTGGGGTAGATGGGGAGGGAACCATGAGAGGCCTTCAGAGTTATTTAGCTTTAGCGTTAGCTCTAAGGAGACAGTAGCCCCGGAAGATAAGAGCTTGAAGAGATAAGTTGTTCTCAAGGACTTTACATCCCAAACCTGGGTCTCAAGATCCAAGATTTAGAGTTGGAAAAAGCTCAGAACATTTAGGCTAATTCTTTCCTTCTATAACAAGGAGAAAGCACAGGAGAAACACAGGAACTAGAGAGTATAGAGAATTTAAGTAGCTTACTGCCTGAGTGACCAAAGACTCAAAGTGGCATTCAACTGTTGTATTATAGACAGGATTGTAAAGAAGGGTCAAACATGTAGCCCTAATGTGGTGTAGCAGCAAGCACCCCAATATCCCCAGGGTGACTGCCAACACAGGTTCTTAGATCTGCTTTTCAAAAGGAAAGCAACTCAAAATGGGTTAACAAGCTTACTTTAATCAAACAAACATACATTACCTAGTTCAGGGGAAAAAGGTCAGCACCCCGAACTTCAGAGTTACAGAACTTACAGATCAAACAGACAGGTTTCCAAACTGTCCTACCATTACATCAATACCAAATCACAGTTACCAGAGAGGGAAGCATCAACATCTGGGTTTTCAAAGCCGGGGGGGGGGTCTCAACAACGGCTTCCCAGAGTCTCATCTGGTCAAATCACACAACACTTCTCAAAGTGATCCCCAAAGCAAAGCCTCTCCTCAGGGCTTATATAGCCTTCTCTTGGCTCAGAGAATGTAACAACCTCCTTGACCCACTGCCCAATCACAAAGTATCAAGGTGTGGGCTTTCCTGAAAAACAAGCCTCCCACCACAGGCTCCAGGTGCACTTAAGCTAGGGGCAGGGAAGATCTTTAAATCTGCATTTCCATTACATGTGGGCACATAACATTCCCAGGTGTGGCCAAAACCAGATTAAAATGTAACTTGGACATATTTAACAAAATAAATAAACACACAAGGCATAGTTAATATTATTCTTCAAAACCAAGTTAATACATGGCCTGCTCAGATCCTTATGTATGAAGCTGTGAGTTTTTATTTGAGTTTAAAATAATTTGTATGGCAAATTGGGCATTGAACTTGAATCAGGAAGACATGGGTTTGAATCCCACCTTAGAGATTTATTAGCTATATGATTCTAGAACACATTTTCTAAACTTTGCATCATGAATCCCTCAAGAGGGCTGATAAAACCTATAGATCCTTTCCCAAAATAAGATTTTTAAATACATAAAATACAAAGGAGGGGCGGCTAGGTGGCGCAGAGAATAGAGCGCCGGCCCTGGAATCAGAAGGACCTGAGTTCGGAGCCGGCCTCCGACACTTAATCCGCACAAACAAAAACCTAGCCGTGTAACCTTGGGCAAGTTACTTAACCCCAACTGCCCTAAAGGGGAGGCTAGGTGGCGCGCAGTGAGTAAGAGCGCCGGCCTCGGAGTTTGGATGACCCGAGATCAGATCCGGCCTCAGAAAATGAGCACCCACGCATAAATCAAAAAATGACTAGCCGTGTAACCTTGAGCAAGTTACTTAACCCCAATTGCTCAAAAAAAAAAAAAAATACAAAGGAGCCCAATAATATATCAAAGTATTTTTAATTGACACATTTTTTCATTGATAAATTGTCCTTGGAGGCAGAGTCAAAATGGTAGAGAGAATTAGCATTTTTTTTTTTTGCTTTGTTCACCCAATAGTGTCTCTGCTACAACCTAAAAACCACACTACAGCAAATTCTTATTGTAAAAGTGGTGGGGAGGGAGATCAAGAATCATTTTCCAGCCTAGGGAAGCTTAGAAAACTAGAGAGGTCTGCAGACACTGGGACTAGGGCTAGCCAGGACCCAGTTGCAGGGTGAAATGTAATGGTCAAGTGGGAGGGTTCCTAGCTCTGAATGAACCAAAGAAAATTCCAAGAACTTAGCTGTGTGACTCCAAATGTAATGCAGAGGAGCGATTTAGTTGTAACCTTTAGACCCACATGCAAGCTACAATGAAATAGGCTAGGGCAGAAAGCTAATATCAAAGGCAAAGGAAATGGGGATGTCAAGAATTCAGTTCTTCTGAACCTGCAAAATTCTCAATAGTCTAACTAACTGAAGCCAGTAACATACTATTAAAACTAAATGACACACAATCCAGACCCAAACCTGGGGCAGGAACTTGCAGAGCTCAGAGTAGGAGGATAGTGAACAAACTTTTCCCCAGATCACACTACCAAAAACTTGAAAGCTCCTAGACTGAGCTGTGAAGACAGAAGATCATAAAAAGACAAAAGCTTAAATTTGGAACTATGCCCAAAGAGCAACCAAACTGTGTATACCCTTTGATTTGGCAATGTCACTACTACAGATATTGTAATGGGATACAATATTTGTAAGCCAAAGAGATCATAAAAAAGGGGAAAGGACACTGTGGTGGCAAAAAATAGAAATTGAGGGGTGCCCATCAATTGGGGAATGGATGAACAAATTCTGCTATAGGAATGTAATAGAATACTATAGTACTATAAGAAATAATGAGCAGGCAGAAGTCAGAAAAAACTGGAAAGACTTATGAACTGATGTTGAGTGAAGTGAGCAGAACCAGGAGAACATTTTACATAGTAACAGAAACACTGTGTGATGATCAACTTTGATAGACTTAGCTCTTCTCAGTGATACAATGATCCAATCCCAGAAGACTCATGATGGAAAATGTTATCCACATCCAGAGAAGAACTAATGGAATCTAAATGCAGATCAAAGCATAGAATTTGTTTGTTTGTTTGTTTGTTTGTTTAGTTTTAGGGGTTTTATGGTGACTTTTCTTTTTTGTTCTATATCTTTTACAACATGACTAATGTGGAAATATGTTCACACAATTGCACATGTATAACTTATCAAATTGCTTCTGTCTTGGGGAGGGGGAGGGGAGGAAGACAATTTGGAATTCAAAATCTTATAAAAATGAATGTTGAAAACTATATTTATTACATGTAATTGGAAAAAAAAATAATATTTACAAAACAAAAAGAAAAAAGCTCAGGCCAGACATCCTCCACATCAGAAGTGAGCAAACCTCAACACTAAAGTCCAAGTCAAGAAGTAGGTTAGGTTGAAAGAATGAGTAAAACAACAACGACAACAACAACCAGCAACAACCACAACCACCACCACAACAACAACTACAACCACCACAACAACCACCACCACCACCACAACAACAACCACAACCACCACAACAACAACCACAACAACAACAACCACAACCACAACAACTCTGACCATAAAGAGTTACTATGGTCATAGGGGGGCTCAAGACATACAGAAGACAATGACTTAAAAACATAAACCAGCAAAACATCAAAGAAAGATTGTATACAAGCTGAACAAGATTCCTAGAAGAGATATAGACAACATAAAATACTTGGGAGTCTAGATGCTAAGACAAACACAAGAACTATGTTGTGAAACACAATTACAAAATACTTTTCACACAAATTAAGTCAGATCTAAACAATTGGAAAAATATCAATGGTCCATGGGTAGGCTAAGTCAATAGAATAAAAATGACAATTCTACCTACATTAATTTACTTATTCAATGCCATACCAATCAAACTACCACAAATTATATTTTATAGGGATAGAAAAAAAAATCACCTGGAAGAACAAAAGATCAAGAATATCAAGAGAATTGATGGGGGAAAATGTGAAGGAAGGTAGCTTAGCAGTACCAGATCTCAAACTGTTATTATAATATGGTAATCATCAAAATGATCTGATACTGGCTAAGAAGGAGTGGTAGATCAGTGGGATAGATTAGGTTACAAAGCATAGTAGCAAATGATCATAGTCATTTAGTGTTTAATAAATCCAAAGACCCAAGCATTTGGGATAAGAACTCACTATATGATAAAAACTGCTGGGAAGAAACCAGGTATAGAGTAACATCTTATATTGAATACCAAGATAAGTTCAAAATGGTACATGATTTAAATATAAAAGGTGGTGATGAACAAATTAGGAAGCAAAGGAATAATTTATCTGTCAGATCTATGGAGAAGGGAAGAATTTATGACCAAGTGATAGAGAGCATTACAGCATGTAAAATGGAAAATTTTGATCATATTACATTTTTTTTTGCACAAACCAAAATAATACTGCCAAGATTAAGAGAGCAGAAAACTAGGGAAAAACTCGTACAGCAAATGTCCCTGGAAAAAGGCCTCATTTCTCAAATATATAGAGAACGGAGTCAAATTTGTAAGACCACAAGTTATTCCTCTATTGATAAATGGTTGAAGAATGTGAACAGGCAGTTTTCAAGGGGAAAAAAATTAAGCTATCTATAGTTACATGAAAAAATGACCTAAATTACTATTGATTAGAGAAATACAAAATAAAACAACTGAGGTATCACCTCACACCTATGAAATTGGGTATTACGATGAAAAAGTGAAAATGATAAATGTTGGAGGGGATGTGGGAAAACTAGGACAGTAATGCCCAGTTGGTGGAATTGTGAAATGATCCAACCATTCTGGAGTGCAAATTGGAACTATGCCCAGAGGGCTATAAAACTATGTATATCCTTTGGTCCAGCAATACCACTGCTAGGTCTGCATTCCAAAAAGATTAAAAAAAAAAAACAACTCCAGACGTATTAAAAAAAAAAAAAGGGAAGGGACCTTTTAGTACACACACACACACACACACACACACACACACACACACCACCACCACCACCACCACCACCACCACCACCACCACCAACAACAACAACAACTCTTTGTTGTGGTTAAGAATTGGAAATTAAAGAAATGTCCATCAATTGGGGAATGGCTGGAAAATATTATTGTTCTAGAAATGATAAGTAGGACAATTTTAGAAAAAAACTGGAAAGACCTACATCAACTGATGCTGAGTGAAGTGAGCAGAACCAGAATACTGTAAATAGTCACAGCAGTATTGTTTGATGATCAGTTGTGAATGACAACTATAACTGTACTCAGCAATACAGTCATGTGCAAGACAATTCTAAAGAACCTTTTTTTTTGGTCATGCAGGAAGGGACCCCTAAGGGGTGCTCTAATCTGGTCCCCTTTATTTTGTAGAGAAAGAAACTGAGACCCAGGAAAGGGGAAGGTCTTGGCCAACATCAAATAACCAAAAAGCGTCAGAGTTGAAATGCCATCTCATTTCTCCTAATGGCAAACCCCTAAAGAACTCTTGATGAAAAATGCTATCCACCTCAGAGAAAGAACTGATGGAGCCCGAATGCAGATTAAAGCAATATATTTTTCACTTTAGCTTTTGTATTTTTTCCCCTTGGCCTGTGTTTTCTTTCACAACATGACAATGTAGAAATGGTGTGTGATTTCACATGTATTACCTATATCAAATTGCTTACCATCTCAGGGAGGGGGGAGCAGAAGAAGGGAAAGGGAAGCGGGAAATTGTAAGACTATAAGTTATTACCCAAACTCTAAATTTTAAAAAAAGGCATGTTAAAATTGTTTTAACTTTCAATTGGGGAAAAATAATTTATAAAAAATATTCCTAGAATAGCTGAAGTTTTTTTTAAATAAAGATTTTTAAAATCAGAGTGGTAGAAAAAAAGAAACTTGGTGAAAAGAAATGAGAAAAAATACGAAAAAGAACAGCTCTCTCACTACACACACACACACACACACACACACACACACACACACACACACACACACAGAGGAAAAAGTCAAATTCACAAGAACAAGAGCCATTCCTCAATTGATAAATAGATAGTCAAAGGATATGACTGGCAGTTTTTATAAGAAGAAAACAAAGTTAGCAGCCATTTAAAATAAATTCTAAATAATGCACATGACTTTGAGGAACCACCTCACGTGCATCAGATGGGCTAAGATGACAAAAAAAATGATAAATGCTGGAGAGGATGTGAGAACATAATCACACTAACTCACTGCTGGTGGAGCTGTGGGAAAAGTCCAAAAACTCGGGAAAGCAATTTGGAACTATGCCCAAAAGGCTATAAAATTATGCATACTTTTGACCCAGTAATATCTCTACTAGGAAAGAGATCAAAGGAGGAGGAAAAGGACATATATGTACAAAAAATGTTTATAGAAGCTCTTTTTGTGGTGGTAAAAAAAAGTTGGAAACTGAGGGGATGTCCATTACTTGGAGAATGCCAGACTTATCTTCCTGAGTTCAAATCAAGCCTCAGACATATACTAGCTGTGTGACTCTGGGTAAGTCAATTAATCCTGTTTGTCTCAGTTTCCTCATATACAAAATAAGATGGAGAAGGAAATGGCAAAACATCCCAGCAGCCTTTGGCTTTGCATGGAAAAGCCCAAATGGGTCACAAAGAAGTCAGACATGACTAAAAATGACAAAAATAAAACCTGAGAAGACTTGCGTGAACTGATGCAAAGTGAAGCCAACAAAACCAAGAATAAGCTATATAGTAACAATGATACTCTAAAAATAATCAATGTTGGAATTGTAGTGGGTCAATATTCAAGTTCCTTAGTCTTTCAAAGGACTCATGATGAAACATGCTATCCACTTCCAGACAGGGCTGATGGATTCAGCATACAGATGTTGAACCTTATTTTTCCCCCATTTCTTTTTCTTGCTTTACAAAAAAAAAACAAAAAAAAAAAAAAAACAAAAAAAAACAAACCATGGTTAATGTGAAGTTTGTTTGCATGATGTTATTTGTAATAGGTTCTGTTTTTCTAGACTTCTCACTGGGTGGAGGACATGGAATTAGAAAGGACAAAATATAAAACTGAAGGGGAAAAAAAGTCTTCTATAAATAACTCCAGTCCTAAAGACTATAAATATGAGACTGTCTCCTTACATGGTGGAGATGAGAGCCCTGCCCTCCCTGAACAGGAAAACTCTAACCTTCTTTGAGTTTTCTTCAAGTCTTAGAATTGTCTTCAAGCTTAGAGTCCCTTCTGACCCTGAAGTTGCTTTGAATGCTTATGGCTTCCACAGCTTTGAGATGGAAAATGGACAAACCACCATCACCTCAGGTTTCTGAAGGAAAAGACTCTGGGATGATATGGAAGGAAATGGCCATCTTCATCATGTTCCTATTCCCAGTTTGCTATACTAGTAAATTTAGAAACATCTGTTTGGGTGAGATCTGGGCTCTCTTGGTCAAACTGAGTATCCTTGCTTCCAGTAAGAGAGTTTCTTCACTCTATTGTCTTGCATATAGTCTCTTATGTATACCTTCTGGTTTCTGTTTTTGCTGATGGTTTGAATAAATGGGTTTTCTTGATTAAGTGCTATGTGCGTTCATTTGGAACTAAGTATTGGGTAAGAAAAGGGTCAAGTCTTAGATATAAAATTTGGGTCCTCCTCCCCCTAATAATGAAACAGATCAGAAGTTGACTTTAACCTAATTCTATCCTCTAGACTAATATTTAGGGGAACATACAAATATACTTCTAATCCCAGTACTCCCTTTCTCTGAGAGGAACAGAGTGCTGATGTCAGGTGCCAGCTTCCTGCTTCCTCTTCTAGTAGGCATGAAAGTTTCCCTGGGAGAAGGGTGGAAAGAGAAGTGAGTAGAGATATCTATTCTACCTCCCTTATAGCTCTACAAAGATACTGAAGGATGGAAGAAAGAACAGGAATGACCTTGACTGAGACTGAGTAATTGCAACAAGAGTAAGCACAAAGGTCAGATGTCACATTCTGTTATAGGTGTGATGGCAGAATCACCAAAGTATAATGTTGACAACCTGGGAATCCATATACCAGAGAGTTGGAAAGAACATATTATCATAGTCCATTAAGATATGTATGGATTGTATGAAATTCTCCAAATTTTTCTTGTCATTTTTGAAGATTCAAGAGATAGGGAAGATGCAGTTTGAAATGGAAAGGTGATTTAAGGATTGATCAGCAAATGCATATTTCCAAGATTTCATCATGGTAGATGACCTACATGCTAATACCATGTTATTACTATTACCACCCTGGGAAGTACGGCCTATGGAAGAGTGATCAGTCTTGTTTAGCTTGGCCAAGTGGAAAGAACCTGGAGGAGTGAAGTTACTAACAGATAAGTTGAAATTTATGTCAGGAATAACTTCCTAAAAATTAGAAATGCCCAAGAGGGGAATGGGATAGGAGCAGAGGGAAGGCTTCTGGATGACCATTTGTGAGTTGTTGCAGAGGGTATTTCCTTATTCAGATGCCAGCTGAACCAAGTGACCTCCAGATCCCTTCCCCTCCTGCTCTAAAGTTCCCTGTGATGGATCTAACAGCCCTATCCCTTTCATAAGCAGACCTGCAAAATAGACAAAGCCAGGCTTTAACAGGCTATGGGTGGGGAGAAAGGGGGGAAATTGAACACTTACTTGAAATTATTTTTTTTCCTGGGCAGCCTCAGGCTAGGGATATTGGTTCTCTTTGCTCCTGCCTTGCTGTTTTCAGCTTATGTGAATCACCTATTGTCAGTATGTTAAAAAACAGGTTGGAAATTAATATATTTCCCATGGGTAACTGTCAAACACCCTAGGCTTTTTAAGCTTCTCTCTTCCCCATGTTTTCTTTTAAAGAGTTTTGAATGGCTAAATATACATTTGTTGGCGTGGTGGATGGGGGGAGGGAATGTTCTATCAGAGAAACCATAGAAGAGATAAATTGATGGCTATCACCACCATAGACTTTAGGAAAGGAAAACCATTACTGTTGTTGGAATTTTTTTAGGGTAGGAAGTCAAATGTTAATGTTAATGTCACCTGGCCCTCAAACCTTGCCATTTGCATCCTAGGTGTATGAAAATTCAGGATAATGGCATATTTCACCTCTTTGGGTGTGAATTTAACATGTACAAGTTTTACTAGCCTCCACCAACAGATAATGAAAAGGCTGGGAGGAGGGCTGTATAAAAATAAGGTCCTTTCCAGTTCTAATATAATTCTTATGTTTTAAAGAAATCAATTCTAGCAGCCTCAAGGGCTTTCCCTCTTTGTAAGGACACTGGTCACAAGGTATTCACATGGGGCTGGGGGTTGAAAGCACAGAGAAGAATAATGTTTTGATGAATGGACTCAAATATTGTGTTTGGAAGATCTGTTGCATTAAGTAAAGACTGTCCTATATTATAGATATAAGATACAGATATAAGCCTGAGTGCTTGCATGAGAGCCAAGGCTTTTACTATTTCTTTAACAAATCTAGAAATGTACTCAATTCTGATGTTCCTAGGGAAAACTCTAGGGGCAGAGATAAATTAAGGAAAAAGAAAGAAGCTCTCAAGAACATATCTACTCATAAACAGAACTATAAACCACATTTTCCTAGACACCTCTGAAGTAGAAAAATAATTTGAATTGAGTAAAGTATGAAATTGAGGCGGGGGGAGGTTATAAAAGAAGGCTCAGAGTTACCAGTAGTCAAGAGGGTTTCCAAGAATTTTCCTAGGGCCTGTAAATAGAACTTAGCCATGCTTGACCTAGTCCTTGTATAGTTCTAAGATCAAAATTAAGTTCTGGCCTCAGTTTCCCCCACTATGACAAGAAAGTTATATTTGAGCTCAGAATGTTCTGAATTCAAAATCTAAGCTTTTCCAGATCATTCAGGTAGGAAATCAGCTTCTAACTCCTAATAAATAACTCATAATTAGAAAGATGCTTAGGGGTTCACTAGGTGGCACAGTGAATAGAGCACAGGCCCTGGAGTCAGAAGGACCTGTGTTCAAATCTGGCCTCAGACACTACACACACTACACAAAATGCACACACACACACACACACACACACACACACAGTGTAACCTTGGGCAAGTTACTTAATCCCACTTGTCCTGCCTTATCCCCTTCAAAAAAAAAACAAAAAAAGATGTTTGGGTGTAAGGCTTAGCCTTGTATCTCTTAAACATGGCAGTATTAGGGCCCAAGTAGATTCAGTAGGAAATAACATTTAAAATCCTATGATATGATCTGAGGGGAGGGAGGTGGAATCCTGATACCTGACCAAGGGTTCACTTGTTTAATTTATTGTTCAGTCATTCAAACATAAAAAAAAGCTCATAGAGGCGGCTAGGTGGCGTAGTGAGTAGAGCGTCAGCCCTGGAGTCAGAAGGACCTGAGTTCAGATCTGGCCTCAGACACTTAACGCACACACAGATAAAACCTAGCCGTGTGACCTTGGGCAAGTTACTTAACCCCAATTGCCCTGCAAATAAACTAATTAATTAATTAATTAATTAAAAAAAAAAAAAGCTCATAACATTTTTTCCCCTAGTAAAAACCATTTGGGTAGGCAGTAGTAGAAATAACTGAGTAACTACGGGTTCATTCATGTCTGAAAATGGGGTAGGGAGAGCAGGGGATGCTGAGAGAAGATCACAGTTCTAGGGTCCTAAGTGTGATGTAGATCAGAAGGGGCCTTTTTTTTTTTTTTTTTTTAGGCAATTGGGGTTAAGTGACTTGGCCAAGGTCAGCTAGTATGTCTGAGACCATATGGTCTGAGACCATATTTAAACTTAGATCCTCCTGACTCCAGGGCTGTTCTATCAACTATGCCACCTGGCTGCACCATCTTGTCTTTTGCAAGAGTTGTGACTTATACCAGGGTACCAAAGGCATAAATAATCTTTGTTATTTCCAGGGCTTCTCTTTTCCTCTTGAAATGTGAACCCCCCACCACCTGGAAACCTGGAGAGATCTCTGCACAGCTTAAAACATCATCCTCATATGGGTGCTGCCTAAATTCATTTAATTAGAGTCAGAGCCTCTCAGAGTTAAAATTTCAGATAAAAAATGATTAACTCAGCAATTTGACAGCAGCTCTCAAACTGAGCTGCTAATGGCTCTCTTGGGATGGGAGTGTGACTTGGAATTCTCATTCCTACAACAAATTCAGCTGCATGTGAATGGTGGCTGGGGCAGTCAGTCTCTTCTCTTCAAGCCTAGTCCATGAGCCAATGGCATTGTCACCAGGCCTAGCGCACTGCTCCTAAATTACTTTGAGGCCTATCACAGCAGTAAGAGTCTGGGTAGCTCAGTCAGTCAATAAACACATATTAAGCACCTACTATATGCTAGGCAATGTTCTAAACATTAGGGATACAAAGAAAGACAAAAGACAATCTGTGCTCTTAAGGATTGCATGGTATAATGGCAGAGACAGCATGCAAACAACTCTTTTCGAGCAGGATACACACAGGACAAATTGGAGATTGTTGTCTGTCCTTCCTCTCAAACAAGGATGTCACAAGGGTTATGTCTTGACTTGCAAGTGAATTGGATTTAAGTGAATCTGAACTGAACAAAGTCATCAGCATCATTCTCTCCTCCAGAGTCATTGGAGTCCAGTGACAAGACATAGTCACGACCACTGGCAATGGCCAGTTGGAGATAAGTATAGTACCTTCTCTCAGGTTAAGGAGAAACTGAGGAAAGGCTTCTTGAATAATGTGGGATTTTAGCTGAGACTTGAAGGAAATTTGGGTAGTTAGGAAGCAGAGATGAAAAGGGAGAGAGTTCCAGGTAGGGGGAGTCAGTGAAAATGTCAGGAGGAGTGTCTCATGCAAAAATGAGGTTACTGTCACTGGATCAGAGTGCATGGGGTAGGGGGAAGGGTAATAAGCCCATCTGTGGAGTGGGGGGAAGGTGTTAAGAGAATAGAGAAATAGGAAGAGGCCAGGTTATAGAGGACCTTGGATGGTAAAAGGGAAGGCTTTATATTTGATCCTGGAGGCTACTAGAATTAAATGAGAGGGGTGGCTGGTGGAGGCAGTGGTGGAGGCAAGGTTAATCTTGTATATTAGAAAGATTTAGCAATTGAATGGAGGGTGGATTGGAGTAGGGAGTGACTTGAGGCAGGGATGCCTACCAGTAGGCCATTGCAGTTGTCCAGGCACAAAGTGATGGATGGAGGCCTACAGCAGGATGGTGGCAGTACTGGAGGAGTTCAGGACCCAGACACTACCTAAAAGGAGAGGAGAGTCAAGATGAAAGAACACCTCGTCCCCAGATTTCATCACCATGGGGTCAATTCAGTTCTCATGTTGTAGTTATGGTTCTGCTGTCCAAAAATGAATGATAAGCATTGCTGTCTTGAAGCAGAACAAATAAGTTGTTCATTCCATGCAAGAAATGGCTATCAATATTCAATATAACAACCGCATGCCATGAAAACAACTTTTTCTTCAACTACCTGGCAGTTCCAGTTGTCTGACAGCAGGGGGCCTATACTTATGCTTGTTTCTTTCAAACATTTAAATCAGAATAACAATGGGTAGAGAGCTGATTACTTAATCAAGAAAATTGGAATTTTAAACTTTGCTCTTCCACATGAGGGTTACGTGACCCTGAGCAAGTCAACTTAACCTCTCAGTGCTCCCAGCCCAAGATGCCGTAAGGTATAGAGCTGAATCAACAAGCATTTATTAAGAATTTGCCATAATCTGGAAAGACTTATATGAACTGATGCTGAGTGAAATGAGCAAGAAAATACTGTACAAAGTAACAGCCACATGGTGTGATGACTAACTTAGATCCTTGCATTACTGAGAAGAGCTAAGTCTATGAAAGACAACTCTAAAAGATCCATGATAGAAAATGTCATTCACATTCAGAGAGAGAAGTATGGAATCTGAATGCAGATCAAAGCATACGATTTGTTCTCTGTTTTTGTTTTGTTTTGGTTTTTCTTTTTCTTGGTTTCTCCCATTCATTCTAAATCTTCTAATGTGAAAATGCATTTAATAAGAATATATATGTAGAGCCTTTATCAGATTGAGAGTTGTTTTGGGGAGGGGGAAGAAGATGGAGGCAGAGAATTTAAAACTCAAAAACTTATGGAAGTGAATGTTGAAAACTAAAACTGAATAAATTAAAGAGAAAAAAAAAGAGTTTCCCATGTGCTAGGCACTGTGTCAAACAGGTACCCATCTGTGTTAATGGTAATTCTCCACCAAAACTCCCTATACCAAAAGAATCATAGGTCTGGTCCAAAATAAATAAGATGGAAAAGGTATTGACAGCCTCTACCTAGATTAATGACACCAGAAGAAATAAAGAGTATACAAAAATAATGGTATAAGTGAGATAAGTATATAAAGTGCTTTGAGATCATCAAGTCTGCAACCCAGGAAAGTACTCAAAAGGTTCACAGGTGAGAACCCTGGTCAAGTTGAGGCAAAGTCTGAAATTCTGAGGTTTTCCTGCATGTGCTCCAAAGGCTTCATGATGAAAAGAATAGAAGTCACTTGGAATCAGTCTCAACAAGGTCTAGCAATCTTCTAGCTATCAGGTGGGAGGGAACATGTCACACCAAGTCCCAAGTAACCCAAGGAACCTTTCATGCACTATTTTTTATTCAAAAAGTCGATCACAGTGGGTTTTTATATTGAAAGTGTGTTAAAGCTCTTCTCTCTCCTGGGAGTGCTCAACCAGATGAAAAATGGGGTGCCAGGAGGTAACAAAGAGTTTACCATCTGGGGTTGGTGTTTGTGAGCACCTGAAGGAAAATATCACCTCATGATTACCCAAGCCTCAAGTGTCCTTCTACCCTTTCTCTCCATGTCTCCTTGGACTTAGGATCAGAGGCATTGAAGAGAAATGTCTCATGTCTCATTGTCTCCAGAAGAGATCCAGGAAGCTAGCTCAGGAGGCTTTGAAAAGTTTTTTTTTTTTTTTTAAATAAGCTTTAGGTCTGTGGTTTCTCAACTTTCCTCACCAGAATATTGCAGAATGGACAGTCTGGGAAGTACATGAGGTCTTCTTTGATCATCTTATAACTCTTCCCACCCTCCCCCACACAGTTGCCTTGTATATATTTAGGTAAATAATAATAATAACAAGCATTTACAAAGTGTTTTAAGGTTTGCAAAATGTTTTCTATTATATGATCACATTTAATAATATGATCTTCTGAGATTGGTGTCATCTCCATTTTATAGACTAGGAAACAGAGGCCCATACATAAATGACTTTCCAAAGTCACAAAATTAATATTAATTGAAGAGAAGTTGACTTTGGGTCTTCCTAACTCCAAGCTTGGCACATTATCTGCTGTTGTACCTCTCCTACAGAAAGTTTCCTGACACAGGGACTATTAGATTTTTTTATCTTTGTGCCCATTGCACCTGGTAATAAAATCCTGTTCGCAGCAAGTAAAGCCACTGGATTGAGTTTGTTGAATGTGATAAAGGAGATTTGTGCTACAGACTCATAGGCTCAGTGAATTCCACAGTCCCTCCCAACACTAAGATTCTGTTTAGCAATTGCTTCTGGTTATTTCTTTGCCCCTGACTCCCCTGTGTGACCTCAGGCTCGCTACATCCTCTGGAAAAAAAAATAACAAATGATGAGATTAGACTAAAGGCAACTCAGCAAAATGGAGAGAGGTGCTGAATTGAAGCCAGGAAAAATATAAGTAAATTCTGACTCTGGTGAGGCACCTTTTCCCAAGTTACAAGTCTAATGTCTGAGTCTCAGTTTTATCATCTGTAAAATGAAGTTATAAACTAAAGGTTCTGTCTCATAGAGTGGTTGATGCTCAAGTGAGAGCATACTTTATGAACTATAAAGGATTATCTTATTAAATATATATTTAAGAGATTGGTATAGTTAATTAAACCCAAATTAAGAGGAACAAATATCCCTGGGGTTGCTTAGAAGAAAACTTTCACTGTTCCCCTAGGAAGGAAGATGAACTGAGATAAGCAGTGATTGGCATGAGTAAGAGGAGTCTACATGAATTCAAAGAAGTTTGGATACCAACTATTCATAAGGCACCATGCTATGTGTGGAACAATCTTGTGTGATTATATCTTATACCATTTGTCTTTGATTATGCCTAACGTGGCTGGGGGAAATGCAGGGAAGGGGAAGATCAGTACCTGTGATTTTTGTCACTTGAAGGCCTTTTGTGAAATAACCTCTGCTGTAGGGAGTCAGCTGTCTAGCTTAATCTTTGAATTGTCTCAATCAATGACACATGAAATAATACAGTGTCATTTGGTTAATATGAGAAAAAAGTAGGAGTTGAATCCAAGGCCTTTGACTCCAAAGCTGGCCTACTGTCCACTACAATGTGACTCACCTAATTATGAAGTAAATATGTATATGTGTAAGTATATATAAATATATATAGGTGTATATATATACATACATATGTACATATATATATATGTTAGAATGCTACATTTGTTTTAACAAGTATGTAATAATCAGATCATGAGCAGTAGGTTAGATTCAGGAGCTACCTTCAAGTCTTAATTGCTACTCATTAGTGTTATGACCCTATCCAAGTCACCTCACTTTTTAATCTTCTACAGAACTCTAAGACTAGTTGTTGATTTGCATTTGTAGAGGGAATCTTCTCCAATGAAGCCCCAGTCCTTTCCTTCCTGTGCCAGACAATCCTATCGACTAGAAAAGTCTGTCACCACTAGAGAGTGATCCCCATTCCCTGGAAGCCTGGATGGACAAATGGGTGCTCCATGTTAGCGGAGTCTCCAGCCAATTGTCACTGAGCTAAGTGTTATTGCTAGATCTAGTGATAGGAAGGCAGGATCCATCTTCAAACAATGGAAAGGACCTGGGTGGAAAAAACCCCTCTACAACCCTCCCCCCCCCAAAAAAAAAACATCTTGTCATCAAAATTAATGTCAAAGGGTCCCCAGGCCTCATGTCAGAAGTCACCTCTGCAGGAGAAATTCTAAGGGCCATCTGGGTGAAAAGGAATCTCTCTCCCAGCTCAATGACTCCTGATCATCTCCATGTCCACATTTCAGCCAGATGCAACAAGGCACTCAGAATCTAGAAAAGGGCATAGCAGAGGGAAGCTAGCCCTTTGCTTTAGGCCTCCTTCCATCCAAAAGTATACACTAGGGGGCCCCCTCCTCACACAACCCACAGTCAGGCCAGAGATGTCTGCTCCTTAGAAACCCACTTTATGCCCCAGCCTCCCAAGAGCTAGGATTATTTCCATGGTCAGGGAAAAGAGAGACTTCAGTGGTGAAGGGGATATGAAGGCTGCCTTCCAAGGAGGCAACACCAAGTTTGTCTAAAACGGATCTTTGTTTTCATATTTTCATATCTATTTCAATATAGAACTGGTTTCCTTTGGAACTCTATTTTATGTGTTTAGAATACACGATTTTGAGGAGAGGGTCATAGCCTTCCACAGATTTCCTAAGGGGCTCAACTCAAGAAAGGTTGGGCTACCTAGAGGCTAATAGCTTCATTAATTAGGTTTTATTCAGGATATTAATATGTTTCAGTTACATACAACTGAGGGATTCTTACACAACCAATGCAGCTAGGTCTAAGAAGGGAAGTTGTCCATTAGAAAGTTACAATCAGTTTATAATCCCAGAGCTCAAAAACACTAAAGCAAAGACTAGGGAAGGGGTCCAGGAAATGTTTGATGGCCGGAGCAGGAATTTAGCCTGGGACTAAAGTCATTACAAGTCCCTAAGTAGTGCACAAAGGGGATTATGGAGAGCAGGCAGTATTTTGACATATCAATAATGCCAAGCCTCTAATCATTGAAAGAGAGTAAGCTGAGGTGGGGGAGGAAGAGATTGAATGTGGCATTCACTGGAGAATCAGTGTGGGACTGTCTTGGGAGATAAAAGCTCCCTTCTCATTAGGGGTCTTCAAGCAAAGGCTTGGTGACTACCAGTCTACATTAGAGTAGGGATTCTTTTCTGAGTATGGATTAGATTTGATGGGCTTTGAAGTTTGTTTTTTAAGCAATTGGTGTTAAGTGACCTGCCTAGGGACACACAGCTAGTAAGCTTTTGAGGACAGATTTGAACTCAGGTTGAGTCACCTTAAACTCCAACACTGGATTCTGAAATCTGAACTGGGTAGGAAAGATAGTCCAGGAAATATGACACACTGGGGAGACTGGGAGAAGTTTTGATATTCCACCATCCCAGAATCTTTTGTCCCTTCTCTTTGAGGGGTTATTCATTGTGTTTATAACCTCGTGTTTCTTGCCCTCTTGTGATCCTACTTCAATTACTTGCCCATAAGATTTAAATTCTCTTTTCAAAATTTTAGTTTTATTTCATTTATTTTATTACCATTTCCCAACTACATTTTAACAAATTTTAATTTTTTGAGTTCCAGATCTAAAAGACTCATTCTCAAGAGAATTTGTTGGGATGTTGGCAATCCCATCACTTATCCTGCATGTCTGTGTACTTGTACTTTGCCATGTCTGATAATATGGCTATAGACTACCACTACGGTGCACTTTCACATAACAGGGAACCAAAAGGGTATCCTAGAAAGATGCTTTATTTGGTTAGTAACTGGGTTCCAAACTGTTTTTCTACTCACTACCTGTGTGAGATCAGGAACTCCAGTTAAGCTTTGCAGGCCTCAGCTTCCTTATTGGAGAGATCAAGGCTTAGATTAGATAGTTTCTATCAGATTTTTCTTCCCATTCTAATTTTATGAGCATAGGAAGCCAGTCAGGTCTCTCTAGAGTTGTTTTTTTTGTCTGTAAAAGGTGATCTGCCCCATCCAGTTCCATAATATTTGTCATATGGAATAATCCTTTTGCCAGTGGATAAGTGACATTTATCCAGTGCTGTGGCTCTGTATACATATTCTCAAGACCCAAGCCAATGCCTTGACCAGGCTTGACTTTCTAGACTAAGCTCTTCACTTTTTGCTTAGGTGGAATTTGCAAATTCCTTTGCCTATATCCTTTCAAGATTGATAACCCATAATACTATGCCCTGCCATGTTTCTCTGCAGGGTCTATGTAGGCATATGAAGAAACAAACATGATTGCATATCTGCCAAGCCTTTAAAAGACAGATTGCCCCAGTTTCCCAGCCCAGACACCAGCCTTGTCATAGGCCTTTCTGATTAGGCGGTGATGGGAAAAGCATGGAGCAATCAGCCCGCTTTCTGGTGGCCACCAGCTAAACCACCAAGGCTGGCGGTCCAAGCACTCCACTCTGAAGTTATCAGGCCTCAGGGTGGTGGGTAGATATTCGAGGGTTGTGATAAGGCCTTCTAAGTGGCAGCATGTTGTAAACATTCCCACTGGTGCTGTTCGATTAGAGTGCTGGGAAAATGCCTGAAAGCAGCTGGGGCTGTCATTGTGTCAGGGCCAGGCCTAGGGGTGGGGGTGGAAGGGAGTTGTTGAAAAGGGGAACAGTTGGAGTCACTGAGGTAGAGTTTTATGAAGTACTTGGCTACAAGACAGGGATCCCGAGACCAGTATCATAAGAGTTTCTTAAGTATTGCCCCTTTCTGGGCACTGCTGTATAGGAAAGTAATTGATAAGCATCCAGAAAAAGGCAACTCCAGTGGAATTCGGGTCATATGGGGTTCAGTTGAAGGGACTAGGGATGGTTCAGCCTAGGGAAAACACTTCTGTAGGGTGTGACAACTGCCTTAAAGCCCTTAAACGTCCATCTTGTGGAAGGGGGATCCAGAGACACTAGATTTAGGAATGGAAAGAACTGAAAGG
This sequence comes from Gymnobelideus leadbeateri, assembly GCA_011680675.1. Taxonomy (NCBI): domain Eukaryota; kingdom Metazoa; phylum Chordata; class Mammalia; order Diprotodontia; family Petauridae; genus Gymnobelideus; species Gymnobelideus leadbeateri. The sequence continues at coordinate 139,986 of WOXC01004022.1, forward strand.
CCTTCTGGTCTGACTTCCCCCATTTTACAGATGGGAGAAATTACTTGATCATAGTTGAATGGGTAGGATTTGAACCTAGGTCCTCTGACTTTAGACTTCTGCTTCCAGAGGGCCAGAAGTGGGAAGAATGAAAGGGTGTTGTTACAAAGGGTCAAATGTAACTCTCATGTAAGAGGAGCAAGCCTGCTCTATTTGAAGTAGCCAGTTTTTCCTCAGTGAGTCTTCAAGCAGAGGTTCGGCTGTCACTCATCAGGTATTTTTTTTTTGTTCAGTCTTTTGTTTTTCAGTTGTGTTCAACCTGCGACCCCATTTGGGGTCTTTTTGGCAAAGATATTGGAGCAGTTTACCATTTCCTTCTCCAGTTCATTTTATAGATGAGGAAACCAAATCAAACAAGACAAAGTGACTTTCCCAGGGTCACACTAGTGTCTCAGGACAGATTTGAGCTCACAAAATGAGTCTTTCAATTCCAAGCCGACCACTCTACCATACCACTCAGCAGTGCCATCAGGGAATTAGAGGGGCATTTATTTTGTTTTGTTGTTTTTGAGGCAGCTAGGTAGAGTAGTGAATAGAGTATCAGACTTGGATTTTGAGAAATTCCAATTTAAATACTGCCTCAGCCACTTAACTAGCTGTGTGACCCTAGGCAAGTCATTTCACCTGGTTCAATTCCCTCATCTATAAAATAAAGAGGATGAACTCAGTCTCTACATTCCCTTCTAGTTCTCTATTTCTGACCCTATGATTCTAAGGTTCAAATCTAGGTCCTTTCACTAAAATTCAGTCCCATATTAACTGTCCTAAGTAGATTTGAGTTGTTTCTAGGATGAAACCATAGTATTTTCATCTTTTAAAGCTAGATATAACATTTCATTAGTTATGGGAATGCTCAGTAAGGAAGCTACCACTTCTCCCAGCATAGAGAAGAACAGTTGATCTCCTAAAGCTTCTGAGATTCAGAGTATGGAAAAAGTCAAAGTGAATGCCCAAAGTCATTCGGAAAGATTTGTCCAGACTATATAGTTAATAAAAAGAAAAAATGTCCTCCGCCCCCCTCAAATGTAGGGTCCACCACTAAGACGTTCAGAATAAAAAATTAACTTTGAAAAGTTCACAATGCTTCGTTATAATCTATTGTATCCCCTTATAGATACAAAGGAAAAGAAGTCTTCATCCAGAGGAAGCAATCACCCAGAAGACACAAGAGTGATTAGGGACACCCCACTTCCCAGCTACTGGATTGGAGTGTCTCATGGAGCTCCTGAACCTCCAGGGTTCTGTGGGAAAGTTCCCAGTCTAATAGAGGAAGGGGGGGCGGTTCTGATCCCTACTTACAACAAAAAGACACAAGAAAAGTTCCCTGAAGATGAATGGAAGGTGGTCCAAATACCCTTTGACACAGGAGATGAAAGTAATGAAGCAAGGAATAAATAGGCTATGGAGAACTCTCCATCAAAGCCTAAAACCCAGAGTGGGGGGGAAATGTTACAGTCATGTTTTCTATTCACCTGGGTAGGGTCAATGTATACAAACCTACTTGGTTAGAAAAGGAGACAGGATTTAAGACCTCGGAGACTCTACTTCTGTATCTGCTTCTCTCTTCCCAACTGGAATAGCACTTGGTAAATTCTCACTATGACATCTTAGATTCCCTGACTTTCCTTGAGACTCAGTCCAAGTACTGCCTTTGTTTGTCTTAAAGAATTTATGTCTCAGTAATTAAGTTGTTGAGAATTAGTAAACTCAATAGAATGTTATCAGAATGAATGAATGGTGCTTGTTCATTCTCTAATTCCTAAGATTTAGGAGAGACAGTCACAATGGAGAGAGGGCTGGATTTGAGTCAGGGAAATATTAGCTTCAGCTCGAAGCTCTATTACTCCATGACTTTGCCCAGATCATAACCACTCTCAGCCTCAGTTGCCCCATCTGGAAAATGAAGGGGTTGGATTATATGACCCCAGAGGACCCTTCCAGCTCTAAGTCTGAGCCTAAGATCCTAACATATTGAGAGACTAATTATCTGTTGATTATTGGAGGGTGTTTTGTCAAAACAAATGTCAAAGATGAATGGAGATCAAAGGGCTGCACATTGTAATGCTTCACTCTCCCTCTTGGCCTAAGTCATTAGGAGGGGGAAGTTAGCTGATCACTCCAAGCTCAGTGCGAAATGAAGCTCTCTCATCAAATTCCATATCTAGAGTATGGTTTCTCTTGGGGTACCATATGGGAGACACTGATAAGCCGGTACACATCTAGAGCCACGAGCAATAAAATGGTGAGGGAATCATATGTATCGCTAGATTTATCGACCTTCAGTCTTCTAGTTCAAGACCTCTCCCCCACAGTGGGGAAATTAAAGTGAAGTAACTTGCCCCTGTCCCCCAAATTAAGTCAGCATGGTACAATAGAACATTAAACCTGGAGTCCTGCCTGACACTACTAAAGTGGCCTTGGGCAAATGCCAAACCTTCCTGGGTTTATAATGGACGGGGCTTGGATAAGATGGCCTCTGAATTTCCTTCCCATTAACCTATTGGACTGGGGACTTTTTTTTCTTTTACTCAATAGTCTGGACAAATTCTTCCAGGTTTAGACCCATGTGCAGTCAGGATTTGAACCCATGCTCTGAATCTAGTTTCCCTTTCATCATACTATACTGCCCTAATGGGTGTGAGTCAAACAAGCTTCAGTTGACTGAAAAGGACAAAGGTTAAGAACTCCCGAATAGATAGTCTCTGAGGTCTCTTACAACTGTGAAGGCTAGGACCCAGAGCTCCTTACTGGATATCCAGATAGTAGGTCTGATTTCATGGAGAAGCTTTCCCCCATCATTCCTCTCCCCAAATCAGATAAATTCAAGCCTATCCTTAGGGGTCCCACTGATTCAGCTTTCACACTTTTGATGCCTGAAAATTTGTTTGCACCTGTACTTATTCTCAGAATATGCAAGATCCCTAGCTGGATGACATGTGTAAGTTACCTGGGGCCAAGGAACTCCCCTTTCATCCTTAAACACACACGTAAGTACTTCATGAGTGCATAGAATGTATTTGCCAGCCTCTATTTCCCCACATGAATGCAGTGAAGGTCGAGAAGTGATTCCATATGGAACGTGTAGGACCCCAAGCCAAAACTGAAAACCTATCCATGCCCCAGGGGAATTGGCATGGTGGGGGGAGTCTTAGAAAGACTTTCACTGTACAATACAGCATTGAGGGAGGAATGGAGGTAAGGGAATGTATCCAGGAGATCATATGACTGCCGTGTCTGCTCCCTACTCCGTATTCTGCAGTTCCTTATTCACAGCTTATAAATCCAGAGGTTCACCCCTGGTGCCACAGCTGGACCAGTGGTGTGGGGAGAAGAGAAGGGATGCTATCCCTTTCTCCCTTCCACCCCATCCAAAGCCATTGTTAGCTATCAGCAACACCCATGTTTCCATGGTGGGGGTGGCAAAAGGGGATAGATGAGAAAGCTCATATAAAATGGCCGAACCTGCTCCAGCATCCCAGAAGTCATTAGGTCACACACACACACACACACACACACACACACACACACACACACACACACACACACACCCCTTGATGATTCCTTAAGGTATCCTGGAATTGTGACCCAAACTCAGAGCTGGAGTTGTTATCAGCCAGACTGGGGCCACTACCCAGTCCCAGGGGTTAGACACCAAGTCAGGCCAGGTGTTCTAATCTGTGTCTCCCAAACTTAAGTAAAAAGTTTGACCCTACATTTCAGGTACTGTGGATATAAATACAGAGAATGAAACATTCCTTGTTTTCAAGGGGTTTACATCCCAACCCCCTCTTTTAAGATACTGTTCCTTTTTCAATTGGGCTAGAATAGCAGCTCTCAACCTTTTTTGTCTCAGGACTCTTTTTTTTTAAATGAAGGCCCTCTTAATAGCTGTTTTAATATAAGTTTTCAATATTTGCCATATTTGAGATTAATGCATTTTATAATTATGGAGATAATTTGACCTCATGGGCCCCCTAAAAATCTTGAGGATCCCAGACCATGCTTTGAGAAATGCTGAACCAGGCGGAGCCAAGATGGCAGAGTAGAAACAGCACTGCCAAGGTGCTCTCCCCCCAGACCACTTCCAGACCATGTAAAAGGGGACTCTGAAAACTTCTGGAGCTCCATCACCCACAGAATGACACAAAGAAGCTAACCTCCCGCTGAGGACAGCCCAGCAGCCCTGCAGGGAGTGGCCAGCACAGAGCTCTGGGAGCCAACAGCGAAGTGCTCAGGGAGCCAAACCCAGGTCCCCGTGAGCCACAGTTTTAGCCCCAGGGCAGCCAGGCCAGCAGCCGGCTGGAGGGATCCCAGAACACCAGCAGCTGTGGCGATTCCAGAATTATCAACACAGACATGCCTAGGACAAAGAGAAATGCTGAACCAGAGGATCTGGCATTTCTTTCCATTTTAAGAGTTTTTTGTCCTAGTTTGTGATTTTATTAGCATAGGGAATCCCTCATACTCATTCAGATTAATTAACACCTTCCCAGGAACTTATTTCAGCTGCCTAGCAGCACAGAGAAGTGAATACCTTATTCCAGATCACACAGCTGAGACTTGAAATCAGGTCTTCTAGTTTCCAAGTCCAGCACTACATTCTTTATACCATTCTCTCTCTCAAAATCCTACAGAATAAAGGAAAATGCTTTCAGAATTCAATGGGATTTCTCTAAAAGTCACCAAGCCTTTCTAGGGTAGGTAGTGAATTCCTTGGTGCAAGAGACAAAGTTATAGAAAAAGCATTGAATCTGAAGGCAGATACTTAGGAAGAATTTTTGTGCCTGGGCTGAGGGAAACAGGGAACTAATCGCCTGAGGCACCTGCTAGAAAAAAATGGAAGCCAAGACAACATCAGGTTTCTTTTCAATTTTCTTCCCAATTAACAAATATTCTCTCCCTTGAATCTCCCCTTCCCCGCCTGCCACCACAGGATGTCTAAGAGAGAGAGATAAACCCTTATGAGAAATACGCAGTCAAGCAAAATCCCGCCCCCCCGCCCAAAAGGAAAGAATCACAGAAGATAAAATGAATGTCTGATTATAGAAAATAAAGGCTTTGCACAAAGAAAATCTATGAAATTCCTAGGCTGCTAGCTTACCCCCTGCTAGGAAGCAGGGGAGATTGGGATGAGAGATGCCAGAGCAGAGCCCAGGGTTATGACTCTGGAATGGACAAAGAGGAGGAAACTTACCTACGATATCATAGTGTGGACAACATCCAAGATTTGACACCCTGAGACACCTTGATGCTTATCTTAGTTACAGCTCTGGTCAGCCCTGGGTTCAGGTCTCAATTCTACAAGGTATTCTTTTATGGCCTTGGGCAGCTCACTTTTCTCCTGGGACTTCAGATTAAAGCCCTTTTAAAATGGAGATGTTTGGACTAGAATAAAGGCTTTTTAAATTTTTTCCACTCAAGGGACACATTTTCTGATTTTGACAGTATTCATTGACGGTACATGGCCTGAGGGCACATACAGTCTAAAGTGTGCATGCTTTGTGTTTCGAAACCAAGGCTGCAGTGAAGTTGTTTGATGCAGCTTGGGCAACTGCTGCCAGAAACACCTCAAATTCATTACACATTTGATTTCTAATTAATTTTTGGTCATTGCATGTTCAGAAACCTTTTTACAGATGCCATATTTTTACATGACTCCATATGGGGTTTTGACCTACAATTTAAAAAGTACTGGATTAGATGACCCAAGTCTTTTTGAGTTGTAAAAGAATGAGTCCTGTGACATTGCCCTTTCCTTCTGGCCCTGGAGCTGACACCAGTAGAGCAGAGAATGGAGATTTACCATTGGAAAGGCTCCCCTCATAGACTGGGAGTCATTTCTACTTCCTTTCCAGACGACAGTGAGAATTACAGCAGAGACAATGGAGATCCAATACAGTTTCAGGTGGGGTTGGATTTCAGAAAGGTGGAGGGAGGGGAGATGGAGGGGAAGACAGTTCAGGGAAGTCTCTGATTTATTCTCTCATCCTTTGTGCCGACCATCTGTCCTCATTAACTCTCCCAAGTTTATGAGTTTTTAATCTTTTCCACATATACAATATATGAACATTCCACATTATTCTCTTTTATAGTTCACGTACTTTCATGTTCAGATTGTGTCCTTATGAATTATGGCCCAAGACACATACTGTAGTACTTGTTTCTTGCTTACACTAATGAAGTAACATGAATTATCTCCCCCACCAACACACCAAATGGCGCCATGAGCTAATCTGGCACTAGCCTACAATGGGGCCTGGGCCACTAGGAAACCACCTCATTCTTTGTGTTGGAAACTGGGGCCCCAACAAGGATTCAAAGAGATCAAACTCAACGTCCATGTAGCTCTGACCAGCCAAAACGAGGAAGAGTCCTGTTCTTGAAGGTCAGCTCTTGTCTAGGCTTAGTTATCATAGATTCAGATCTAGAAGGAACATAAAATGTATCATCTGGTTTGACTGCTTTGCTTTATTTTTAAGGGACTATCCCTTTCATACTGCAGGAAGGGAAAGGAATAAGCATTTTTATAGTGACTACTATGTGCCAGGCACTATGATAAATGCTTTTCACAAATACATCATCTTATTATCACAATAACATTGCAAGGTAGGTGCTATGATTCCCATTTCACAGTTAAGAAAACTGAGACAAAGAGGTTAAGTGACTTGCTCAGTGTGACCAAGCTAGTAAATGTCTGAGGCTAGATTTGAACTCTGATCCACTACACCACCAGTTGTCTTCATTCTATCTGTTGAAAATGGCAGGAAAAAAAGAGGCATCTTAAGGCAGTTCTGAGAAAACCCTCCCTTTTTATAAATATCCTGAAAACACCTATTTAAAAGCAGAGCACCAAGTTCAAGATGGCCACACTGCCCTGTGGTCCATCAGCTCCTTTTCACATGACTATTCAGAGTTTTGCAAGGTATCGGAGAGAAACTGAATCTAACAGCAGTTTGGGGCTAATAGCATCTGTGTGTGTCCAAGGAATGTGGGGAGCAGAGTGGGGGATTATACTTCACAGCAAGATGGATTTGAGCTTTCTATTTTTTATTAAGCAAAATACTAGTTAATTGCTAATTACAAAAAGGAAGAAATCAGGAAGGTAAGACATGACAATTGCCCAAAGAGAAGCCAATTGCAAGATGGTTTTCTTTTCTTGGTCACTGTTTAGGGTTGAATCACTTGAGAGTCAACTGAAGCCAAAGTCAAAGAAAAGGTGTTGTTTTACTGAGAGTTGATTTAAAAGAATTTTCCTGGACTGCTAGGTGGCTCAGTGAATAGAGCAATGGCCCTGGGGTCAGGAGGACCTGACACACTTACTAACCATGTGACCTTGGGCAAGTCATTTAACTCCAATTGCCCTGCCCCCACGACCTCCAAAAAGCAAAGCAAAAAAAAAAAAAAGAAAAACCTTATGCTGATTTGGAGAAAGGCCGAATTACCTTATGACTACCTACAGCTTAGAAGACAGATAACTGCCCCCCAACCGAGAGGACTCACCTGACTTGCCCTATACTGACCTCTACAATTTGAGAGGGGCAAACTTCTAGAAACCTATTGAGGACAGAGCTAATTAGCTTGGCAGATTTTAGACTTAAGAGAATTTATGATCTACAGAAGACATAATACTACTGCTGTAATATTCATTAATATGTATTATTCATTACTAAGATAGATGCTAAGTTGGAAAAAATAAGAGGAAACCTCCATTGAAGGAAAGGTATGAAGGAAGAAATTTGACTGAAGATGACCTTATGGATCATTGAATTTAATCCTTTAATGTTCATTAATTTTTCATCTTGGAGGGTCCATTGCATTTTTTTTTTGCATTTCTACTATCTGAATAACTCTTTGCTTAGCTCCAGAATCAAAAGCTACTCTTTGCTGAGATGGTGTGTAGTGGATACACTGAGCCAGAGCTAATTAATCTACAGCTTGAGCTGGCATAGCTGCAGCTACCTTATGACATAAAAATTTCTCTAGGGCTATTAGAGGGGTGGTGAGTTGTCCATTATTACACAGTTAATATACAAGATAATATTAGAGTCCACATAGTTCTGACTCCAAGTCTGGTACTCTTCAGGACATTACATTTCCTCAAAATATTGTAAGAAAGAACCCAAGGCCTCTTCTCATGATCTGTGATGGGGAAGACCACCCTCTTCACCCGGGGAAGAGAATAAATTCCTGTTCCTATCCTAAGAGATCTCCATGTTCTTGATTGAATTTTGGATGAGATTTTTCATTGCAAACATAGGTAATAACAATTATCACCACTTTACAGATGAAGAAACTGGGCCAGACAGAGGGCTACACTGAAACAAAGGGAGGTCTGGTCCCTGGAGGACATCTGCTTGCACTGGGATGCACTGAAGCATATGGCAGTTCTTGGAGCTAGAATCTGCAGGTTCCTCTGACTATGACAAGGTGCAAGGATCCTAGTGTTGGTGCCTCCACACTCCACCACACTGGGGCTCACAATCTCCCACTGTTATGTTATAAAGAAAGAGAAAAGCTTTAGATCCAAGCTGATTTATCAACCATAGTAGAAATCTCTTGAAAGAAGAAAAGCAACGAGCCAAGCACCAAAAACCACTTTCTAAGGTAGATAATACTTTTGTTGGAGTGTTCCTCATGTTTTGCATGCAAGGTCCCTCATTTCAAAATCTACCTTTGATAAAAACAAACCAGGAAAACAACACATACTGATTACAACATAAATGGAAAGAACAAAATTTTGAAGCTGAATGTTGCTTAATGACAATGACCAAACTTGGCCTGGAAGAAGAGTTTTTAAAAATGTCCCTTAACATTCCTTTCTTCTTTGTAGAGAAGGTGGGATCTTTAGGTGTGGTACATGTCCCTCAACCTCAGCTGATGTCTTGGTTAGTTTTGTGGAACTGCTTTTCCTCCCCTTCAGCTCCCCCCCACCATTTTGTTCTTTGTTATAAGGGATGACTTGTGGGGGAGGAAAGAATGAGAGAGATACATTCAGGAATAAAAGTGATTTAAAAAAAAGGAAAGAACTCAACCTTAGAGTCAGAAGGTATCCCCCAGGCTATCTGGTCCAACTGACACTTGAGGAATCTTCTCTGAAGTCCAACCATAATCATCAAATGAAATATTTATGAAGTGTGTAGCATGACTGGCACAGAGGCACTTAATACAATCTTATTCTTTTCCCATTATCCAAACTTTGCTTGAGGACCCAGAATTTGAGGCAATTCACTACTTCCAAAAGAACCCTATTCAGATATTAAATGGTTCTAACTGCTGAGAATCTCCCTAATGTGAAAGCCATTCCTCTCACCCTAACCCTCCTTTCTCTACTCCTTCTGCCTTCAATCAGGGAGAAGTTTCATGTGACTGAAAGGCAGCTACAAAATTTTTCCCCATAAGTCTTCTGTGTTCAACAACCCTAGTTCATCCAATCTGAGGCAGAGAGGAACACAAGATTACTAGCTGAACTACTCAGGGAAAGTATTAACCTTGGAATCAAAAGTTTGCTATGAAGTTACTAATTTGTTTACATTTGATTCAATGGGAAAATAGTCCAAGAATGACTTTTCTAGGAATGGGAGACATGAATGTGAGATTTTTCCTTCAAAACTTATCTCTGGTACCCTCCTAGAAGAAAGCTTTTCTTTAGGCCACTGCTTTTATTACTTCTCGTCTTCCTTTATCTGGTATATACTTAGCACTCTGTGACCCAAGTAAGATGGTGGCCCCAAGAAGGTAGGGCCTGTTTTGTATTTGTATATTCCCAGTACAGAGCCTTGTAGGCATGTAATATTTATCTAATCAAATTAAGTGGTCTATGTGAAATTTGATGAACTTAGCACAGTTCCTTAATTCCCTCCACCTAATTTTACCAATAAGGAACAGGCAGACCAGGATGACTAAGTGCCCCAAAGTAGCCCAGGTAGCACATGACAGGATCAGAATTGGGACCCCAATTCTCAGGCTCCAAACACACCAAATTCTTTCCAATTCATGGCTCTGTGTTTACCTTGACGTGCCCAGTGATATATTTAGGAAGGCAGCACCATGACAACCTAAAGCTAGGGAGGAGAATTTACTGGGAAGACAAGAAAAGTCTTGAAGATGAACCATTTACTAAGAAGTCAAAGATGTCTGGGCTTTGTGAAGAAAGAGGAAAAACCAAAGTCAGCAACAATAAAACCTTATTCTATAAGAAAGAGATTACTTGAAAACAAGAAACCAAGAAAGAGACCATCCTTAGAGAGGAATCTCATTTCAGTTTTCAACTGGGCTCACTCCAACTTCCCATTTGGATGAATAATTTTATTTTTATTTACTCATACAATAACTGGGGGTGGGAGGTTTTCTAAAGTGGTTATCAAGAGTTTTTTTTAACCTAGATTGGCCATTTTTTCCTAGAGGCAGGACTGTGTCAAGCTGTATTCTAAACATAATAAATAAATATTGGGGGAAGGAGAGGAGGGAGAAGAGAATATATTATTTTAAAATAGGCTGTGGATTTCCTTGCCCTTTTATTAATGAAAGCCTCTAGTAAAACTCCTTAAATGTGGATCTTGAATCTCTGCCCAGGACCTGTGGACAAGTTTTCCAATGCAACATTAATAAAGCAAGAGACTCAGAAGGTTTCCATTAAGTCAGCAGGGCTGGATGACTCGCCTTTCAGATACTGTAATTCTCCAGTGCAGGATAAATCATCGGCTTCTACCGTCTGAATTTCTATTTTGATTTTTCTTATTAAAAAGAGAGAAACTGCTTTCTTGCTCTGGAGCAATCAGCCTGAAATAATGCAGTTGGGGGAGGGAGGTACCCCTTGTGGTGTGGCCCTTCCCCCACTCCCTTCCTAAAATGTGGCCCACAGCTGCCCTGGCCTTGCAATCATTGGATAGGACAAAGCTGATCAGGAGCAGGTTTTCCAAAAAGAAAAAAAAAAGAGAGAAAAAGTCATTGTCAGATTGAACAAGGGACTTCAGCCCATCTGTGGGGAAACAGAAATACAAGATGGTTCCACCAACTTCCCTCTCCATCCTACAGGAGAGGGAAAAGAAATACAAAGTATTATAGAAATGGAGAAGAGTGGATATGACTGAAACAACTGAACAAGATATAGATTTAGAACAGCGTCCAATGCAATAAGCGTGAATTAAACACCTAGAATGTGAAAGAAAAGAGAGGCTGAGGGCATAGTTGATAGAAAGAGCCTACAGAGTCAGAAAACCTAAGTGTAAGGCTCAGGTACTAGCTTCTCTGATCCCAGGGCAAGTCACAACATTACAGAACCCAACCATCTTTATAGTGCTAAGGTGCTTAAAAGTTTCCAGCCATTCTACATTGGTCCAGAAAGTTTCCTTCTAGATTTCACCAATGTAAGTAATTTGATTCAATTTTATTTAATTCATAACAATCTGTATGTGAAAGTACCCAACACTCCTTAAGTGATGACAACATAATACATTTCCTATCTTCAGTAGACCTACATTGTAATATGGGGAGAAAGATGGAGGGGGTGTCGATACAAATATCCATCAGTTAGAAAAAATCGTCCCTCATCTGCCCCCCCCACCTCTGAATCAGAGATCTGAAAATAGGAAATGACTCATCCAAGGTCATATTCAGGTGACCCAGTGGCAGATCCAGGATCTAGACATTCTTTCTCTGTAGCATTCTAAAGTGTATCATAAAACATAATCACAGGATATAACTGGCCCCATGACCTTCTTCAGTTCTCATTTCTAGTCTGAGCATGTGCCCGGTGGATTTTCCACAGCCCATCTCAATCACACCTTATTCCAATAGATGAGGGGTTAGTCAGTGAGACAAAAGATCTTTCTATCAAAGAGTGACCAGCACAGATATCATGGTGTTATTGAGTCATTCCACACCTGTCCAACTCTCCTGTGACCCCATTTACTTGACAGAGATACTCGAGCTGTTTGCCTCAGTTTCCTCATCTGTCAAATGAGTTGAAGAAGGAAATGGCAAGTAGAGTTAAATGACTTGCCGGGGTCCCATAGCTAGTAAATATCTGAAGCTAGACTTGAACTCAGGTCTTCCTGACTCCAAAGTCCAGCACTTTATCCACCATACGACCTAAGTAGCATAAATTTTCACCCTTTCTTATCACCACATCTCAGTCTCCTTCAGATGGTGATGCTTAGATGACCTTTTAAAGTGGTTAGCATTTTACAAGTTTTACAAACTTTACATGCATGCAATCTTTTGAGAAAGTCACTTGAATAACCTATAGTACTATAGGTTAGTACTATAGCCCCTATAGTAGAAGTAGTAAAGGTTTTTGAAAGTGATGAGGCTGCAAATGTCAAGTCATGCTACCTTTTCCTTAGAAGGCCCTGGACTGAAGTTCTGCATCAGGTAGCTAGTGCAGACAAAACCTTGCAAGGTTGGGTGGTGCCCTCATAGAAAAAAAGAACAATTAGAAAAAAAATAATTGGGGTGACTCTCTTAAGTGAAATAAATGAATGAGTTTCAGGAAGAGTCAGAGTCTGAGTTTAACCCTTATCTTAACTAGGACTCCTTTTACATGGATCAATCTAAGGAAATAAGACCTAAAAGCAATTTAAGTAGTCTAGCATTTGGGAAATCCCGGAATGCCAGACAAAAATAGACAATGTTGGGGGGGGCATACAAAATGTGATGCTGATATACTGTTCATAGACCAGTAAACTGGTCTGGCCATTCTATAAAACAAGAAGACATGTGAGAAGTTATTACTCAAGCTATTCCTAGGTTTTGATCTAGTAATCCCATCACTGGGTCCATATCATTAAGGGGGTAAATGATAAAAAGGTACTATATCCATAGAACCATAGTAGCATTTTGTAGCAACAAAAACCTAGAAAACTAAAGTGAGTGACCATCATTTGGGGAAATAATAGAACAAATCTAGTGTAGGAAAGAAATGTATTATTGGCCTATAATGAATGAGGGATTCAGAGAAACATTAGCAGACTTATAAACTGATACAGGGTCAAGAAAGCAGAATGGAGAGTACATAAAATGTCCAAAGTCTTTTATATTAGAATTCAGATTATGTTATAATGGCTAATTATGGTTACAGAAATATGTGGAATTACCTCCACTTTTTCAGTGAGCTATGGATTTAGATTGCTATATGTAGTTGATCATGAATACTCTAAGATTTGTAAGAGGGATCTGTGCCTAGGAGGTTTCCACATAGTTGACATTAGGAATGTTTTAAAGAGATATGTTACATAATATGCCTACAAGTGATCAAGTAATTGATTTAAAGAGGCTCTAGTAGTGTTAGGGAAACCCATTACCTCAAAAGGAATAGCATTTTACTTATGGGAAAAGTGATCTTTTTTCTGGAAATCCAGTCTGCAATACCAGAGACATAACTGACCTATAATTTAGCAAAACATTTGATAAATTATCACGCTATTCATGTGAAAGAGATGAACGTGAGCTACTGTTACTTGAATTCAGAGCTAGCTGAGCAATTACCTAATGTCAGTTTGAAAGGTGGTCTCCAATGGAATGTCTATGGGAACTGCAGTTGATTCCATGCCGCTAAACATCTATATCAATCACTTTTAGGTAAAGGTATTGAAACTACCAAATCATATGCCTCCCTCATTTTGGAGAGTGGGAAACTGAGGTCCAAAGAGAGTAGGTGGCATGTCCAGGGTTCTAGTCAGTCTACTCTGAATGCACAGAAGGTCAGTGTCATTTGACATAGGACCCAGAACCAAGAATCCTGGCCAACCCGAATAGTGTTCTCTCTTTCTTCTTTAATTTCTTAACTGTGCCATACTTGACTTACATTGACCTACAATCTGCAGAAGTTTCCTGATCCTTTACATCAAATTCTATCAAGTCAAGGACATTTTGATCTATACTTGAAGATTTTGAATCAAACTAAATTTCATGCTTGGTTTTTTTTATCTCATTAGATTTAACCCATCATTCTAAACACTGAATCTTGTCTCAATATTTATCTTTTAGCTTTATGTCCTCTGCAAGTTTGTTAGACATGTTATCTATAATTTCATCCAAACCATTTAAATGGGAGAGAGGGAAAGAGGGAGATTTGGCATGTTCTCCTGGAGTAGCTAGCTCTTGTTAAGTTGATTTAAAGTGACTACTTTTTTGGGTGTGGCCGGGGCCATCTGGTGAAGCTTATGGACCCCTTCTCATAATCACATTTTTAACTACATAAAATACAATAGGATTACTAAGAAAACCTGTAGTATTGAGATACTGGTATGTGTATATATATATGTGTATGTATGTATTTAAGTTCATGGATCCCAAGTTAGAACTTCTGATCCCTCTTTCAGCCCAGACTTTCAATCAATTCCAAATCCACTTAACTGTGCAGCGATCTGGTCCCAGATCTCTCTAGCTTGTTCTTGAGGATATGAGGCTATTAAACAGATTCATGGCCTTCCCTTGATCTACAAATCTCATAGCACTGCCAAAGAAGGCAACAAAGTTCACATAATCAGGCTTAGACCTTTTGTTATCCAGTCCAGTTCCCTTGTTTCATAAATAAGAAGAGCCCAGAGAAGGGCAACAATATGTCCAAGGGCATACAGGAAGCAGGCAGAAGTTAGGTAGCCCATGCTGGCTCAGTTATTTCTACTCTTCCCTTCTCATTGTTCACACTCATTAATAATCTAATATTTTGTCTGAAATTGATGCCAAAGTCATTAATCAATCTTCTGAAGTTTATTCCCTTCTTGATTTTCCCACCACACCCCAAACAAAAGTATTTACTCATCTTTAACCCAACAGTATCTCTTCCATTCTCTATGGTTTTCTCCAAAACATACAATTATTCAAATCATATTAGCTATTTCTTTTGGTGTACTATCTGGGCCCAAGTCTTAGAGGGCCTATTTTTATTTTTTATTTTTATTCATCAAAGTCCACATTGAACAAATAATTAGGTCCCCTCTTCTATTATCGATTCATCCAACCTAAGCAGACGACTCATCTTAGATGTTCACCTTGGCTTAACCACAGCTAAAAACTTTGGTGTCTTTGGCCTTCACTGACAGCATCAGTCATCCTAAATGTAATATTCCTGATATTCGAAGGACACTCAGTTACTTAATCTTGGTATTATAGGTCAGTGGCATTAACTCAGACAGAATCACAATCCAGTGGGTTATCTATTGACTTTGGGGGAGGGAGGGGAAATCAATAGTTAAGTACCCATGTTGTCAAGCACAAATTAACATCACATTGTGTTGTATTTTTATTTGATTTGTTAAATGTTTCCCAATTTTAGACTGATCTCAGGGGTTTTATAGCCCTGAAATTGACACCTGTGCTCTAAGCAGCTCTAAGATCTAAATTGTACAAGTGGCTATCTGCATTAGGAGAGGGAGTTTCCTCACCTGGGACTTCCTCATGCCAATTTAGTCATAGGTCTAGTCAGTACTCTACCGGGTATTGCTTCCACTTTTGATCAGTTTTTACTACCAAGATTAGTCAATGACTTCTGAGCCTCCCACTAACGGCAGAGTTTGGGTTTGAGATGTTAGTATATAATATACTAGCATCTCAAACCAAAACTCTGCCTTTAGTGGGAATATATTAGTATATTATTGCATAATATACTAGGGGCAGTTTGGTGGCACAATGGATAGAGCACTGGGCTGGTAATCAGGAAGACTCTTCTTCCCAGTTTCAAAATGTGGCCTTACTAGCTGTGTGACCCTGGGCAAGTCACTTATCATCCTTGCTTGCCTCAGTTTCCTCATCTATAAAAGGAGGTGGAGAAAGATATGGTAAATCACTCCAGTATCTTTGGCCAAGAAAACCCCAAAATGGGGTCAGAGTCAGATGTGACTGAAAATGATTGAATAATTGTATCAGTCAGTCTAAAAGTCTTTACAAGCCTGTGTTGTCAGGATGTAGTTCCTGGTATCATAGGTCTCAGTCCAGATGGTATTGCAGATTCTACCTACCTACTCTAACCCCATCTTCTTTCACAACTGAAGAAACTAAGACCCAAAGCAGTAAAATAACACAGAAGGTACTGATAGGTGAGACTTAAATCCAGGTTCTCTAATTCCTGGGGCAGGATTCTTCAGTCTACCACCTTACCTTCCAATCCATTACTTTCTTTTTCCCATTCTTATTTTGACTCCTTCCCTTCTTGTTTCTCTGAAGTTCTGCAGCCCACCTCCAAATCTCTCTATGTCCCCTCTCCCAATGCAGCAAGAAGACTTAGAATAATTTTTTCTCTCCCAGGTTTCCATCATTGTTATAATACTAACCCATTCCTCCTTGTTGGTCTGAATCAAGTCCAAAAGATAGTTTTTATTACCAGTTCATCTTATGAGAATTGTGCAAGTGAAAGTAGCCCTCAGCAGTGCTCTGCAGGAAAGGTTGGGGGGAAATTCTAGTTAACTTAAGCTTTGTAGTAAGACATCAGGGACTGCATCTCAGAACTCCATGCTTCCAGTCCAGTATTCCTGTTTCAGTGATTTCCACAGGTTTAGGCTGCCTCATTAATCCCTTCCACTCTCCAGGACCATTAACATATGATATCCAGATTATGGACAATGAAATCATGTCTGCCAAGTGAAAGGGTAAGCCTTTAAGTCTCAGAAAGCCAACTGGTCATAGGGTTATAGAATCAGGACTCTAGAAGTCATGTATACATGGAGAGACTGAAGTCCAGAAATGAGTGTGCCCTAAGTCAGTCATATAGCATGTGCATAGGAGAGCTAGGATCAGAAACCCAGGTCCTCTGGCTTCTCATTGTCATCTGTTATTGACCCTGCTTTAGAAGAATTGGGGTTTGAATTATAGTTCGACATTGTCTTACAAGACTCCTTAAAAAGTACGTTTTTTCCAAGGATAGCTTATAGAGTGGCTAGAACACTGGCTTTGGAGTTAGGAGGACCCCAGTTCAAATCTAGCCTCAGACAGCTGTGTGACCTTGAGTAGATAACTTAACCTCAACTGCCTTGAGAAATGTACTTTCAAAATGTTTGACTGAGTTCTGATTGTCTTGCCAGCCCCAGACTCAGATTGTCACATGGGCAAACCCAGGCACAGATGCCCAGCCCCAAGGATGAATATAAAGGGTAAGAGGGAGGGGACCAAAGAGTTTACACTTCCCAGGCTCTCCAAGGTTCCTTAAGGCACTTTCTTTAGTGGGTGAGGGGAGGTGGTGTGGGGTTCTCTCTGTGGATTGCCATAGTGGAAGGGAGTCTGTTTGAGGTGTTTAAAAAAAACAACCCTAAAGAGGTGGTGGTGTCTTCAGAACAAAAATATCAGGGGATGATGGAGTAACCCAGATGCTGGGAGCTCCAGGGAAGAAGAGAGGCCTTGGTTAGGTGGTGACACATTCAAACCAACCCCTAAAAGTCCTGTTGTGAGTGCCATCTCTGCCACCTCATCACCCTGAGCCAAAGCAGCTGCTGAGAATGCTGGTGTCCCTACAAGTGACAAAGCAGGAGCAGAGAAGGATGGCATTGATGAAGAACTTTTTCCTTCCAGAAGAGGCTGAGCCCTAATCTTACCCTGCCCTTGCTGCCTCTGAGAAGAGCAGCCCCTGGGCACAGAGCCTGAGCCCATCTTCCGGGATGTCAGGGTAGCCAATGTAAGATGGCGGCTGCTGGCTCCAATGGGATTACCTGGGTATCTGAGCCTGGGAAGGATGCCAGAAGTTGGTTTTTTACACATATCGATGTCCATGCCACTGGCAGTTACTATCAGGCTTATCAGTAGCTTCCTACCCCAAGTCTGATGCAGCTTAGCTCCCTGCCTGGAGATTACCCCAGATGCCTTTCATGTCAAAAGAAGAGAATAACTTTGTGATGATTGGAGAGGATGACCAGCTCAGTGGGGCCCAGCGACAGATGACCAAGTTCTTGACCAAAGGAAAGAAAAACCAGAAAGTCTTTCAGAAAGGTGAGCAGTCAACAGGTCAGAAGAGGCCAAAACACCAAATCACCTGATTCACACCAGAGATAGAGATAGAGAGAGGGAGCTGGGCTCTAGGTGGTTAGAGAACTAGCACAGCAATGGCAGACCCAAGCCAGAAACAGATTCTGGGCTTCTGGAACTAGTTTCCTCAAGGATACCCATCTTTCCCTTTTGCCTAGTATGAAGTGGCCTGGTTTTACCTTCCCCAGCCAACACCTTTTGAAGGTCTAGCCCTAAGTCCAGGGCCTTCTATCTATGGCCCTATCATCACCTCAATAATAAACACATTGGATTTTGTTTTCTTAATAAAACTTAGAAAATGCAGCTTTCCATACTGTTATTTTACTTCATTTTTCTTGAGCTTCTTTGGTCTGTTTTCTTTCGGAACATGACTAATATAGAAATGTTTTACATGACTACATGTGTATAACCCTTTATCAAATTGCTTGCCTTCTCAGTGATGGGGAAGGGGAGGAAGGGTGGGAGTGAAATTTTAACTCAAAATAGTTTAAAAATGAAGGTTAAGGGGTGGCTAGGTCGTGCAGTAAACATAGCACCAGCCGTAGAGTCAGGAGGACCAGAGTTCAAATCCAGCCTCAGATACTTGACACACTTACTAGCCATGTGACTTTGGGCAAGTCACTTAACCCCAATTGCCCTCGCCTGCCCCTCCAAAAAAAAGGCAAAAAAATGAAGGTTAAAAATTGTTTTTAGATGTAATTGGGGGTAAAAATATCAAAATTCAAAAGAAATATTTGACTTCCTTGTCTCTTGGGGCCAGCAAAAACTCCCAAGCAACTCTTCCAGAAACTACTTTTGAATTCTAGGTAGGGAACTTGGCTCCCCAACAGAGGGAGACAATTAGTTAATTTTTGATTTTTTTTTTAAACAAAAACAAAAATGTCTGTTGAACTAAAGCATCCATACTGAGAAAAAAAAATAAGCAGCAGAAACCTCATCCATTTCCTCTGGCCCAAAGAGGGCAGCACTGACTCAAGAGAAAAATTTTATAAGCCTGAAATGAGAGGCCTCCAAGGAAGTCTCCCTTTGCTCATTCTCATAAGCAGTCTTTAAATATACTTGCACAGACCCATATGCTCTGCTCATTAATCCTGGAAAGGTCCTGATGAAGGCATAAAGGGTTTGGTTTGAGCTCAGACTATATTACAGCATCAGCTCCAAGAGGCACCTTCCCACAGAAGGTGTTAGTGACTGATAAGTTGCTCTAAATCTAGTTATTAGAAAATTGGTCAAGGTCTAGGCACCTATATAACTTTGAGGAGTGACAGAATTGTCTGGTCTTTTAAAGTGAATTATACTTTAAGATTAAAACTCAAAAAGAGATGGTAAAAGTTACTTAGAACCCTCAAGTAACTAGACTTCTATGCTTTGGAGAAATGGAAGGGATAATAAAGATTAGGGGAAAAAAATAAGAGCCTCCAGGAGACTTTGTTCATTCAACGCAAACAGAGTAATCTCCCATGCCTTCTTCATCCATAAGCAATGGCTCCTTGCCTAGACCTAACAGCTATAAGAAGTCTGCTTTAAGAATGTGTATAAGGGCGGCTAGGTGGCGCAGTGAGTAGAGCACCAGCCCTGGAGTCAGAAGGACCTGAGTTCGGATCCGGCCTCAGACACTTAACCCACACAAACAAAAAACCTAGCCGTGTGACCTTGGCAAGTTACTTAACCCCAATTGCCCTAAAAGGGGCGGCTAGGTGGCGCAGTGAGTAAGAGCGCTGGCCTCGGAGTTGGGATGACCCGAGATCAAATCTGGCCTCAGAAAATGAGCACCCACACACAAATAATGACTAGCCATGTAACCTTGAGCAAGTTACTTAACTCCAATTGCTTAAAAAAAAAGAATGTGTATAACCCTTTATCAAATTGCTTGCCTTTAAGAAGTCTGTCAAAGAACTAGATAACTCTTTATGTGAAAGTCGAGAAGTAAGGGGCAGCTAGGTGTCGCAGTGAGTAGAGCGCCAGCCCTGGAGTCAGAAGGACCTGAGTTCGGATCCGGCCTCAGACACTTAACCCACACAAACAAAAAAACCTCGCTGTGTGACCTTGGGCAAGTTAACCCCAATTGCCCTCCAAAAAGCAAAAAAAAAAAAAAAAAGTAGAGAAGTAAACATCTGAAGAGGAGCTTTTAACAAGTGTGGAAATCAAAACCTTTTTCTTTATTAAAAATGACTGGAAGAAATCCTGGTTATATTTTAAGAGGCCTAACTTGTGAGAAGGGTGAGATGGTCTAATTAGTGTTTTGGTCATACTAAATATCATGTTTTGTTTAATTCTGCATGCCATTTGAGGCAGAGAAATTGTTAAAATGGGTCAGTCACTTCAGTTTTGTGCCTCAGTTTCCCTATCTGTCAAAATGAAGTTGGACATGACAGCCTCTGACGTCCCCTTGAGCTCTAGATCTGAATCTATGAGGGTTACCAGGATGATGAAAGCTCTCAAGTTCATGATGTATGAAGATTGAAAGAATGTGAGATGCTTAGCCTGGATGAGAAGACTAGGTGAGAGTCTGTTCAGGAACTTGAGGGGCTGTTAACCCAGAAGAGGGATTAGCTTTGATCTGCTTGGCCCCAGAGGATAGACCTAGAAAGCAGAGAAAGAAATGAAAAGCAGCAGGCTTAGGGTTGAGAGAAAATGCTTAAATACTGACAACTGCCCCACTACCCCATTACCTCCCAAGGAAGCCTAGACACTGCAGTTATCAAGCAAAAGTTGTATGGGCCTTTATTAAGGGATGTTTGAGGGGATTTCTAAGTCAGGTATGGATCGGATCATCTGCCTCCCTCCTGCCCCCTCAGAAATTCCCCTTCCATGCTCAATTCTGAGATTCCATATAGGTAGCAAAGAAGTTTAAGACTTAATGTTCTTCTCAGGGCAGAATTTAGAAAGCAAAGCTTCTGTCTTTGATACTCTTCAGCCATGAACCTTTTTGGTTTGTTTGAAAGCTTCAACAGGGCCACTCTCCTGAAGAGCATGCCTTCTGCCAATAGACTACATTCTTCTAATGATATAGGGAGCCATTTCCACAGTCTTCCATAGTATTTGTACCATATCCCCATAAGACTTTCCTAAAAGATGTACCCTGTGGTTGGAGGCCTTGCTATACTTCGCCTTGGGTTGAACAGTTAGTGATTTTAAAATCATTTGATACCCATTGTTAAAGCCAGCTCAGTGCCATCTCTCAGGTCTGCCTTGAGATTTAGAACATTCATAAAGAGGAGAAATTCAGGGCAGAAAGGAAAAAGACTTGATTAAAACATGACAGAGCCAGAATTCAAAGTTAGGCCTTCAGATTCTGAAATCTAGTGTTTTATTTTATATCACTTTCCCATTTTTAAAGCTAATTTTAAAAATCTCAAGCCCAGAAAGGGTACTCATTAATTAGGTTTTTGAAACATCTAGGGGAAAAAATGGACAGCCAGTATTCAAGAGATGATCAGTTCAGCATAATGGAAAACAGAAAGGATTTGGGGCAAGGAATCTGAGTTTATTCTAATTAACCTGCAGCTTCAGACCTTAGGATCATGGATTGAGGGCTGGTAGGATTTTGAGGAGTCTTCTAATTCCAATTCATTTTTTTTCCAAGTGAAAAAACCAAGGCCAAGAGTTTAACTGTCTTGAGCAAAAATTACACAAGGAGTAAGTGTCCAAGAAACCAGTTTCAAATCCATATCCTCTGACTAGAAGCTTCTCTATTTCTATCAATGGTCATGGCAGTCAATCCTTTGGGATTTATTATTTTCATTTTTAAATTGTTTTAGTCTTTTATCTAGTATTTTATTTTCCCTAGTTACATGTAAAAAAGTATTTTTACCATTTTTTTAAACTTTGAGTTCCAAATTCTCTCCTTTCATCCCTCCCCACCATTGAGAAGGCAAGCAATTCCAGGTAGGTTATACATATGTAGTCATGCAAAACATTCATAATAACCATGTTGTAAAAGGAAACAGACAAGAATAAACCTCAAGAAAAATAAAGTTTAAAAAGTGTGCTTCAACTATGCCCAAAGGGCTATAAGTAATTTCATACACTTTGACCCAGCAATACCACTTCTAGGGTTGTATTCCAAAGAAATCATAGAAGTGGGAGGGCCCCGCCCCCCTCAGTCCACTTCTCTTCTGACCCCTGCCCGCTCACCCGCCATGCTCAGCGCCAGCCGCACTGCCGTTGCCCGCCTCACCAGAGCCGCTTCCCGGGTCCCGGCTGCCGGCCTCCACCAAGATGGCTGGAATGGTCTTAGTCATGAAGCTTTTCGAATTATTTCAGGACGAGACTATGCATCTGAAGCAATCAAGGGGGCCGTTATTGGTATTGACTTGGGTACAACTAATTCCTGTGTGGCAGTAATGGAAGGGAAACAAGCAAAGGTGTTGGAAAATGCTGAAGGTGCCAGAACTACTCCCTCAGTTGTAGCCTTCACAGCAGACAATGAGCGCCTTGTTGGCATGCCTGCCAAACGACAGGCGGTCACCAACCCAAACAACACATTCTATGCCACCAAGCACCTCATTGGCCGTCGATTTGAGGATCCTGAAGTGCAGAAAGACATTAAGAATGTTCCTTTCAAAATTATCCATTCCTCCAATGGTGATGCCTGGGTAGAAGCCCATGGGAAACTATATTCCCCAAGTCAGATAGGTGCATTTGTGTTGATGAAGATGAAGGAGACAGCAGAAAACTATCTAGGACATTCAGCAAAAAATGCCGTTATCACTGTGCCTGCTTATTTCAATGATTCTCAGCGACAGGCCACCAAAGATGCTGGTCAAATATCTGGCCTAAATGTACTTCGAGTGATTAACGAACCTACAGCCGCTGCCTTGGCTTATGGCTTAGACAAATCTGAAGACAAAATCATTGCTGTGTATGACTTAAGTGGTGGAACTTTTGATATTTCTATCCTGGAAATTCAGAAAGGTGTCTTTGAGGTGAAATCCACCAATGGAGATACTTTCCTAGGTGGTGAAGATTTTGACCAGGCCTTGCTCCAGCACATTGCGAAGGAGTTTAAGAGAGAGACAGGACTTGACCTGACCAAAGACAATATGGCTCTTCAGAGAGTACGGGAGGCCTCAGAGAAAGCCAAATGTGAACTTTCTTCTTCTGTGCAGACTGACATCAATTTACCATATTTGACTATGGATGCTTCTGGGCCCAAGCATTTGAACATGAAGCTAACTCGAGCTCAGTTTGAGGGCATTGTCACTGATCTCATCAGGAGGACTATTGCTCCATGCCAGAAAGCCATGCAAGATGCCAAAGTCAGCAAGAGTGACACTGGAGAAGTCATCCTAGTTGGTGGCATGAGCAGAATGCCCAAGGTTCAGCAGACAGTACAGGAACTCTTTGGCCGGGCTCCTAGTAAAGCTGTCAGTCCTGATGAGGCTGTGGCTATTGGAGCTGCCATTCAGGGAGGTGTGTTAGCTGGTGATGTCACAGATGTGCTACTTCTGGATGTCACTCCCCTTTCTCTGGGCATTGAGACATTAGGAGGTGTCTTCACCAAACTAATCAATAGAAACACAACTATTCCAACTAAGAAGAGCCAGGTGTTTTCTACAGCTGCTGATGGTCAGACACAAGTGGAAATTAAAGTGTGCCAAGGAGAGAGAGAGATGGCTGTAGACAACAAACTTCTTGGACAGTTTACTTTGATTGGAATTCCACCAGCCCCACGTGGAGTTCCACAGATTGAAGTCACATTTGACATTGATGCTAATGGGATTGTACATGTTTCTGCAAAGGATAAAGGCACAGGACGTGAACAACAAATTGTGATCCAGTCTTCTGGTGGATTAAGCAAAGATGACATTGAAAATATGGTAAAGAATGCAGAGAAGTATGCTGAGGAAGACAGGAGGAAGAAAGAACGTGTAGAAGCTGTCAATGTGGCAGAAGGAATTATTCATGATACTGAAACAAAAATGGAAGAATTCAAAGACCAACTTCCAGCAGATGAGTACAATAAACTAAAAGAAGAAATCTCTAGAATGAGAGAGCTCTTGGCTCGGAAAGATACTGAAACTGGGGAAAACATCAGGCAGGCAGCATCTACTCTTCAACAAGCATCATTAAAACTCTTTGAGATGGCATATAAAAAGATGGCATCTGAGAGAGAAGGATCTGGAAGTTCTACTTCTGGGGAACAGAAGGAAGATCAGAAGGAGGGGAAGCAGTAATGTCACCAGTTGACCTTGACTGGAGCAGAAATTAGGAAAACATTTGTGAAGCTTGGGAATGAAGGGGCACAAGGCCCTTCCTGAGCAGAAATGGGCAAACTTCAGTCTTACTGTGTTTTTGCAGTATTCTATATATAATTTCCTTAATGTATAAATCTAGTGAGTGTATTAGCTAATTATCATTTGACAGATAATTCAGATAATACAGAGTTCTAAATGTTCACCCCCAGCCTATCTTTATTTTCCAGCTGCATGAAAGGGGCAGGGGGATTCATTGATCATTATAAAGGCTTGACACAGTTGTCTGCAGCAGTTGACTGTGTTTCTAAGGAGTGAAACAAAACCATGTCACAAAATTGAGAGTAGGGGACCATAATCCTTAAAAGACTCAGTAGGGACTGGTCCTTCTAGTTAGCCAAGTACTAATCAGCTGTGACTAACGGACTCCTTATCCATAGCCTATGCAGGGCCAGCTGCATTGCCAGAGAAGGGAGAAACTAGATTGAAAGAGATGGGTCTGCTTCGTTCTATCTAGAACTATTCCTTTTGAAACAAGGTGATTAATGAGACTCTTCACCTTACCCAAAGCATTGTTTTCTCCACCTTCCAGCTTTTGCTTTGGGTACCTATTTCCTTGATAATTGTTCTTTTGATCCATTCTGGATTTTTTTTAAGAAAAAATAAATATGAAAAGAAAAAAAAAAGAAGTGGAAGACCTATATATACAAAAATTTATAGCAGCTCTTTTTGTGGTGGCAAAGGATGGAAATCAATGGGATGCCCATCAATTGGGGAATGGCTAAATAAGTTGTGGCATGTGCATGTAATGGAATACTATTGTGCTGTAAGAAACGAGAAGCAGATGGACTTCATATTTACCTGGAGAGGCTTATACAAAAATTGATGCTGAGTGAGAATAGCAGAACAAGGAGAAATTTGTATAGAATTACAGACACAACATTATGTGTGATGACCAACTTTGATATACTGGACTCTTCTCAGCAATGCAGGGTTATAAGTCAACTCCAAAAGCTTCATGATGGAGAGAGATGTCTACATTCAGAGAAAGAACTAGAAAGAAAAGAGTTTGAATGCAGATTGAAGCAAACTACCTGCTCTGTCTTTTTCTTGTTTGGTTTTGTTTCCTCTTTCCCATTGTTCATTCCATTTGATACAATCCTTCTTTACAACCTAATGTCTAATGTGAAAGTATTTGCAAATTTTATACTTGATTGTATGCCACCATAGGAGGTGTTTTGCTATCTTGTTGTGGGTTCTGAATATCGATTTGAGTCATTTTCTTAAAGGCATTTGGAGGGATTTGGAGAGGATCTCAGGCAAGATTCCCTTTACTCTGCCATCTTGGCTATACCTCCTGGGATTAGTTATTTTAAACAGATTGGGCTGTTGAAGAATATTGAGGACATTTGTTAGTTTGCCTTCCAACAGTGGGGATTGGCACCTCATTGAAGTAGAGAAGTCCAAATATGGCAGCTCTTCTTTATTTCCTCTAGTGTTACATCCCTCTTAAGTACATTCTTGAAACTGCTCGTTTTCCACATTTGTTCGAGGTGAGAGGTGGTTTGGGGAAAAGGTATGAATGATCCCTTTAAGTTCTCTCTTCTGTCTCAAAATCTTTCCTCCCAAGATGATCCAGAGTCTTGATATCATGATTTATCCCCACCTTAATCTCACTCACAATCAACTCCTTTTTTCTGAAGTATGGAAGAAATTCACATACAGGAGAGAGAGATGTTGAAGGAATGAAACACAAGGTTCAAAGTCATTCAATTAAATCTGGGAATCACCAATGACCTCAGTCTATCCCAGTTTCTGCCTTTACTTTGTAGCATAAGTTCTTACTTAGCACTGAATCTTAGAGTCAAGTCTTGGGTTCAAATCCTGTTTCTGCCAATATACTGTGTGAAAATGGGGGGAAATACCTTCTTTGGATTCCCCTTTTGCAGGTGGGAAAACTGAAAGCTAGTGGGATCAGCAACACCTACATGTCACTTGCTGTTGTGATGAGCAAGCCAGTATTCCCTCTGCCATTTACCAGTTGTAGGACCCTGGGCAAGTCTTACCTTTGGGTTCATGTTTCTCATTATTAGGGCTGGAAATCCTACTAGTACACAGCACAGTTGGGAACACCAGTGAGATAATTCACATAGAAGACTTGGCCATGAGGGCAATCAATATAGCCTTGTACCTCAGGTCTCCCTTCTCTAGGATGGGAATAACAACCGTTGATAGTCAAAGTATAGCATTTTGCTAACATTAATGTTATCTAGTTCTTATTCTGCCCACAAAAAAGCCCTTCCTGACAATACTAGAGCCTCCACAATCTCACCTGTAAAATGGAGCTGTTTGTGTCCTTTACTCTCAAAGGGTTCCAGTGAGGATTGCCCTATGTAAACTTAAAAGCACTACATCAAAAACATTTCAATCCATATTCGGTTTTTTCCATGATGGTATTTGTACCAAAACCAACATAAAATACTCCATTCTATCACTCTCCCTGGATTCAGTCCACATGTCACGTCACAGGAGACATCTGTCTCTCTCCATCTCAATCAATGCCATCTCAGGCTGGGTTCTGGCCACAGCATCCGGTGGTCTGAATTATTTATCTCTAATTGGACTTGCTGAACACAAGGCACTAAAGAATCAATTAATACAAATTTTCCATCAGAGCTTTCATCCTGAGCAGGAGGTACTATACTATGAAAGGGAACAAGAAGGGCTAGTAGAAGCCTTGAATGATGGAGGGGAAAGCTAGTAGATGTTGGAGGGTCAGGAGATTGGAGTTTTAGCATCCCACCCTCTACCACAAAATTGGGAAATAAGGCAGACTCCCTTGACTCAAGTCAAGTCTTTGAGAGGCAGTGTGGTCTATTAGCTAGAGTGTTGTTGGAAATCAAAAAGGTCTAGGTCCAGATTCCTCCTCAGGCACTTCCTAGTTATTGGGACTCTGGACAAAGAAATTAAGTTCTCAAACTTTAGTGTCTTCCATCTTTGAAGTAAATTTGGACTATAGAGTTTCTAAGGTCTTCTCTTCTGCTTCTAAATATATGCCTGTGTGACAGGCTAGGCTTTCAAAGGAGGCCAGCCAGGATACTGAGAGCTGGAGACCAGATCATGAACCCAGTTGAAAAAAAAAAAAAGGAGATTGTATGTTGGAGTGAATAAAAAACGTTAATTGGGAAGAAGAGCTCTGGAACCTTGAAGTGTGTATATACATATACAAGTTCACGTTTTCACAGCCTCACACAACATAGCTTAAATAAAATGAAGAAAACTTTTTTTGCATCATTAGCAAAAATTGTGAAGAGGAGGTTATAGCAGAATTATTTGACTGGAATGCTGAAGAAGACTTCAATCTGCCCACTTGCTGAGTGACTTTTGAACAAGTCACTTTAGCCTTACAACAATCATTTTTCTTAGCATAATATGCAATGATTGAACTAGGTGGTCTTTAAGGGAATCCTACTGTGCAGGCCATGGGCTACTTAGAATTAGAAATTTCCTGTATTGCAGACCTTTTCCTGCTGCCATTAATATCTGGAAAGCCTTTTCTATTCACCTTTGCTGGTTGGATAAGAAGAAAACAAAGGATTACTCCTGCCACTGAAGGCTGGAAAAAAAACAAAAAACAAAAAACCCCAGCATCCCAAGGCACAAGTTGCCTGAGATTGGAGGCCTATCTGGAGTGCCATTCCCAAGGACCTTGCTACCTTGGCTCTGATCTATATAACTCTGATTAGTAGATAATTCCTTCTCCCAGCCAATTCCTATCCCCCACTCCTCCTATCCCTGTGATTCAGATTCACTCTTTGGAGTGATTCTTTTATAAATATACTTTTATAAATATGTCTTACACCTCATCCTAACACCTGCCTTCACTCGGTTTCTGCCCACCTCTGCCCTCCACTTACTGCATCATCCTTAAGTATCTATTCCTACCAAATTACCTTTTGGCTTGGGTATTTTCCTTTATATTCTCCATTTTCGAGCACTCATAGGAGCCCAGATTTCTCCCCAAGGAGGAATCAATAGCCTCTCCATTGCTGGCTGATCCTTCTCTCAAACTTCATAACAATAACTGCTACTTTTCAAACCCTCATTCAGAAGCCTCTCCTCTTTGGAGATTCACCTACCTATCACTATCTAGATTGTTTTTTTCTGGTAATCTAGCCTCTAAGTTATTCTTCCTCCTTTCCCTAGGAGTTCAGGACCTGTCTCAGAAGTCTCTCTACCATGTCCCTTTTGATTAAGGGAAGGAAAAGAAAGGAAAGACTTTGCTTAAACTGAGACCTGTGAAAGATCTTAGCAATTGCACCCTCGACCAGGAAGACTGACTCTCTTGTGTTACAGGTTTATTGTGAAAGATTGTTGTAAATACATTTTTAAAACCTCCTTAGAAATATAGCAGATAGTAAGATTTTCCCAGAATTTGGCTACTATATTTCTTGGAGTTTTCAATTTGGGATCTCTTTCAGGAGTCCAGTGAATTCTTTCAATAACTATTTTATCTTCTGATTCCAGGACTTCAGGACAGTTTTCTTTGACAATCTCTTGGAGAATGCTGTCTAGGCTGCTCTTTTCATCATAGCTTTCCGGAAGACCAATAATTCTTAAGTTATCTCTCCTGGATCTGTTCTTTAGGTCAGTTGTTTTTCAGTGAGATATTTTACACTTTCTTCCAATTTTTCAATTGTCATGTTTTGTTTGATTGACTCTTGGTGTGTCATAGAGTTCTGGGTTTCAATTTGATTGATTCTAATTTTTAGCAAGTTATAGTCTTCAGTTAGTTTTTGAAGGTCTTTTTTAGGGAGGTAATTTCTCCAATTACTTCACTAATTTTACTTTTTAAGGATTTGTTTTCTTCAGTGAAACTTTTTTTCCAAGTTGGTCACTGCCTCCCTGATTTGGTCTTTAAAATCTTTCTTAAGCTTCTCCAAGAATGCTATTTGGGCTTGGGACCAGTTCATATTTCCTTCTGTGGTCTCAGGTGTAATTAAAGAGTCCAAGTTGTCCTCTGTATTTGGTTGTTCTTGACCTACATAATAAGCTCAGATTGATTTTCTTGCCTTCCCCTTCTAAGCTTCCTTCCTTCCCATTGTAATTTCCTATTTTTTTAATTTTTCAGGCTGTGGGCTAAAGACCTGGTCATTGACTTTGAATGCTGTAGCCACTGGCTGTCTAATTTGAGGCTAAGGCAGGAGTCTCAGTGAGGTATGCTGATGTGCACAGAGTAGTCTGTGGAGGTGGGGTAGTCTGGCCACTTCAGATTTCTGCCTCTATACCTCTGGGCTACTGCTCAGGCAGGCTTTTGCTGGTCGGGTGAGGTGGGGCTTGTTGGGACCCCTCCCCCTCTCTTCTCTTGGGATTCCTTGTGGCCTCAGTTACAGTTATACCCTTTCTTGATGATTCCCAAGCCTGAGGCTATTTCCACTAACTTAGGATTTCTCTCTGGGTGGGAGACTTATCTTTGGGTTTTCTACTTCATGAAGGAAGAATCAGAAGGAGCAACTAGAGTTTACTATGCCATTTTAGCCCCTGGATATACACGCAGGTAATTTCTAAACTTCCAGTCTAGGGGCTGATAGTCCCAAGAGAAGTTGCTGTCTCTGCTGGGGCCCCCAAGTCCTTTCTTACCTGGCTCCAATGATTCCTCCTGTCCCCTGATGAGAAGCAGCTGCGATTCATCCTTGGTAAGGCAGCAGGCTGGGGCTTCTTCTGTCTCTGGTGTAGTCTGCTTGTCTGCTCTCAAGTCTAAGCTGTACAGACCCCACTGTACAGACCTCACCCTGTCCGGACCCACTGGGCACTTTCCTGGGCTGGATTCTGCCACACTTAGTCTCCAAGTGGATTCACTCCAGAATTCAGTAAGACTCACTTTTTAAGGTTTAGTGACAGGAATCAAGGGGAAGCTTAGAGAAGTTACTGCTTCCTTTCCACCATCTTTGCTCCACCCCCTAGTAAATTTTTTTCCAATCCTGCTAATATTTTGAAGTAATTATATTTAAGAAATGGTGATGAGTGCTGAACTCAGGCATCAGACTAATATCTAAGCAGAGGGTCATATATTTGAAGACCTTCAGATCAAGCCTCATAATCAAATTATAATCCAGTGATGTAATTTTTGTTAAGAACTAGAAATTAAGATAAGACTTAGGTCATCCCTCTACAGATTATACGACACTGCCTTAAGGATTTTCTGAAGCTTTTTTTAGTCTTTTGCAAGTGAGGCCAGACAAGCATCTTGTAGTAATGACCACACACCTTTCAGGATCATTCATAAGAAACCTTTGTTGGTAGTGCTTTTGATGGAAAAGTGCATTGCTAACATAGTTAGGAATAGTTAAATTAACTTCTCTGGTAATTTAGATGTTGTTGGGTTATAGACAGATGTTAAAAAGATGTCTAAAAGTTGCTAACTCTTGTTAAATATATTTCATTTCACTAGGATTACAATCATGGTTTTAAAATTTTCTTCGTGGTTTTATCTGATAAAATGTTTTTGATTTACTATTTGGACATGGTTATCAGTTTTGTTCAGTTCCGGTACTGATATAGTATAAGGTTCTATAATGCTTAAGCCTGAGAGCTAAGAGAATAGAGGGGAAAAGCTAGCTTCATACCTAGTTATAAAGAGAAAGATCCCAATTTAGAGATTCACAAGTGGAAGAGCAAGAAACACACCCAAGAAGAATTAATGTATATGAATCAGAGGTTCACAGGTGGAAGTCAGGAAGGAGAGGATTGGGTGGCACAAACTAAATTTCATATTTTGTTGGGTGTTTGACTTGGAGAAAAAAAAATAGAGAACAATAATGTCTTGATTGATTTGCACTATAGATAGAGGGTGATGTGATGATTTTATTTCCAGTGATGAGCTTTTGTTCTTGCTGAAACTTGGGAGAAGGTAGGACCCTAGGGGAAAAGGGGAGAAGACTAATTTCTTTAGTCTGTTTAGGACCAGGAGTTCCCTTGACCCAGTTTGCATTTCTAGGTAGCTGTAGTCCACACTACCCTTTTATTGGCCCCCAGGAAAGAACCTCATCCTGTGGCCTGCAGGGCTCTTAGATCAGGCCCAGGCTGGAGAGCACAGTGGGCTCCTCTAAAACTAGGTGATTCTCACATAGCTATAAAAAGAAAGTATACAACTGAGAAAGATCTAGAAGTTAAAAGAGCTAGGTTCATACCTAGTTAGAAAGGGAAAGTTCCCATATGACAGATTCACAAGTGGAGGAGCTAGATTCACACCTAACTACAATGAGACAATTTAGGAATCCGAGATTCCTAAGTGGAACCCAGGGAGGAGGGGTCTGAGTGGCCCAACTGGGACCTAACATTCTGTTGGGTGTTTGACTTTGGAGAAACAAGTGTATAATTATGATGTCTTAGTCTGTACTTCGGGGAAATTGTGGTTTCTTTTCTTGTCGTGGGCTATTATTCCTGTTGAAACTGGTAAAAGTTAGGGGGAAGGAATGGAGTTAAGACTGATTTCTTTTCACCCTGTTTAGGACCAGTAACTCCCAGTTTGTATGTCTAGGCAACTTTATTCCACACTGTCCTTTTGATTTGCCCCCAGGAAAAAGGCTCCTCCTGTGCCCTGCAGGGCCCAGGATATCAGAGGCAGGCTGAAGAGAGAGCTCACAAACTGATCTAATATAATTGCTGATCATGAAAAAAAAGAAAGAGACAGACAGCAGTCATTCCATTCTGCAACACTGAAACTGATCTCCTGGAGGGTGAATACATTAGAACCGTGTCAAGTCTCTGTCCCTTTCGAAGGCTCACACCTCTCTCCCCAGCAATATTATAGATCATCTGTAGATTTCCTTCATCTTTCTCATCACCTAGAAGTATGCTGGCTTATGGAACTTTTGGAACTGGCTCAGGGTTTGTCCCATTCCATTGAGGAAAATTAACTTTCATGCTGTATTATTTGACTCTTAATGACAATTTAGAATATTCCCTTCTGGATTCCAAAGACCCTCTCTTCTGCTAGCTGAAGAACCCATTCCAGCTGAGAAATGCCATCCCCTCCAGCCCCTCCCAAGGCCTGGGATTTGCCATCTCCAGAAGTCAACCTGAGTTAGTCCACACTAGTAGCAGGGACACGGGCATCCTTGCTCCCTTCAAAGTTTGGGGTGACCTGGCTTACAAGGGAGAAATTTATCCAGAGAAATCCTTACTGGAATGGTTTCTCTAGCCCAGATTGCTAGAGGCTGCTGGAATGTCAGCTTCTGACCCTCCCCCTCCCAGGAGGAGGTGTGAATTCCCAGCCCACCTCCTCCTTAAATAGCCACCAATCAGGATGGCTGTTCACTTGCCAAAAGAAGTACCAGTAATTGGACATTAGGCAGGCAGATATAAAAGAGGCTGAGGAGCTTCCCTGCTGGCTCGGGATCTTTGGTTACCAAGAGACCACTGACCTCCATTTCTTGATTATTTGCTGTCAACCAAGAAGAAGGGACGGGGAACAGAGGCTGAGTCTTCGTTTTTTTTGCGCTTGTGTCAGCAAGACCAGACAGCTGCTTTGACCAGGAATCTGAATTCCTTGTTTGGGTTACTCCCCGCGACCCTGTCATCTGGGGCGACTAACGTTTCTGAGCCGTGCAAAGTTCTGAAGCAGAAGGTCCTGCTGGGAAGAAGGGTCTGCTTTGGGCTCGGGTTCCCCACGCCATTTCTGTGTTTGCCTGGTTGCCTCAGCTAATTGCCGACTCACTCACCCTTCAGCCAAGATGTCTGAGAGAAAAGTCTTAAACAAATACTATCCCACCAGATTTTGATCCATCGAAAGTCCCTAGGTCATGGCTATGGAGCCGCCGATGAGGTACTGCGTCCCAGGAGAACGATTGTGTAACCTGGAGGACGCCAGACCCGGCAGCAGCACCTACACCCGGCACGGCTAAATCTCCTCGCTCTCCGGCTGCCTGGTGAAGACGAGCGACAACGGCGAGCTCGCCGTTGTGAAGAGAGAGACCGAGTCCCAGCTGCTGCCAGATGTGGGAGCCATCGTCACCTGCAAGGTCTCCAGCATTAATTCTCGAATTGCCAAAGTGCATATCTTATATGTGGGATCCACACCACTCAAGAACTCCTTTAGAGGAATTATCAGGAAGAAAGATGTTCAAGCTACCGAAAAAGACAAGGTTGAAATATATAAGAGTTTCCGCCCAGGTGACATCGTGTTGGCTAAAGTGATTTCCCTGGGTGATGCACAGTCCAACTACCTGCTGACAACTGCAGAAAATGAGCTGGGAGTGGTGGTGGCCCACAGTGAATCAGATGTCCAGATGGTACCCATCAGCTGGTGTGAGATGCAGTGTCCTAGGACACACACCAAAGAATTCCGAAAAGTAGCACGAGTACAGCCTGAGTTCCTGAAGACATAGATAGCTACATCCTTTCCCCATATTGGGCGAATCCGTTTCCTACTATCCACATATGATCAAAACAAAAAGACCTTAGGCTTATCAGATACCACATTTGGAAATAACTGCCTGAAGCTTCTACTGTATTTGGAGGATTATTCTTGAACCTTTTATCACAAATCTCATGGATAAATTCTCTCCCCTTTGAGATGCCAACAAAAGAAAATTCTGATGTTGGGAGGAGCCAAAGTGATTTCCTGTTCCTTTTCTACTCCTCTAATAATGCTTTAAATGTGGCTTATTTGTTTTTCTTTAGACAAATAAAACATTTAAAAAAAAGAAAAAGAAAAAAAGAAAGTCCCCAAACGCAAGCTGCCCAATGACCGGCAAGTGTGTGGAGAGGCTGATGGCCCCGTTCAGCATAAGGTGTAAGACATGTGGGGAGTATATTTATAAAGGCAGGAAATATAATGCCCGGAAGGAGACAGTGCAGAAGGGAGCTCTACCTGGGACTCCTGATCTTTCGTTTCTATATCAAGTGTACCTGATGTCTGGCTGAAATCACCTTCAAAACAGACGCCGAGAAAGACGGCGTTCCGGTAGTACCTCAAGATGAATGCGCTGACCAAGGTGAACCTCATCAATGAGCTGAACGAGGGGTAGGTGGACCTCGGGGTGGTGGAGAAGGTATCATGTCACGCCGAGTACAAGGACAGCGCTTGGAACTTTCTGGGAGGCCTCCCTTATGAATTGACTGAAGGGGATATTATCTGTGTTTTTTTCTCAATACGGTGAAATTGGGAACATTAATCTCGTACGAGATAAGACTGGAAAATCCAAAGGATTTTGTTTTCTTTGCTACGAGGATTAGAAGCACAATTTTGGCTGTTGACAATTTTAATGGGATCAAGATAAGAGGAAGAAGCCTCTTGTTGATACTGGCGGTGATCGCTAGGGCAGACTGGGGAAAGGAATAGAACTGAGGCAAGATGGGCTGCGATGGTGGAACGATTCCCAAAAGGCACGAGCTGGTGAAGGGGCCGAAGAAGGTGGAAAAGGCTGACAAAAATGCTAAATTAGTGGCCCAATGGAACTATTGTACCTTAAGCCAAGAAATACTAAGAAGACCAATAGTAGCTTGTGAACTTGGCAGACTTTATAACAAAGATGCCGTCATTGAATTTTGGGCAGGCAGTATCTCACATTAAGAGCATTAAGAATGTGACACCGCTGAAGCTCTCTAATAATCCAGCCTGGAGGGATGATAACGAAAATACAAAAGGTGATAAATATGACGACCTCCAGCGTGTCCGGTTTATTTGCCCTGTTGTAGGGCTGGAGATGAGTGGTCGGCACAGGTTTTGCTTCTTGCACTCCTGTGGTTGTGTATTTTCTGAACGAGCATTGAAAGAAATCAAAGCTGAAGTTTGTCATACATGTGGTGTCCCTTTTCAAGAAGATGATATCATTGTCCTTAACGGCAATAAAGAGGACGTAGAGGTGTTAAAGAGAATGGAAGACAGACGACTCAAAATGAAACTGGAAAAGAAATCCAAAAAACCCAAGGCAGAAGAAACAGCTTCTAAGCCAGATGTCACTGAAGAATCTCCAGGGCCCTCAAAAGTTAAGGATTTAAAATATGAAGA
Organism: Gymnobelideus leadbeateri; assembly: GCA_011680675.1. Lineage (NCBI taxonomy): Eukaryota > Metazoa > Chordata > Mammalia > Diprotodontia > Petauridae > Gymnobelideus > Gymnobelideus leadbeateri. Next base: position 175,188 of record WOXC01004022.1, read on the forward strand.
AACGAACTTTAATTCTAGAGAAAAGAAACTCAACTCTACTCAGAAAAGTGCAGGAACAAATGGAAGTTCTTCAGGAAAAGTCAGTAAGCCTTCTGGAACTACTAAGAGATCCATAGCAGACAGTGAAGAATCAGAGGCCTACAAATCTATTTTTACAACACACAGCTCAGCCAAACGCTCTAAGGAAGAGTGCTCCAGTTGGGTTACTCACACATCATATTGCTTCTAAAGTATTATCCTGTATGATTGCAAGCTTCTCTTCCCCAAAGAAGAATAGTTTCCACATAGACTAGTTGTTGTAATCTAATGTTATCTAGTCTGTTATATTTTGAAAAGTGTTTATAAACTTGCCTTTGCCTGTGTGAAAGTATAATCGTTGTAATTATTGAATGTGTAGAAAAGATAGCAAATGCTCAGATAATTGAAAAATTGAGTATTTCTCCAAGCATATTTTTGGAGTATATTAAATTGTTAAGGCATTAAATACTTAAAGTAAATTTGATTTCATCTAGACTTTAGAAATTTTAATTATCTTAGTCATTAAAATCATTAAAGTCTTAACAGTCTTTTTCATCTTAAATGTCAGATATAGGTTAAGTTAAAATAAAGCATACATTAATGATGAAATTACAAAAAAAAAAGATAAGAGGAAGAACTATCCAAGTGGATCATGTGGCTAATTATAGGCCCCCCAAGGATTCCAGGAATCTAGATGATGTAACCTGAACACTCCGGGAGAAGGGCTGTGGACTTAAAACCCCACCTCCTAGTTCATCTGAATCCCCTGAAGATGAGACACCTGAAAAAAAAGGAAAGAAAAGAGAGAAAAGACAGAGATGGTAGAATGAGTATGGAAAAGGAGGAAATGCCTACATCATCCTCCATAGCATCCCGACACAAGACGAGAAAGGAAAAGGAAAGCGTTAGCTTGGAGAAACCTTCATGTCTCGTGGGAGGGCAGCTTGAGAAAGCAGAAACCTCCAGGAGGGATTTAAAAAGGGATACGCCGTGGCATAAGAAGTCTTCAAGCAGCTCCATTAGGAAAGAAACAAGAAGGAGGGAAAAGAGCAAGTATCGGGACAGAAGCCGAAGCTCTGAAAAGCTCTCACACCACCGTGATGAGCATTCTGAAAGGAGGTCTAAGAAGAGGCACCAACACGAGTCCCGAGGCTTCGACAAAGACTATCATTCCAGGGATCGGGAACCGTCAAGTCGACAGCGATCCAGTTGAATGTATGGCTTAGTATGATTTCTGTCAACCTAGAAATGGAGATTCATTTTTAAAAATCTCACCTGTGCTAAGCTGTTACTGTTTCTGTGAATAAAGGCTCTGCTCCTAAAACAAACAAAAAAACCAAACCCACACAGACCCTGAGAACACAGGTTACACCATGGAGCAAGGAGCCACCCGGAACATCCAGGCTCAGAAACTCCTGGAAGAGGAAGAGAAGAGGGTGCAGAACGGAGAGGATGAAGAACGCAACGATCCCATGAAGGTGCTGAAGAGTCGGACTAAGGACTCCAGGCTGGAGATGGAGGTCCTGGAAAACCTGCAGGAGCTGAAGGAGCTCAGCGAGCGCCACGCTAACGTGGACCTGGAGGCAATGTTACAGCAGCACGGCTCCTCTGAGCAGCAGAAGCGCCAGCCAGGGCAGGAGGAGGACCAGAGGGAAATGGAGGCATTGCTGGAGCAGGCCCAGGGACCACGACTGAAGCAAGACTCTGCCTTTGAGGAAGAGCCTGCCCTCAAGCCCTCCCAGCTGGTCACTGGGGCCAACCCCACAGCCTTCTCAGAGGGGGTCCCTCGGCCAAAGAAGCACAAGTTGGAGAGCTGGCGATGGAGTGTGGGAGCATTGGGCAGCAAGTCAAAGCTGGCAGGCCTGGTTGTGGCAAGGAAGGCACCCACCCAGAGGAGCAGCAGCAGCAGCAGGGGGCATGTGGTCCTGACCGCCCCAAATACAGGCATAACACAGGCTTTGAGGGAAGCCAATGTTTGGCCCCGGATTCCCGGTGCCTCCTCCCTGAGCCAACTGGGGACCTACTCAGACAGTGAAGACAGCAGCTGAAGCATCAGCCCCTCTCCTTGGAGGGAGGCCCCAGACCCTGAAGGCCCCTTCCCAGTGTGGCCTGACAGCCTCAGAACCGGGCTGGAGTGGGTTTATTTCTCTGTTCAGTGAGCCAAGCAATGTGAAGAGGAGGGTTGGAGCAGGAGCAACTCTGCTGGAGCCTCTGTCTAGTGAGCTCACTGTGTTGTTCCCACTTCTTGGTTGCCCATACTGACTGTCCCTCTCCTCTCCAGGCCCATAGGCCTTGGGAGCATTCCACTTTGTGGCACTCTTCCCTCTTTAGGGAGTGGCAGCTGAAGATCTGCCATCCATTCCCAGCCTCACGCTGCCCCCCCCCCCCCACCATAAGAGCAGGGATGACATTCTTTGCACCCCTGCCCCTCATTCTTCTCAGGCCCAGACATCCAGAGCAGAATCACTGGAAAGGCCAGGAGTGACATCTTGCTATCTTTGGAACTGGAGGACCTTTTTCTCCCTGACAGGGCTGGAATTCATGTCTTTCTGTTGCTTGTATGTCATTGATTACATGCCACAGGGAATGGCACTTTCCATCAGTGCCTGGTAGGTTTGCCTTCCCCTAGCCCCACCCCAAGGTTAGCTGAAGGCACTTAAACCTTGGGGAATTGAATTATAAAATATATGATGTGCTACCACAACAGGCATCTTCTTTTCCCCTCTACCTTCTGCCCAGATCTAAGCTAAAGACGGGGCAGATTCCAAGACTGACAGACCTTCAACTGGCCTACATAAGGCCAACCCAATGGTCCCATCCCTGTTCTACCCTCCTGCCACCCCCCCAGTTCTACCAGTGCCACCTGATTTGTATCTAGAATTCGTTATCTTAAACCAAATAAAGAAAAACAAAAGGACTTTTGTGATTATACTGAAAAAATATTTTTTTAAAGGTCAAGGTTTCCTACTGCAGGGTCACCTCCAATCATGCTAATCTATATTTTGCCACTAAACCCAGGTGGTTCCGGAGGAGAAAGCAAGGCTGGTGACTTTGTACAGCCCTCCCTCACTTGAATCTAATTCACGTGCAAGTCATGGCATCATCTTCCAGATGCCATGTACTTCTTTTAGAACAAAAGACAAGGAAAATCATTTTCCTTGGCCATCATCCATTGGCTAAGAGCTGTTTAGTTGTAGAAATGTCAACTTGTTCATCCCCACCCCCAAGCCATCATTTCAGTGGTCTTTTCCTATGATCTCCTTTCCTAGTTTTGATGTATTGAATTGTTCGACTTCCTGCAGCTGTGACCCTCCACCAGTTACAAGGTGTATGACCCAGGGTTTCCCTTGGATTCTGTTTCCCCAATTATTAATGACTCAGTACCTCCTATGGGTCCTGTTTAAGTTCGGGGTGGCGGGGAGGGGTCTGGTCAGGGAAGGCTGACCAGTTTTCACAAGCCCTGTCATGGCCTTAAAGACCTCTTTCTGCCACCTCCTTGGCCCACATTTGTTTCTTGTTCCCCCCCCCAGTCTCAATCTGGGGGTAACCCCAGCACGGGTTATTAAAGATAAGCTGGGAGGTATTTGAGGGTCATAGTCAAAATATTTTGAAAGCTATCATGAAAGGTAATTCCACTCTCCCTCAAATGGCCCCCTTGGAATACCTAATGGAGTTCTGGGTTTGGAGACCGAGAATCTTCATGGAAGGTTGATGGGGTGGAGGAACCTGACTCTATATTACTATGATCCCATCTTTAATAAAGGTTTTTAAATCTGTCTGTAAACTTTGTTTTGAAGTAACATTTTTACTAGACCTTTTCATGCAGATCAATATACAAAGCCAGTCATATAAATTTGGCCCCAGAAAGTATTTGTCACATGTCTCATCCCCTGCCTGCAATTCCACCATTACTGTGTGATTCAATAAGCACCTAACACCTGTCACATTCTAGGGACTGGAAGTACAGTTAAAACATGAATCAGCCCCTATATTCACAAAAATTTAGACTAGATCATTTCAACAGGTAAGTAAATACAAAGCAAATGTGGGTTTCAGAGCATGACACATCACAGGACAGCAGGAGAGAGCCCTGGATTTGGAGTTGATGACTCCAAGTTCATTCAGCACTTGGGTTTGTCAGTGTGCCTTAGACAATGAATGGGAAAGTAAGCTTTGGGAATACAAATAGAAAAACTGTTCAAGAAATTCCATCTGATGGGGGAAGCATAGGAACTTTTAGTTGCAAATCAGATGAAAAGATCCTATGGCACTTAGAATGCAGCAGGCAAGTCAATAGTCAGTCATGTTGTTTCTGTTGATAAAAACATTTTAGTTTTTGACATTGGACAAAGTGCCAAAGATTTTGGGGTCCAGAGCCTTCTTTTCTGGGTCTTCAATAGTTGTGGGCACCTGTAGAAGCTGAGCCCATCTCTGCGGGAGGGGGAGTCTATGGAAGATGATGGATGTGGGGAGAAGAGAGGAGAGGCAGGGTAGATTGAACTAGGAAGACATCAAGATTCATTGTAGCCCTCCTCTGATTCCATGAGCCTCAGGGCAGGAAGGGGAACTGCTTTCCAAGGAAGTCAATGCTACTTTGGGCTAGACTCCAGTTTTTAGAAGGTGTTTTGTTTTTTTTTTTCCTTGATATCAAACCTAGTTCTGGACAGAGGAGAGATTTTTGGGCAGGTTGGATTATGTGGGTCTACTGATGCCCTTTTCAGCTTTGGCAGCTGGGGACTCTGAACCAGCTTATAGCTGGCCATTGAAGGGGCAATGAGAGGCTAAGTGGATGAGAGCCTGAAGTCCTAGAGGCACAGACTGAGAAAGAGGACAAGGACAACTTGAGTTGACTCTGACAGCACCACTTTTATAAAATCAAAACAAAGCATTTCTTAATCACTTACTCTATGTGCTTATCACTTACTGAAGGTCTTCTGTGAGAGCCAAGCACAATCAAACTGAAATTACCTAGACTTAAGTTTTATGCTTTGAATACTTCCTATAATCATGAAAGGTAGTAAGCCAACTGGTACCAACCCCCTTCCTTCGAAGATACTATGATGCAAGACCACAAGTCAGTCTATATATTAAAATAGAGACTATAGAAGTCTAGCAACTTTAGGTCGGCAAATTAAGAAAATATGCTAAGACTGATGTAGTTTAGATCTGACTTCAGCTCTAAGAGTGTGATTTAGAACACAGGGCTTCTTAAACTTTTTCCACTCACAACCCCTTCAGCCCTTCTTAAACTGTTAGTCAAGATCCCATATGGGTCACCCACAGTTTAAGAAGAACTTATTTAGAGAAAGAAGCTTGACTCCAGAGATGCTAGTTCTAATCCTGATTTGGACACTTATTAGGCAGCATGACCTGTGGCTTTAATTTAAGTTAAATTTTGTGTCCTGAGGAGTGGGAATAATCTCACTAGCTCTCCTATGTTTTGTTGCCAAAAGTGGTCACCATTTTATAAAATGCTCAAGAAAGCTTAAAATCCAATTCAAATATGGTACACCTATCCCAGGCAAAGCCCTGGGCTAGCATCAGCTGCATAGATTTGTGGGTGAATGACAAGTATTGGGAACTTTTAGAAATAAGTTTTGACACCTGAATTGAAACTCACCTCAGATTTACAGGCTAGAGGGAATTTTAGCAATGGATTAGTTCAACCTCCTCATTTCCTTGGATAAATGGAGGAGACCCAGTGAAATTAAGTACCTGGATTAAGGTCACTTAGCCATGGATAGAGGTAAGATTCAAACCTGGTTCATCTGACTCTAGATCCAACATTGCTAAGAATTATATGAAGGGGTGTGTGAGGGTGAAAGAATCAACATTTCTCATCATTCTAGTGACCAATGTCAGGGCTTTCTTGATTTGGACTTTTGATCCCAGACTGCAAGTCTCCTCTTTCTCCAACCTTCATTGCTATTCTTGAGGAACTCAAACCTTGCAGAAGGGAGAGCGAGAAGACCAGGTCAAGTATACAAGAAAAGCCTGCTTTACATAAATGGAGAAGAAGGGACAGAGTTTAATTTCTTGGCATTTTGCTACTAGTAATCACAGAAACTCCACTCAATCCCAGGTTCTACAGTGTCAGAGCTCTCTTCCCCATGGTCCTCTGTGGATTATTGGGGTTCCATTTCCCCACAAAGTTTGGTTGGTATTACTCTTTAGAAAGTTTTCTTCCTTACCACTGGCTATATTACTCCGAGGCAATGAGCACAGAACCTGGCCCAGGTGATTCTGCCAAGAACCCACATAGGGTAAAGACACTCGATGGGAATTGTAGAGGAAACCAATAAATTAACTGAGAATTGGCATCAACCCAAGCAGACTCCATCTTCAATACATCACAGTCTCAGTTCTCGGAGAAGATTGTCCAAATAAATCACAATTTTTAAGGAAAATTGAGGCAGAGCTGCCCTCCCCTACCTTAGGGTTTCAAGAAAGAGCCCTGAATTCATGAGAGAATCAAGGTTCAGGTCTTAACTTTCCTACTATCTAGGTGAGATTTTGGTTAAGATGTTTCTAGAAGTGTCATTTTTTTTCCTATATAAGAGGTTGGACCAGATAAACTTTCAGGTTCCATAATACTTGTTTCAGTAGGCACTCCTGAAGTTGACGACAGATGCTGTTACTGTACTTTAAGAGTCAAATGGGGGGCGGCTAGGTGGTGCAGTGAGTAGAGCGCCGGCCCTGGAGTCAGAAGGACCTGAGTTCGGAGCCGGCCTCAGACACTTAATCTACAGAAACAAAAACCTAGCCGTGTGACCTTGGGCAAGTTACTTAACCCCAATTGCCCTAAAGGGGCGGCTAGGTGTCGAAGTGAGTAAGAGCGCCGGCCTCGGAGTTGGGATGACCCGAGATCAAATCCGGCCTCAGAAAATGAGTACCCACACATAAATAATGACTAGCCATGTAACCTTGAGCAAGTTACTTAACCCCAATTTCTTAAAAAAAAAAAGTGTCAAATGGATATTGTTTAAAAAAAAAGAGGTTCAGTTCCAAATCCTATGATCCCATGAAAAGTGAATAGTAGGTTGAAATAGTTTCTTAGTTGCTAACTAAAGCTCACAAGAAGGGGGAAAAGTAACACTTCCCCTGCTTTCTTGTTTTCCCTTAGACCAGTTACAACTATTCAATTCCTTCCCCCCGCCCCCAACAAGGAGATTGAGAGAGAAAGAGAGAACACACAAAATTGGTACTTTAAACAGAAGGCATAGGATAAAAGGTTCAGGCTTGTGAGGGGAAAGTCTAAAAGTCAAAAGCAAAAGAAAAGACTCTTCTGTTGGAAGCCTCTACTAGGAAAACTGCTGCTTGACTATTCACCTTCTGGCCTCTCTCAATCCCATCCTATTTCTGGCTCTTGACAGCTTCTGAAGTGTCTCCAATCTTTAAGGAGGAGACAACAAGGGCATTGATTACACTATTCCTTGGGCTCTCACTTATTTCAGAATAGAGAAAAGAGAAATTGCTAACCAAATCACTAACAGCAAGCCAGGCTTGGCCAAACTTTAGAGAAAAAGAGAAAGAGTAAGACCAGAGGAGAGGAAGAGTAACAAACAACCAACATCAGTCAACACCCAGGATAGGGCCTTTGATCCTTCCTCTGCCCACCGTCCTGCTGCCTACTGGCCGAAAGACTTCCCCTTCTGGATCTCTGACACCTGGGTCAGACCCACGAAGTTTGCTGCTAAGAAGGGTGGGTTGAGGGGCTGGCTTTGCAGGTTCAGAGCTAGCTGGTACCAGGTGTTGTTTATCAAGGAAAAATAGCACTAAAATGGGTAATTGAGTCCTATGAGCATCGAGTAGTCACATCAAATAGGTCCTGAAACCAGTCAATACATGCGAAAATATGAAAGTGAAGCAGGTAGGTTTCCCAGTAGATAAGAATGTTGGACTAAAAAGTCAGGGAAATTGAAGTTCAAATCCCACCTCATACATTTACTACTATGTGGTCCACGGACAAGTAATTTAATTTCTTAGTCTGTTTCCTCATCTATAAAATGAGGATAATAGCACCCATCTCATAAGGGTTATTGTGAGGATCAAATAAAAAAATCAATTTGCACTGAATCCTCCATTCCCTTTCCTGACTTGGTGCCTTTATTTACCCTCAGTCTTATACCTAGAATGTCCTCTCTTGCACTCTTTACCTGTTTGATTCATTCCCATCCTTTGAAGCCTAACTCCAATGTCACCTTGACCAGCAAGTGTCTTCAGATCCCTATGGCCAATAAAGAGCCCTTCTTCCTCAGAACTCCCATGAACTCTGTTATAATTCTCCAATGAATTTATCAAACAATATCGTCGAGCATAGTTATGTGTGGGTTCGTTTTATCCCCATGAGAGAAGGGGTTCCTTTCCTTATCATATCTTTCTACTACTACTATCCTTACACCTCTACTAATACCCTACCCAGATGTGGAGGTGGGGAAGGGATGGAATAAATGTATTTAATTAGCATCCTGTCCCTCAAATTTTTATCCACATACTTGTGTTTACATATTGTAGTCTCTCTATTAGAATGTAAGATTGTTGAAGGCAAGGGGCTATTTTTCATCTTGTGTTTGTATCCATACTACTTTTCATATTCCTTTTCATTTTGGGGGAGAGGGTAATAAAATGATTTACTGTATTAAATAATATAAGTAATAAAAATCATATTTCTTTCCTAATATCCTATAATTTGGACTTTTTTTTACAAGTATGCATAGGGCTTTACCCCTTCATTCAGAATACATGAGATTTTGCTCCACATATTTATAGCTAAGGCTACATGAGACCTAAGACACCGTATAATCCAACCTTCTCATTTGACAGACAAGATAACAGAGGCTCAGAAAGTAAAAATGACATGCCCAAGGTCATATAGCTTCTAAGTATCTGAACATAGTCCTTATGATTCCAAGTCCCGTGTTTTATCCATGTTGCCAGCTATCCTGCACCTGCACCTCCAACTTGGGTTTTCTTTGGTCTGAAACTGTAATTTCATAAGTGCAAAGCACTCCCAGTGTAGAAAGCCCTCCTACTGATGCAGCTCAGAAGCCTTTCTTTAACTCATAGTCAGAACGATGTGTTGGTAAGTGGCTTGCTCAGGATCAGAGGATCAGTAAGTATCAGAAGCAGGATTTGAATCCAGGTGTCCCTAACTTTAAGATCATTCCCGTTTTTTTTCACTAAGCCTTCTTGGCCCTCATATAATAACTGCTTATAACACTGGATACTTAACTTCCTTCCCTTTTTAATAAAATGTTGGATTGGACTAGATGACCACGCTGCTCCCCAAAACTTGAGCCCTTCCAGTTCGGACAACCCACTAATCAACCAACCAATAGGATTAAGCTAGCCCTCACAGCAGCCAGGCTTTATGCTAAGAGCCTGGTATACAAAGGGAAAAACAAAAATTAAAAACAGTCTGCCTTCAGAGAGTTTCTATTCTAATAGGAGGGGGAACAATACTTTCATAACTTGGTACATAATTACAAGATAGAGTAGTGTTGGAATGGGGGGTAAGAGGAGATAGAGGTAGAGTAGACAGAAGGTAACCTTAGAAACGAAAGGAGCTACTCTTTATTCCGTGATTCTCCAACTTCTGGGTATGGATTTAAAAATAGCCTCCCTCCCACTACAAGTTCACCTCTGCTGAGCCAGAACTGAGACACTTACTGAATATTGAACCACAGCTCAAGCTAACGACCATATGAACTGTGCAATTGAATTCCAGGGGCACAGAAAGACCTTGGGACTCCAGGAAACCAGAAGCAGACTTTTTTTTTTTCATTCCCCATGAACTGGACTCAGTTCCCCCTCCCACTCCATCCCCCCCGCCATACTTTTTTAGCAATCATATCTGACTGCTCCTTGCTGATTTCCAACAGATGTTTCACTAATGAATAACAATGTAATCTCAGTTCCTTAATATAGTGCCGGGGCGAGATAAGTCCGAAACGGCTGTCATCATCCGGCTGAGGATGGTCTGGTCACTGTTTGGGACTGTCTTCTTCTGATGATTATGTGAAGGGGAATTTATTTTCTCTCATCTCCTCTTCCCCCCCAATTCCAACACCCCTCCCTCTTCCAACCTTCCCCAAATTAAAAATATGCATCCTAACCTTTTGAAAAGCATTCTGTCTCCAAGAACCAGACATATGACTAGTGTGTTGAAGGGGAGTGGGGAGAGGGGAGAAGAGATCTATGATCTGTGCAAGCCTGAATCAATATTCTCTAATAACAACACGCAAAACTTCATCCATACCGGCCAGGACTCGGCTCCCAGACTATGTCTTCACGGCAGATGCTGCCCAGGGAGGGGGTGTGGGGCTGTCCAGAGGAGAGGGGGGAAGCCTGGTGGAAACTCAGCAGGAAACATCCATTTGCAAGCTCTCCAGGGGAGAGGAGAAGGGGAGCCCCAGACATTCAGGCCTGGAGAGAGGAGCAAAGGATGGCCCTGAACTCTTCATTTGTGTCTGCTCACATCACGTCTGGTTGACTTCTCTTAGAGTTCTAGTTGGGTAGAATGTGGGTTGGAAGGGCTTCTAGGTTTGGGACTGGGATGCACAGCCTTCTTCCATGCTAATAGAGGTAGCTGAACTAGTTCACATTTCTAGTGTGATTTCATTAAGGTTGAAAAAGCTCTTTCCTTACAACAGCCCTGGGGAGGTAGGAGAGGCAATGAGGTACATGAGAAGACCCTTGACTCTGATGCACTCACAGAATCTGGGCCTAAATCCTTCCCATTTCACTTATGTGACTTTGCACACTTAAATTCTTCACTTAGGTTCAATTCACTAGCACATCATGGCATCACCTCCCTGATGTCATGGTCCTGTTTGAGAAGGAAGGACAAACAGTAGCATTTCCTATGTGCTCTACATATCTCCTGGGCCTCAATTTCCTCACCTGTAAAATAAAATCTGTCTTTGTCTGTCATCATGTCAGTAATATACCACAAGCATCATTGTGTACCTATTTTATAGGTTGGAAAACTGAGGCTTTGGAAATTTTCAGGTTTGAATCTCAGCTGTACCACCTATGTGACCTTGTTCAAGTCACTTACAAGATGGTAGAGTGGCTTGAAGAGGAACTGAATTCAATCCCACCTCTAACACAACCTGTGTGACCTTCAGTGATTGATTGAACCTCTTTGGGACTCGGAGTCCTCAAATATAAAATGGCAGGTTTAGATTAGCTAGTCTCTAGGGCCCTCCCATGTTTAAATCTATAAAAGAGATTACTAAGGCAGCCATGCACTTAGTTTTAGGAATATTTTCCTTATATCAAGCCAAAGTCTTCTCTAGCATAATGACTATAAAGTCAGGGAAAACTGGATTTACATACCACCTTGAAGGCCTCTGGGTCAACCATAACCCCTCAATAATCCATGCAACTCTCCTAAGACTATAAACTGCAGAATGGGTGTCAATATGCTTTGGCAGAGGGATTTTCCTCATCTGGAAATTCTCAGTATTAATGAAATCACAGTTTCAAGATAAAAATTAAATCACCAAAGTACCAGGCAAGGCACCCTCTGAGCCCAAGAAGAACAAAGCTAATCACCATTCCATGGGCCAGCTCTTTAATTCAAATACAGTCCATAAGATCCCTTTCCCTGTGTCTTCTCTTCTGTAGCTAAACACCCGCAGTTCCTCCAGAAGACTTCCTGTTGGCATTGTCTCTGGTACCCTTCTGGTTGCTATCATCTGGGCATGCTCTCAGGTGTCATTGACCTTCTAGATACGGTTTTACTGGGGTAGCATAGAACCAGGACTATCACCTCCCATTTTTTAGATTTTCTTTTATGTGTCTATGGCTCTCTGGTCTCATCCATTCTCCAGTGATTCCAACCACAGTCTATTTGTACCTTATCTTCCTATGTTCCTCTTATTGATTACCTCAGTTTCCTCACCTTTAAAATGGGCAGGTTGGACAAGATGATTACATTCCAACAGGAATCAAACATTTTGGGATCCTGACTTCATCATTCTGTGTTTACTATCTCTCACTGTTGTTTATTCCTTTCAGTTGTCTGACCCTTCATGGCCCCATTTGAGGTTTTCTTGGCAGAGGTACTGGAGTGGTTTGCCATTTCCTTCTCCAATTCATTTTACAGATGGAGAAACTGAGGCAAACAGGGTGAAGTGACTTGTCCAAGGTCACATAGCTAATAAATATCTGAGGCTAGATTTGAATTCAAGTCTTCCTGACTCCAGGGCCAGCACTTTGTCTGCTGCACCACCTAGTTGCCTATCCATCCTTATTTTATGTCATTTACAAACTTTACCGATATTGACCAACAGGAGTCAAATGCTCCTAAGTGTTTACCCCTAGTAATGGTGAGCATTAGCATATAAAAACACCACTAAACATTCAGTTTTATGATGGCAGATTGAAAGGAGCAAGTTGAATTCCAAATAATTTCCCAAGTTTTAAATATTTTGAAAACCTGATAAATCAGAGTCATGCGACCTGGCTGCCATTTTGGATTTGTGTGAGCCAGTATTTGGAATATTGACAATGCCATTCCATAACAAGGCAACTAGATAACACAATGGATAGAGTGTTGGATTGGGAAAGTCCAAATTTGAATCCTGCCTCGGATACAGGCTGTGTAACCCTGGGAAAGTCACTTAACCTCAATCTCAATTGCCTCACCTCTAAAAGAATGATGACAATAGCACCTACTACCTAGGGGAATTGTGAGGCTCAAATGAGATATTTGTAATTTGAAAAATTTGCATCTTATTAATAATAATTCGTGAAATCTACATACTGCAAAGAGATGGGGAGACCTTCAAGTTATATAAATGCCAATTATTCACTATTACTATTGTCATCAGCAGAGTGATTTAACCCCAATCCTATACCTAGTAAGTGTCACAGGCACAATTTGAACTCAGGCCCTCCTGTCTCCAAACCCAGCACTCCCTCTGCTAAGTCAGTCAAATCTAGATGTTTAAGCTTTCTTTTATTTGGCATTTAGGAAGACAGAGATTGAATACCTCTCTTGTCTCTGCTTTTTTTTGACAGCTACATGCTTAGTAAACAAACCCAGATGGATTTTCTATCATGCACATCAAACAAAGAAGGGAATTAAGTTATCCCAAAGCACTGAATCCTCTGCATTTACACAATTGATCTTTGATGTCCACTGCTCCTGTGGAACTGTGGATGGTATAATCTTTTTTGAAAGTAATATGACAACTGATAATAAAAATGAAGAAACCGAATTGTCCCTCTTGTCGGGGATCCTACTACCAGCACATACTCTTAACAAAAGCTATCTATATAAAAACATTGCAAGGAATCAAAGAAGCATTTATAAAGTGTCCATTATATGCTAGGTGCTTTGTTAAATAAATTAGAAGAACCTGGGTTCAGATCGTAGTTCTGTCACTTGCTTCCTGTGTGACCTTGGTAAAGTCACTCTCATTCACAGAGAAATAAACAGTTTATATGATGGCTCCAGTATTTCAAAGGGAAATCCAGTGACAAGTTACAACTCCAGATTGCTGAGGATGAAACATGTTTCCTGCCCATTGTCAGAGAAGTGAACTATGGGTGCAGAATGAGAGATGCATTTTCAACCTCACCAGCATGTCTTTTGGTTTGCCCCTTATATTGGTATCCATCCCCAGCACTTAGGACAGGACTTAGCACATAGTAAGCACTCAAGGAATGCTAATTGACTTGAATTGGAATTGCATTCTGTAGCAGGCAATTAACCACAGAGTCACAAAGAATCATAGATATAGATTCTGGAAGAGATCTGAGTTCAACCTTGTTATTTTTCAGGTGAGAAGACTGAGTCCCAGAGAGATGAAGTGTGAGGTTTCATAGGTAGTAAGAAGAGTTGGGATTTCAACTTGGTTCCTTTAACCAATTGTGGTTTAAAACTCTTTATTCTGAGTTGTATTATTCTCTAATGATTTCAGGAATGGACCTTTTGTCTCTCCAACTAGACTGTGATCTTCTAAGGAACTCTTTATCTAAATTTCTCTGAATCTTCTGAAGTGTCTAGCATAGGACTGAGGAAACATGAAGCCGGTTGAGGATTTTCTCATTGATTGAATGAAGTTATACTTAGTGATGTGACCCATTACTCAAAGAATGGGATCCCCTACTGCCCATTGTGAAGGTTGAAATCCAGAATTCAGGTTGGAATTACAAGCATATTTGAGGCCATGTGGCTTTCTCCTCACTACTGACACCTCTAGCTTGCCAGGAATAAATGAGAGCAAAGAAGACTCCAGCTCTTAATTGGCCTTGGCTCTGATCCCAGAGCAACATGGAAGGAAACACAGGGCCCTTGCTTTGAAATTGCAGTCACTGGGGTAGAAAGCTGGGGGAGACACTGCCCAGGACGTTATAAAACTCAGAAGGTTAGGTGGCCTGAAGAGTTGGTTCCATTCTGTCAATCCCAAGTGTTAATTGGCCACACCAATGGAAGTATCAAATGTGTTTCACCCAGATTGGTATCGTGGGGCAGTCCAGGGAACTTGGGGAGTATCCAGTCTCTAGGTTGACTTCTGATGAGAAAGTTCAGTAACTTTGAAGAGCCATAAGCTGTTAAGGGCTCCTGTGGAAGGGGTGAAGGAGACGGCTGTCCAGAGCCCCAACCTAAGGGAATATTTGTTATATACAAGGAGGCATTAAGGCAGAAATCTCAGATCGCCTAACATTTGAGTTGCCCAGTCAGCTCTTTTTGAGATCCCACAGTCTCTATAAACCAAGGCAGCACAGCATCAAAGGCTCTTGGGAGTTCTTTTGATGACCTTTTCATGAAGACTGAGGCTCAATGCCTCCTTGAGTATCTAAGGGCCAAGAATATTAACACATGGGAAATAGAACCCATACTTGTCTAAGGGACTTCACAGAGAGGTCATCTCTCAGCAATTGGCTCCCTGATTCATAGAATCCTAGACTTGGAAAAGGACCTTAGAGGTCAATTAGTCCAACTCTGCCTGGTCCATGAATCCTACAACATCTCCTAGAAGTAAGAATTCAGCCTCTGTTTGCATACCTCTAGTGATGGGATGCTCAATACATTACCAGGCAGCACATTCCACTTTAAAATAGCTTTTTTCCCCTTCTACAGACTCTGCTTCACCTAAAAAGGTACAGTAGAAAGAGCTCTGAATTGTGGAGTCAGAAAATCTGGTTCTGCTAATTGCTGTCAATAAATTTTGCATAATGGGTATTGTAGTTCTTTTCTTCTCAATGGGTGGAGGAGTAGGTGGAGGGAGGGAGAGAATTTGGAACAGAACAAAAAAATATTTAAATTTTAAAAATATAATTACTTATGGAATACCTTGGATCATCTCATGGGAGAATAGTAGCAAAAAAAAAACCCAGCCAATATTATTAGAAGGAATTTGCAAATTGATGCAAAGAGACAATGTCCACTCACTGTGGGAATACCACTGGACAGGCCACCTTTACCACCACTGAGTCATGTCCTGTTTCACTTAGACACAGTTTTTCTCTGCTTGCAGTTGCAGTCAACTGTTCCCTGGATTGGGCACAATGCCTATCTTTGGCTTGGAATGGGCTAAAATCCAGAAGTCTTCTATCTTCGTCCCTACATAAGATGCATAAGTAGCATATGGTCTTTGGAAGAAGCATTAAGTGGGACAAACACTAAACCCAGGTTCTAATACCCATACCCATGTGTTATATGGCCTCTAATAAGTTACTTTCTTTCTCCGAAATAGAGTCTTCCTCTATTAAAAGAAAAGAGGGTGGGGAGTAGTGGGGTGGTGAACTAGATGGCATCTAATGTCCCTTGTACACATGACATTCCTTGTTCTTGCTCGGCTAGTCCGCATCCCATCTTCTCTCTTGGTTCTGCCAGTCCATGTCCCAAGGATGCACCCAACTCTGACATTCGAAGCTTTGTATACTGAGGCTCCTTCTATCTCTACTCTTCTATTGTTCCATGATTACATTCTAAGCTGTATCTACACATGACCGAAACAACAAGTTGAAATATGATAAATTCAGTAGGTCAGCTGGCTATTACTTTACTGTACTGAGTCAGAGAACCAGCTGTGCCCTCCATTCTTCCACTGAATCAACTACTTCTCCACCCACCCACCCCCACTCCCATCAAGGCTATGCACATACACTCATTTTGACAGAATAGTCAAGTCAATTTATTTAAAGGAAAAAAAAAACATCATATAATTTGTTCGATTAAATTGACCATTGTTTCCATTAACTCCACTCATCATATCTTTATTGAGCTTGGACTGCTTGCTCAGTCCAATGCAGGGACACAGGGGAATAAAGGAGAAGACACTCCCATTCCCTGTTCTGGAAGGGATTGTCTGCAGATAAATCAATAGGAATCACAAAACCCTGAGAGAACAATTCAGAATAGAAGAAAACCAGGCACCTGTGTCTGTTCAAAGGAAGGGTGATAGGGATTCGAATAGTTTAAGAGAGGCTGTGCCTATTGTAGGCAAAGAAGAAGGCAGAGGAGATTTTGGTATTGTACAGGCAAAACAATCAACCAACATTTATTGAGCAACTAGGTGGCACCTTGGGTAGTGCTGGGCTTGGAGTCAGGAAGATTCATCTCCCTGAGTTCCAATCTGGTATCAGACACTTGCTAGCTGTGTGTCAAGTCCTTTGACCCTATTTGCCTCAGTTTTCTCATCTGTAAAATGAACTGTCAAAGGAAATAGTAAACCCCTCCAGTATCTTTGCTAAGAAAACCCCAAGTGGGGTCAGAAAGAGTCAGACATAATTGAAATAACTGGCAATATGCCAGAGAGATGAGGGTGTTCCTAGCAATCATGATACTTTCATTTTTAATTAATATAATGCTGGCATCATTCTGTCAGTCAATAAGCTGCCAATAAACATTTATATAAGGTCTTACTGTGGCCCCTCCAGGTTTACTTCACCTGTAAACTTTTGTTGTTGTTGAGTCGTTTCTAACTCTCCATGACCATATTTGGGATTTTCTTGGCAAAGATACTGGTATGGTTTGCCATTTCCTTCTCTGGCTCATTTTACCAAACAGAATGAAGTGACTTGACCAGGGTCACACAGCTAGTAAGCACCTGATGCCAGATATGAACTCAGGTACTCCTGACTCCAGGGGGGCCCCTCTATCCACTGCACTACCTAACTGCCCCTCTTGTAAATTTAGTGCAGTGGAAAACACCCCTGGTCCTGGTGTTGGTTTTGCTATTGAGTTCCTATGTGACCTTCAGTAAGTCTCTGCCCCATTCTATGACCCAGTTTCTTCCTCTATAAGGTGAAAGAGTTGGACTACAGCAGAAATGCCAAATATGTTACCTAACCCTACTAGAATGTAATTGGAAAATATTTAACAAAAGAAATAAAAATACAATAAAACACAGCTAATGTTAATATGCGACTTTCTAGCTTAATAGGTACCCATAAGGATCCTTGTGTATGGATTGATGGCCCCTGTTTTTATCTGAGTTTGATAGCACTGGGCTACATGACTTGTATATTGGACTACCCAATTAGACTCAGTTCCAGCTCTAAATCTATGATCTTACACCAACTGCTAATCCCTACTAAGTTCTGTCATGTGCAAGAAAAGGGGGAGGAGGGAAGAAGACAGGCAACAAAGGACTGGGTGTCAGAAGACCAGAATTCTAATCCTGCTTCTGTTGCTAACCAGGTATATAATCTTTGATGAACCCTTTCTGCCCTCTAAGACTCCATTCCCTAATCAATAAAATGAAGGGGGTCTGCTAGAACGGAGGTTATTCTATGGATAAATTTCAGGATGTCTATAAATTTTGGTTTTTTTAATATTTTAAAAACTTTATTTTGATATAATTCATTTTTTGTGATCCTCTTTATTTATTTAATTTCATTTTTAAAATTTTCAGTTTCAAATATTCTCCCTTCCTCCCCCTCCTCCTCCACTAACTGAGAGGGAAAGAAATGTGATAGAACTCATACATATGAATTTATGCAAAACATTTCCATATTAGTAATGTTCTTGGTGGGACTGGTGGGGGGGGGGGAAATTCAAGTATATAAAGATTTAAAAAAGGCTTCAATCTGCACTCCATCAGTAATTATGGTGTTGTATTGATCAGAGTAGCAAAGTCTTTCATAGTTTATCATTACAATATTGCTGTCATTGTGTACAATGTTTCTTTTGGTTCTGCTCACTTCACTTTGCATCAGTTCATCTAAGCCTTCCAGGGATTCTCTAAAACCATACCTTTCATCATTTCTTACAACACAATAGGATTCCATCACATTCATATACCACAACTTGTTCTGTCATTTTTCCAGTGGATGGGCATGTTTCCATCAGTTTCTAATTCTTTGCTACTCACATATCTTTATTTTATGCATCTAAAAATATGATTCTGAGAAACATAGGCTCCACTAGACTGACTGCTCATGGGGACCAGGATATAGAAAAGGTGAAGAATTCCTGAATAGGATGATCTGGGAGGAAATGTAACAAATAAGAAGTGTGACAAAATGGAAAAGATACAGCATTGGAAGTTCAAGGAGCTGCGTCGTAGCCCCTCCTGAATAGAGTGGAAAAAATCATTTCAACTCTCTGGGCCTCAGTTTCCTCACCTATAAAATAAGGAGATTGGAAGAGCTGACCTCCTTTTCAGCTAGGTGGTATAGTAGATAGAGCATGAGGCCTATAGTCAAGAAGACGAAAATTCAAATTCATCTCAAATACTTACTAGCTCTATGACACTGGCCAAGTAACTTAACCTCTGTCTGCCTCAGTTTCCTCTGCTGTAAAATGGGGATCATAATAGCACCTACCTCTGAGAGTTGTGGGAACCAAATATGATAATTTACAGAATGCTTAGCACAGTGTCTGGCAAATAGTAAGTACTTAATAAATGTTTCTCCCCTTCCTTCTTATGATATTTTAAAGTCCTTTCTATCCCTGAAATAGAAATCTATAATACTAATACAGTTTCTAATTCCCAAGTGGTTTAATGGATCAAACCATAAACTGGGTATCAAGACACCTGAGTTTTATCCCCACTTCTGCTACTAACTCACTGTATGACCTTGATCAAGTCCCTTTTCTTCTCAGAAATTTAATTTTCCCCTCTATAATGCAAGGGGGTTCTTGAAAGTCCCTTTCAACTCTGGATATCTATGACATTTTTTCCATTTGACGCTCTTACCAGAGGCTCCCTTCTCTTCCTTCTGAGATGTGTCCCATGTTTTTAATGGTGAATGGGTTTAAGTCCATCCACCATCCACTTGCCAGGGAGAATTCTCCTTCATTGACAGCCATAAGACCTGCTAACCTCACACACAAGCAAAACCTGTGTCTCCAGAAATGTCTGGCATTTTTCACCAGCACTAAGCTCAGGCTTAAAAAAAATAGTTATATTCCTCATAACTGTAAAATTTATTAGATATTTTAATACGCACTAGATTTATAAGGCCCAATTAAAACAACCCTGGGAAAACATCAGTCTCTGCTGGCTGGAAATTAAGTCATTTTCCGGCCCTTCAGGAAACATCCCGGCAACCACTGGAGCAGGCTGGGTCACTGCGTTTCCGACCTCCTCAACTGAAGGCGGCTGCTTGTTTGCTCTCCATGGGGTTCTGTGAGGAGATCTAGGACTGCCTGGCAGCCATGACATCAACCATCTAAGGCAGAGATGGCTCGTTGGAGCTTCAAGTATCACCCGTGAAGCATGGGAAGTGGGTAAAAAAACGATACTTCAAAATTGTATTTATGTAATCACTGGAAGTAAGGTTATGCCCTTTGAGAAAAGTACATGATAAATGACAAGGTGGAGACACATGAGGGCACTCTTGCCAACCAGCAACAGAGAAAAAGAAGCCACTGTTTTCATAGTAAATACCCAACTTCTGTCTTACAAGAGAAAGAGGAGGGGCAGCTTAATGATGCTGGTTCTTATTTTGATGTGGACTATGGACTGGACCAGTGAAATCATTGTTATGGGGGACTCCCAGGTGAAGAAATGCCTCCACCAGTGCAGGTAGGAGCTTTTTCTGCTATTTATAGCCAGAAAGAGCAACATAACACTGAGATGTTAAGTGCATTTCCCAGCCAATCTGTTAGTGGTGGGATTTGAACCAAGGTCTTCCTGTCTCTGGCAACCATTGCTCTAACCACTATGCTTTGATCCCTTGATGAGATGGCCCAGTGGACAAGAGTGTGAGACTTGGAGTCAGGAAAAAAAAAAGCTAAGTTCAAATTTGGGCGTCAGACACACTTACCCTGTGACTTAGTAGTAGTGACATAATCTCTATCTCAGTTTCCTTATCTGTAAAATGGCGATGATAGTACATACCTTCCAGGGTTTTTATGAGGATCAAGCGAGTTACCATATGTAAAAACACTTCATAAACTTTCAAGCTCCGAATAAATGGTATTATTACTTTTATGACTATGGAAGCTAGGGGGCACTGTATTGGATAGAGTGCTGGACCTGAAGTCAGGAAGATTCATCTTCCTGAGTTCAAATCTGGCCTCAGACACTTAGTAGCTGAGTAACCTTGGGCAATTCATTAAACCTGTTTGCCTCAGTCTCTTCATCTGTAAAATGATCTGGAGAAGGAAATGGCAAACCACCCTGGTATCTTTGTCGGAAAAACCCCAAACAGGCTCATGAAAAGTCAGACATGACTGAAAAACAACTGAACAACAAAATTGTAATTATATTCAGTCTGTCAGCTGGGTTGTAGATTAGCTGCCCTATATCTAGGGTATAGTTTCCCAGATGAGGCAGAGATCTTTGCTAGCTTAGGATAGAGTCTAGCCCTATATTTTCCAGTATAAATGAGACCCAGAATGGTTGACCTCCCCAAATGGTAGAAAGTGAAAGGAACAGGATTTAAACCCAGATTTTCTACCTAAAAAGCTAACATTCTTTCCACTTTGACATACTTCCTGTCCTATCATTTATCCAATTCTCTATGATTTTTATTATTTCATTTTTCAAAATTCCAAATGTAACAAACACCAAACAAAATCAGTATATATATATATATATATATATATATATATATATATATATATACACACACACACACACACACACATAGCCAAAAAAAAAGAAGACAATTCTATATGAAACTATAGCTCTCTGGTACATAGAACTTGCTTTTCTTTCTAAGTCTATAATAAAGGTAATGTGTAAGTTTCAAATCAGTCCTTCCAGTCTGTGAGCCTATCTCCCTTCCTTACTTCCTTTCCCCCCTCCTCTTTTTTCTCCTCCTTCCTTCTTTCTTTTCTTTTATCTTCCTCCTTTATTCTTTCCTTCCATCCCCTTTCTTTCATTCCTCTTTTCCTCCTTTCTTTCCCTCTTTCTTTCTTTCTTTCTTTCTTTCTTTCTTTCTTTCTTTCTTTCTTTCTTTCTTTCTTTCTTTCTTTCTTCTTTTCCTTTCTTCCTTTCCTTCTTTCTTTCTCTCAGTCTCTACCCTTCCCTCCCCAACTCTTCCAAATTGGGGGAAAAAAGAAAATGAGAAAGAGAACTATTGTAACAAAGAAGCATCATCCAGCTGACAAAGTTCCACATCAGTCATGTCCATATATATATGTACATGTCTCACTCTACGTCTTTGGTCAGTTTAGTACCTCCCTTTCTTAAGAGGTGGATACCACACTTCATCAACAGTTTCCTAGAATCTTCCAGCACCTTTCATTTTAAAAAGGAGAAAGCTAGGACACAGAGAGTGGAAGTGACTTGTCCAAAGTTAAATAGCTAGTAAAAACCAGCAGTTTATCAATTTGTTGTTGTTGTTCAGGCATGTCCAACTTTTGATGACCCCATTTGGGGTTTTCCTGGCAAAGATTCTAGAATGGTTTGCCATTTCTTTCTCCAGCTCATTTTACAGATGAGGAAACTGAGGCAAGCAGGGTTAAGTGACTTGCCCAAAGTCACACAGCTAGTAAGTGTCTGAGGTTGGATTTGAACTCAGGTCTTCCTGACTCCAGGCCCAGCAGTCTATCCATTATGCCACCTAGTTGCCCCAATCAATCAACAAGCATATATTAAATGATTACTAGGCACCAGGCACTTTGTAAGGCCTGTAGGCAGGGACAAAAATGAAACAATGTTTACTTTCTTGAAGGGGTGACCATACATAAAAAAATTATGTGTGAAATAAATACAATGCATCCCAAGTCTTTAGTGAAATTTGGGGACACCCTATATCACCACCACAAACAAGAAGTAATTCGTAGTAGGAGATAGAGATGGGTGGTACTAGCAGATGAGGGAAGCAGGAAAGATCTGATTAATCAGGTGAACTGAGCTTTAAGGGAATTGGGGATTTTCAAAGGCAGAGGTGAAGAAGGATCACATGAAGGCATAGGAAAGAGCCTGTAAAAAGGAATGGAGGCAGGAGATAAGAGTGTAGTATGTAAAGAACACCAAAGAGGCCAGTTTCACTGGACTATGGTATTTGTGGGAGGGAGGAGTCTGTATAAGGGTTGGAATTCAGGAAAGAGCAAGGTTGCAAAGGGCTTCCAATGGCAAATAGAGGAATTTGTTATTCATCTTAGAGATAAAAGGGAGCCATTAAAGCTTACTGAGGAGGGGAGTACATGGTCAAACTCATTATTTAAGATACTATAATAGTCTAGAACAGAGGGGATAAGCTAGTGTGGTGGCCATGTGAGGGAGAATAAAGGATGGATGGAAGAGATTCATAGGGGTGATAGGAAAAAATCTAGGATGAATCTGAAGTTTTGAGCCAGAGGGACTGAAAGAATGATGATTCCTTGAGCAAAAACAGAGAAGTTGAGGAAAGGGGTGGGTTTGGGGAGCAATATAATGTGCTGTATTTTGTACATATTCAGTGTGAGGTAGCTGTAGGACATCCATCTGGGACGATAGCTCTGGGATATCTGAACAGAGATGGTCCCAAGTCTCCTAATGCCATTGCTAAGCTCTAGCTGGTCAGCTTGTCCCAAGAGCTCAGATGTCACCTGCCTGAGTTATAAGATTAGTTTGTCATTTTATGGGTATGAAGTGTGGTCTGATTCTAGTGTGAATGCCTAGAGGGAAGCCTCTGGTTTTTAATCTATGGATTCCCCAGCATTTAGCATCATATATGGCACAGGGTAGGCACTTAAAGATTAATTTTTGTTGAGTTTCTTTCTTTCCTAACCTCACAGCTGGTAGATAATGCCTGGATGTAAAATCTCTATTTTATAAATTAAATGGGCCACCATCTTTATCTCTGTACTAAGGAGATTGATAGTACTTGAATTAAGATTTGAAGTGAACTAGGGATTCCAAGATTCAGAGGGAGGGAGACATGGCATTCCAGGAATGGGATATGCCCAGGGCAAAAGCATGGAGGTGGGAGATGAAGTGTCATGTGTGAGGTACAACAAGAAGGCCAGTTTGTAGCACTACTTCTTCAGTGAGTCTTCTTAGAGGCTTATGTTCCAAAGAATTTTTAGAAACAAGCATCCTGGTTTGGGTGATTTCAATGCTGGCAGGGTTTCTGCTTTTCCTAATTAGTAAGGTTTTTTTTCTCTTTTTCTTCAATAACTCAGTGAATGATAGTTACTAATAAGTTCTTTGATCTAGCATGGTCCGTCCAAACATTTACAGCCTCCATCTCTCTGAGATATTTGGAATTTGATTTTCAAATACAATACCCTCTGGGTCCAGTCATTGCTCACCCTTCAGGACATTGAGTACAGCCTTGAGATGGCCATGGAGCCAGCTGGTGCTTTCATATTTCATGGAGGAGTATAAAGTGGAACTGAAGACGTACCCACAGGTGCCTCACCTGCATCTGGAGGGCAGTCTCTGTGGTGGACTGTGCTTCAAGGTTGAAAGACCCCAGTTTTAGATTCAGGAGAACATAAGGTTTAAATGCTGCCTCAAGAAAGAGCACTGACTATGATGTCAAAGGACCTGGATTCAAATCCAGCCATTGATAATTACTGCTTATGTAAGTTTTGTCATATGACTCCACATTTCTGGGCCTCAGTTTCCTCATCTGTAAAATCAGGGTGTTGAACTGAATGACAACTAGGGTCTCTTCCAACCCTTAAGTCCATGATCCTACTAGGGTGGTCATGCTTCAGTTACTAAATCTCTCTGAGTTTTTGTTTCCTCATCTGTAAAATGGGCATGATAATATCTGTAGTACCTACTTCACAGGACAGCTGCAAGAATCTACTGAGATAATGAATATAAAAGCTTTAGCATTTTAAAACAGGGAACAGAGAGGGAAGTTTTGTCCTATATAGCTAGGTAGTCTAGTGGACAGTGTACTGGGTCTAGAGTCAAGAAAATCCAAGTTCAAAACCCTCCTGGGAATCTTCACAGCTGTGGGACCCTAGGCAAGTTATTAGACTTGTGTCTGCTTCAGTTTCCTCATCTGTAAAATGGGGCTAACAGCACCTACCTCCCATAGTTGTTGTAAGGATCAAATGAGACAGTATTTGTAAAGCGCTTAGCAAAGTGACTGGCATATAGTAGGAGCTGAAGAAATGCTTGTTTCTTTCTTTTTTTTCTTTACCAAGTCAATGATGCCATGAACAAAGGCACTGATGGGCAAAGAGGTCAGGGAAGAGTGGGATTAAATGACCTCTAACAGTCTAGGGGCAGCTGGGTAGCACAGTGGATAGAGTACTGGGCCTGGAGTCAGTGAGACCTCAGTTCAAACCTGGCCTCAGGCACCTGCTAGCTGGGTAACCCTGGCCAAGTCATAACCTCTGCCTCAGTTTCCTCAATTATAAAATATGGATAATAGCAGCATCTGCCTCACAAGGTTGTTCTAAGGATCAAATGAGATCATATTTGTAAATCTTAGCATGATGCCTGGCATGTAGTAGCCACCCAATAAATACTTGTTTCTTTCTTCATCTCTTTTCCTTCCTTTCTCCTTCCATTTATTCTCCCTCCCTTCCTCCTTCCCTTCCTAAACCCATTATAGCTCTAAGACTTATGGATAAGTTGATGGTGCTGATAGGGTTGAATTCGGTCATTCAAATCCCAGATCCTGGCATTCCAGGCTCTCCATAAGCTGGCTCCAACCTAACTTCCCAATTGTATCTCCAGCTAAATGACCACTTCCTCCATAAGTTTCACAAATCCTGTCTCCCTCCCAGCCCAATGTAGCCTCTCCCTGCTCTGTGTTTCCTTACCTTGTATGACATTCATCTATCACCTTCTACCTTTTATTATTCAATAAATCAATTCAATAAACTGTAAGAAAGCTCACAGGACTGGCCATCACTGTGCTAGACAGAAAAACAAAAATGAAACATTTGTTACTCTCAGGGAACTTATATTCTGTCATTATTGTTAGTTTTCATACTCAAGGTGTATTCATTGTAAGTTCATGTATACTAGGAAGTATATTTTTATTTACCCTTGAACATATCCCCATCCTAGAATCTAGCTCCACACTTCATTGGATCTGGGACTTCAGTGATGTGGATTCTCCTTCCAGGTTGCTGATAGCAGCCCATCTATGCCTCTTTATGTGTTACTCTGGTTTATATTTTCCTGAAAATCTTCCTTGGGAAATGTACTTAGTGGGTGGGGCCTTCCCCCAGATCTTTTGGTGCTGCATAGACACCAGTGGCCCATTTAAGATATGCTTCTCACTCTTCCTGCATGACTAGCCCTCTCTCTCCAGTTGGACATCTCATCTCACAAAGAGTTCATTGTTAATGGGTTACCATCTACTTTCACTAGTCACATGCTTCTCCATTGCCCTTTGGGTGACATATAACTTAAATTATGCTGATACTATGGAATTCCATGACTTCTGGTCATACAGTAACCAGATGTTGATGTTGAAAAGATTGATTCTTCTTTCAAGGAGAAGCTTGAGGCCATTCACAGCACAAGCCAATTGGCCATCCACCCATCCTCCAAGAACCTCCATTTAAGAAGGATACCTAGGTCAGCATCCCTCTCTGGGTTACACTCCAGACTTTCTCAATCATGCTTTAGAAACCTCTTCATTCTGGGATTTCCATCCAGCCCTGGAATTCACAAGTTGAAAGTTCACTCCATACCATTGACCTCTTCCTCTGACTGGATGAGAGGATGCTCCAAGAACCTCCATCTAAAAAGGATAACTAGGTCGGTAAACTTTCATCACTTTCTAGGCTATGCTCCAGACTTTGTCTCTACCATACCCCAGCATTGGGTAGTTTCATGTACCCATCACAATTTTCAGAATCCTTTCATATGTTGTCTCTTCTGCCCCCTTATAAAGTAAACTCTATAAGGACAGGAGATGTCTTTTTTTCTTACATTTGTATTCTCAGAACTTAGTATAATACCTGGCACACAGTAAGTATTTAATAAATGTTTGTTGACTGATTCCTTGCATTCAATTTGGGGCTCAATTCATTACCCATTTGTAGTATTTGTCCCAGATACGTAACCAATAAATCAAATGATAAACCTAATGAATTGGCCATCCAATTGCACATCACAGTCTGGGCAATAAGCATTCTTCATCCACTTGATTGTTTCTCTTTGGCTAATTATGCTAAACTGTGGAGTGATTCTCAGAGATATAACTAGGAAATTTGGAACCTGGGGCAAGTAGCACAAAATGTCCTCTCATATCAACTTTTTAAGACAATGTCAGTTATAGGGAAGGGTAGAAATGGGTAAAAACTCTGAAACCCAAGTTTCTACTGTTAGGGAAACCTTGAGATGTACTATTCATGGTAAATAAGCAGAGACTCCTTGACACTCTGGTTAAAGATCACTGGAAGCTGTGAGCTGCTGGGGAAGCTAGTATATGACCAGGCCAAGAAGGAACTTTACTATTATATATCTGATAGGGGAAGGGAATGACGGTAGAGAGACTATGCCATCTGGCAATTTCTCACTTCAACAAATTACAACTTTTTTATTATTTTTTAGTTTACATCATTCATTTCTACAAGGTTTTGAGTTACAAGTTTTCTCTCAATTTTTCCCCTACCCATCACCCCAAAAAAGTGATCTCACTGAATATCCCCTCCCCCAATCTGCTCTCTCCCATATCTTCCCCCATACCCCCTCCGACTTTCCAGTAGGGCACAGTGGATCTCTATGCCACAGTGCCTGTATATCTTATTTCCCAGTTGCATGTAAAATAATAATAATATTGATATACATATATTTTAAACATTTGATTTTAAAACTTTGAATTCCAGATTCTCTCCCTACCTCCTTCATCACCCACCCTTATTGGGAAGATAAGCAATTCAATATAGATTGTACATGTGTAGCTATGCAAAACATTACCATAGTGGATATATTGTGAAAGACTGACTATATTTCGCTCTATCCTATCCCACCTCCCACTAGTTCTATCCTCTACTTTGATCTTGTCCCTTTTCAAAAGTGGGTACTTCCAACTTCTTTCCTCACCCCAGCCTGCCCTCCTTTCCATTATCCCCCCCTCATCTCCTTCCCCCCTACTCTCCTGTAGGGTGAGATACCCTAATTAGTATGTATGTCGTTCCCTCCCTAAGCCAATTCAATGAGAATAAGGTTGACTCATTCCCTTTTACCATCCTGTTCTTTTCCTCCATTGTAAAAGATTTCCCTTGCCTCTTCTACATGAGATAATTTACCCCAATCTATATCTCCCCATCTCCTCTCATTATAATACTCTCTCATCTCTTAATTTCACCTTTTAAGTATCATGCCTTCTATTCAATTGGTCCTGTGCCTTCTGTCTATATATACCTATACACATATATACACACACTCACATATGTATTCGTACTCCCATATACCCTCCTATATAGACACGCACACACACACACACACACACACACACACACACACACACACATTTCTATTCCCTTCAACTATTCTCATACTGAGAAAAGTTTCACAAGTTACATTTATCATTTTTCCATGTAGGAATGTAAGTAGTTCAACTTTGATAAGTTCCTTATGATTTCTTTTCCCTGTTTACCTTCTCATGCTTCTTGTATCTGAATGTCAAATTTTCTTTTCAACTCTGTTTTTTTTTCAAGAATGCTTGAAAGTCCTCTATCCCATTGAATAACTATATTTTCCCCTGAAATATGATACTCAGTTTTACTGGGTAGGTGATTCTTGGTTTTAATCCCAGCTTCTTTGACCTCCAGAATATCAAATTCCAAGCCCTTTGATCCCTCAGTGTAGAAGCTGCCAGATCCTGTGTTATTCTGATTGTGTTTCCACAGTATTCAAATTGTTTCTTCCTGGCTGCTTGTAATATTTTCTCCTTGATCTGGGAACTCTGGAGCCTGGCTATAATATTCCTAGGAGTTTTCTTTTTGGGATCTTTTTTAGGAGGTGATCAGTGGATTCTTTCAACCTCTATTTTGCCCTCTGGTTCTAAAACATCAGGGCAATTTTCCTTGAGAATTTCTTGAAAGATGCTGTCTAGGTTCTTTTTTTGATCATGGCTTTCAGGTAGTCCAATAATTTTTAAATGATCTCTCATGGAACTATTTTCCAGGTCAATGTTTTTCCAGTGTGATATTTCACATCGCCTTCTAATTTTTCATTTATTTGGATCTGTTTAATAGTATCTTGATTTCTCATAAAGTCACTAGCTTCCATTTGCACCAATCTAATTCTAAAGGAATGATTCTCTTCAGTGAGCTTTTGAGATTCTTTTCCATCAGGCAAATTTGGCTTTTTAAGACATTCTCCTCATTGCCTTTTTGAGCCTCTTTTGCCACCTGAGTTAGTCTATTTTCTAAGGTGTTGTTTTTTTCAGTCAGGTTGTTGACTCTCATTTCATACTTTTCTTGCATCATTCTCATTTCTCTTCCCAGTTTTTCTTCCACTACTCTTATTTGGTGTTCAAAATCCTTCTTAAGCTCCTCTATGACCTATAAGCAGCTTATTCTTTTGTTGGAAGCTTTTGGTGGAGGAGTTCTGACTTCTCTGTTTTCTTCCTGTCCATGCCCCAATCCTTTTTGTCCCCCAAAAAGGAATCCAAAGTTGGACTGCTGTGCTTGCTTTGCTTCCCTCATTTGCTCATGTTGCCACTTAATTACTTGACTTTTGAGCTTTTTGCCACAGTAGAACTCTGCTACCAGAAGGGGGAGCTTTGTCCAAAATCACTAGGGTTTTCTCAGCTGCTAGAGCTATCAGTTGGCTGCCTTCTCTGAAGCCTACACATCCTCTGGCACACTGGTCACACACCCCAGGACCTCAATCCCAGACAGTGATCCAGATTCAAACGGGTTAAAGCAAGAGCGATTACCCCTCAGACTGGACACTTGATCCCCCTACAATCTGCAGGCCCAGAATTCTGAAGCAGCCAGGTGGCAGTGACTGGATGGGCCACCATGCCTTCTCACCCTGGGGGCAAAGGCCAGACCCCACTCCCGAAATCCAGTTCCCAAAGTCCACACTGCACTGACCTCTCACTTTGTCCTTAGCATCTATGGGTTGATAATTCTAGAAACAGCTACAGCTACTAATGATATGAAGTCCTTCCAGCCAGAGACTGGCTGTGGCCACCTTGAAGCTAAAACCTCAGGCTCTTGAGGGGCTGGGTTCGGCTTCCAGATTTTTGTGCTGGCCCCTTCCTGACGGCCTGCTGGACTGTCTTCAGCAGAAGATTAGCTTCTCTGTGTCATTTTGTGGGCTCTGTAGCTCCAAAGTTTGTTTAGAATCATATTTTACATGAATTGGAGGAGGTGGGAGCAGGAGCCCCTAGGAAGTCCTGTTTCTACTCTGCCATCTTGACCCCGCCCCCTCAAGTAATTATTCTTGCTAAAAAGATACTAAGCTTAGCCATTTCTAACTACTGACTGCAAGAGTTGGTAGCACCCTCTGGTCAATACCCTGGGTAAAACCCCAGTTGCCCCATCTTAGTTACTGCTCTGGTTATTATGGCTCCCACTTCCATGTTCCAGGACTTCATTCATGATATCATTTGCAGACAAAAGCATCTGAAGTATGTGCAGATAGTTTTGTGTAGACAGAACCTCTATTACATTAAGACTCTTTTTCTACCTATCTTCCATCACAGTGGAAAATCATTTTATCAAGTATATATCTCACTGCTTTTGGAGTCACTTGATAACCAGTAATCAGAGAGTTGACAGACAAATGAGGCAGCAATGGAAATGGGGCTGGCTTTGGAGTCAGATCTCAACATCCACTTACTATCTGTATGACCTTAGGCAACCACTTTCATTTCTCTGGGCCTCAGTTTCCTTATCCATAAAATGGAAGTGTTGGACTAGATGATCTCAAAGATTCAACCCATCTCTAGATCAATGACCCTATGGTCCAAAATTTACTCTGCTGTTACCTATAGGACATGGTAGTGTTAAATGTGTTGAGTTCAGAGTTTGTGTGTGTGTGTGTGTGTGTGTGTGAGAGAGAGAGAGAGAGAGAGAGAGAGCAGGATTTACCAAACTCATACCTGGACTACATTGCACAAAATCTGCTATCAGATCGACCTCTTAAAGACTGATTCCATTGATTAAAGAAAGAGAAAGGTCCTAGACATAGCAAGGCTACTCTTCCACAATGTTTGGAAGAGGAAATGGGAAAGCTCAACTGGAGTGCAAAATATCATGGAGGAAGTCTTCCATCTGATAGCTTGCTATTTTAGAGGTTCTCAGTATGAGCTCAATTCACTTGTTCTTACACTGCTGAAAGATCGTAAGTGCTGTTAGCACCCTCTAAATTAGGGTGCCCTTGGATAAAGTCCCAGTTGCTCCACCCTAGTTATGACTCTGGTTGAATGAATGGACAACTGCACTATCTGCTTAAGTTTAAGTAGCCTAGACATGTATTCACATACTCCCTCCCATAGAGTTTAATGTTTTTCCATATGGCATTTCAGTTCTATTGTTTAAATCTCACTGGCTTCTAGCCTTTTTGTGAATATGCCGGATATTGAAAGATGTTTCTTTCACTTTCTTTATCTGCTCTATGTCTATTTCCTTCTTTCTTTGTCTGCCTCCATTAAGTCTCCATCTTTGTTGCTCTTCATCCCCCTATCTGCTCCATTTCCTTTCTTTCCCTCCCCTTCTCTTCTCTCCTTGTCTTTCTGTGTCTCTGTCTTCTTCGTATTTTTCTTTCTTTGTGTATCTCTGTATTCTTCTTGTGTCTTTCTCTGTGTCCTCTTTCTTCATTTTTCTCCTCTTTCTCTCTGTTTCTCTTTCCTGTCTCTCTGTCATTCTCCATCTCTCTGTTTTTGTTCCTCTCCATCTGTGTTGGTCTTTATGTCCCCATCCCTGTTTCTGTCCCTATCTCTCTTTATCTCTCTCTTTCTGTCTCTACCTCTCTCTGTGTATCTGCCTATCTCTGTCTCTTGCTGTCTCCCTCCCTCTGTCTCTGTCTCTACTTCTGTTTCTATCTCTCTTTCTGTCTCTGCCTCTGTGTATCTGCCTGTTTCTATCTCTCCCCTCCCTCTCTTTCTCTCTCTCCTTCTCCCTCTCCCCTTCTTCCTCCCTCTTTCCCCCATTTCTGTCCACATCTCTCTCTTTCTGTCTCTGCCTCTGTCTGTTTCTCTCTTTGTGTGTCTCTGTGTCCATGTGCGTTTCTGTTTCTCTCTCTCTTCCTCTCTCCATCTATGCCTCTTTCTGTTTCTGTCTTTCTCTCTCCCTTCTTCCCTCCCCCCTCCCTCTCTCCACCTGCCTCCCCACTGGCTTTTCCAAACTGTCAGGCTAAGGTCTGAAAATAGACCCCAATAAAGCAGGCGGAAACTCGGCAGTAACCCAATCTAACTCACATTTGTGTAAAATTCACTAAGCTGGGGCCGGGAGGGCTCTGGAGCTCTGGCTGTAAATTTCCCTTTCTGGGCAGAAGCTGTCTCTGCCTGAGGCTTTCTTGGATCATCTCCCCAGCTCTTCTCCTGGGCCCTCCCGCCCCCACTCCCAACCCTTTTTGCCTCACCACAGCCGGGCTTCAAAGGCCCCACTGTCCTGGGTAAACAATGCTGGCTCAGGGCCAACTGGCTAAATTGGGGGAGCTGGGAGAACAGAGGTGGGGGAATCAAGACAATGGGACAGACTTGGGGAGTGGGGGGGGAGCTTGGTTTATCGACCACCTTGTGGGGAGAGGAGAAAGGAAGAGACAGGAAAGAAGAGAGCCTTGCAAATGAGGTGAGTGAATGGGAAGACTTGGGAAGGCTGCATCTAGCAAGAGGACAGTGGAGCTGGAAGGGACTGGAGAGACGGGGTCCTAGGATTATGGGATTTAAAATCCGGCAGAACCTGCAGATAACCTAATCCCACCTGTCTTGGAAGTGAAGCCCGGGGGGCTTAAGTGACTGCAATTAATCAGTCAACAAGCATTTATCAAATATCTCCCAAGTGGCCAGCACCCTGCTGGTCACTGGGGAAACAGAAACAAAATGGAAACAGTACCTGCCTTCAAGGAGTTTACATTTTATCAGCTGACTTGACCAAGGTCACTTAGCTAGTAAGTTATAGAGACATATAGGGCTCTTGGCCCTAAACTCCCAAATCCTTTTATTGCATCAAGATGCCTCCAGACTTACTTCACAGAGAGGGAAACTGAGCCCCAAAGGTGTAGGGAGTGGCTTTCCCAAGGTCAGTAGCAGATCTGGGGCTAAAACTCAGGTTTACTGACACCCAAGCCCAGGGTTCTTTTCCCATGGATGGTCTCCATGTGTACTTGTGAGGGCAAGTTGGAAGAGCCAGGTCACTGGAGAGCCTCGGGAACTAGTAACTGGAGGACATCTGGAAATCCCATGCACTCACCAAATCTCCTATTAGGCACACATCCATATATTAATATATTACATGGATGTGGGAGGCAATAATTGTAGTACGGGGGAGAGATACTCTCATTCATCTTCTTGTTCTCTCTTCTCCCTTTCCCCTTCTGTCTCTTTCCCTTCCTCATTCTTTGTCTCAATTATCTATGCCTGTCTCCTTCCCCCTGTATCAAGTTTCTCATCTTTCTATCTTTCATTTCTGTGTCTCTGCTTCTCTATTAATGTCTCTTTCTCCACATCTCTTTGTCTCTGTCTCTCTCCCTCTGTTTTTCTGTCTCTGTCTCTCTGTCTGTCTCTCCCTTCCTCCCCCCCTTCTTCCTTCTCTCCTTTATAGCTCACCTATGATGCTCTCCTCGTTTCAATTCCCTCAGTTTTCCTCAGAGCTGTCCACCCACACTTCCCAAAATGTTGATCCCAGAAACCTGAGTCTTGATTCCTGGCTACAAGAAGACTACGGACATGTTTCAAGATGATTTCTAGGGGGTCTGAGACCAATGTCCTCATGAGGAGCTCCCCAGGCTCTCAGGTTTCATCTACTTTAGCCTAAATGGAAACAACAGACAAACCCTGGTTAAGGGGGGCTGAGCCATGAATCAGCACCTGCCCCGCCCCCTGCTTAAAGGCCACCTTCTCTGGCTTTCTGTCCTGCTCACACACCAGGGCTGGGCTGAAGGCTCAAGGTGGGGAGGGGGGAAGACAAGAGCAAATAGGGCTAATGGCCTCCCAAGATCAGGCTAGATTTGGGGGAAAATTGGGTAGCATAGAAAGACTTGAGAACTGGAAGTTAGGTCCTATCATTGATCAGCTTTGTGCCACTGGACAAATCACTGCCTTTCAGAGACTCAGTGTTTTCCATTCATAAAATGAGGAAGTCAAACTAGATGGTCTATAAGGCTCCTCCCAGCCCTGACATCACCTATTCTCAGGCCCCTCCCAGCTCTGACAATCTCTGTTCTAAGCCTCTCCCAGCCCTGACATTCCTCGTTCTAAGGCTCCTCCCAGCTCTGATATTCAGTGTTCTTTTGGACATTACTGCTCCAAAAGGTTCTAAGATACAAGATCAAAGCAAGACCTGTGGCCTTCTTTTGGGACTAAAGAGATCTGCCCCCCGGCCTGGGATGGGGAAGAGAGGAGACACTTCCCTTACAGGCTACTACTTTGCAGTTTACTCCACACTTGGGACACAGGGCTCCTCCAAGGCAAGCTTGAGAAGGGAGTGCCTTCTAGTCCAGGAAGGGGAACAGTCTGTTCGAAGTCCTATCCATGGGATTATGGGCAGCTGTGGACAGAGAACTGCAAGCAGACCAGTTTGGCCGGAATGGAATCTATATAGAGAGGAGCAAGGTGTAAAAATGTTGCAAGGTAACCTGATGCCAAATTGTGCAGGACTTTTTTTTTTTTTTGGAGGGGGAAGGCAGGGCAATTACTGTTAAGTGACTTGCCCAAGGTCACACGGCTATTAAGTGTTAAGTGTCTGGGGTCGGATTTGAATTCAGGTCTTCCTGACTCCAGGTGTGCAGGACTTTCAATAAACAGGGCATTTATGTTTTACCCCAAGAGCGCTGGGGAGCAACTGTAGCGTCTTGACCACTGTATTGGAGAGGTCAGACTTGTGAGTTAGAAGTGTCAGTTCAGCCACAATGCAAAGGAGGATTTGGAGGGGAGAGACACTCAGGGCAGAAACCAATGAGGAAGTTCTGTAATAGTCTGAGTAAGAAGTGATGGAGGTCTAGGGACTTGATTAGGTGCAGGTGAGAGAGATTATGGAGAAAGGCTCAATAAGATGTAGCAAGGGACTGGACATGAGAGGTGAGAGGTAAGATCATAGATAGCAGACTTAGACCTAAAAGTAGGGATGCCTTAGAACCAACTCAGACATCTTGCAAGAGTTGATTGTTAGATTTTCAGTGTGAGCATTTACATGTGAGAAATTAAAAACACTACAAATTGTCATTCGTCTGCTCATGACGTTTCAGTGGCTCCCTATCACCTCTAGGTTAAAATATTATTTACTCTATTTGACATGGAAGCTCTTTACTAGTTGACTCAATGATAATTTTCTAGATTTAATACATTTGATTTAGTCAATAAACATTCGTTAAGGACCTACTACATACCAGGCATTTTCCTAAGTGCTGGGGATACAAAGAAAGATCATCATATTCTATCTTTCAGCCAAATTGGCTTAGTGGCTGATCCCTGGCCATAAGAAGCCATGTCCCACCCCATTCCATGCCCTGTCTCCATGCCATGCCCCAGCTCCACGTTATGCCCTGTCTGCCATGTCTAAAGGGTCTTTCTTCTTCCCCTTTGTCTTCTTCTGAGGCTTAGCCCAGGCACTGTATGTCTTACTCATTTCATAGAATCAGAAGTTGTACTTTGATTCCCCAGGCACTGGTGACCTCCATATAACTTAGTATGCACAGCACAAATATTTTGTATTTACTCATGTGCACATATGTTGTTTGTGCTACATGAACAGAAAATAAACCCTTCAATAAAACACAAGCTGTTACATTTTGTTATTGCTACATCCCCTCTACTTAGCACAGAGACATTGTAATCACTTAAATTTTTGTTGAATGAGAGTGAGGGAATGAAATATAATCTAGCAAGTGTACTCTAATCCCAGCCATAGGGGTGAACATCATTCAATGGAGCTTTCTTGACAGCTCAGAAACCAACCTTTGGTCCCCCACCTTGGTTAGCTTGGGCTTCCCTAAGGCCCCAAGGGATGACTTTTAAACGGAGACACTCAGCTCCTTCCATTCCATCCTCCAGGTTATATTTGCCATTCTGAGATGAAATAAAGTCACAAATGCACAGTTCCCTCCAGGGGACCTGCTCTGGTTACCTGCCCTCTAGCCCCATAAACTATGTTCTTGGATTACCTGCCCACTCGGCTCTTTTTACATCCTCTGCTAATGATAGAGACAAGTAGATTCTCACTTACCATCTTCTCCTCTCACTAGTAGCATTAACAGCCCCCTGATTTTTTCTTTCTCATTTCATAGGCCTGTAATAATATTGATATGACCATGATGACTTATATTTATATCTGAGTGACTGGTCTAAAAAGTCAGTGGATCTGGATTTTCAGCCAGGTTATGAGACTTACTGTGTGATCCTGGGAAAGTCACTTTATTGCTATGTGCCTTAGTTTCCTCTTCTGTAAAATGGAGCTAATAATAATTATACTGCCTACCTCATGGGGTTGTTGTGAGGAAAGAGTTTTAGAGACCTTAATTCAAAGAGTGGTTATTAACCTCCTCAAAACCTAACCCAGAATCCGAGTTATGTGTGTATTTGTGTGTGTGTGCATGCGCACATATTTGAGGGAATATTGTGCAATGGAAAAATAAGGGAGTGCCTTCCACAGTGTTACACAGCAGGGACCTCACGTATCCTGGGACAACTATAAAGGGTCACCAGGAGAGTAGACATAGCACTTCCATTTAAGTCATAAAGTCATCTTGTCTATGACACTAACTCTGTAACTCTCAGGACATGCCCCTCAACCTCTGTAGGTCTCATCTATAAAATGGAAGGAAAGGTGATTTCAATGACTTAGTAAGGTCCCTTACAGTTTTCACTTTATTAGTCTATGACAGTTTGGAAATAACCCTGAGATGCTGACAGATTGGGTTCCAGTAATACCACTGATTAGATTAACCCTTGCCAGTAATGTGACCCTGGACAAATAAAAAAGAAAATCTGTCTGACTCAGTTTCCCTAATTGTAAAATGGAACTTTGTCCCAGAGTTATTATAAGGATTAAAATAATAATTGTAAAGTGCTTAGTGAATTGTCTGACATATGAGAGGGGGCTTAATAAAAATTTGTTTCCTTTTTCTTTCCTTTATTCATTGAGAAATCTGGTACAATTGTTCCTAAGAGGCAAAGAAATAGGGCATCATAGCTCTATAGCTGGGCCTACTTTGTAACCAGTGTAATTGTCTTCTTGGTATGAAGGACAGTGGAGAAAGTGGCCCTTCTTCATGTTCTAGTACCAAAAGAAGACAAGATACATAAAAAATGAAAAATACCCTCTCCATCCTGTTGGAAATGCTTTGGAGTCAAAGGTACTGAGTGCTAAGGTGGACAACCCATGAGCCATGGTGAAATGAACTGAAGGGATTAGTTCTTTCATGAAGTCTCAGTACTGTATCATAACATTATTATTATTATTATTAGGGAAAAAAATCCTTCTTACCTGGCCAATGGAGTTCAGATAAAAATGGCCCTGGGACAAATTGCTCACCTGCTTTATTATTTTATACCTAATACTCTGCACAAGGGGTTAAAATAACGGCATTTTGTTGCTGAACAAAAGCACTAGGATATAAGTTCATCTTTTGTAAACTCATCCAAAGTACTCTCCACAACTCCAGCAATAATGGGGGAACTTGTACCTTGACTTATGGCTACATTGTTTAATATCTTCTTCTAGGTCTCTATATTTTTAAAGCTTTTCAATCAACGACACTGTGAGCATATGGTATGGAGATATCTCCCAGCTCCAGGCCTTTGCATAGACTGTCTGTCCCCCCTCCCTGGAAGGCTCTCCCTCCTCATCTTGGCCTCCTGTCTTCTTGGGCTTCCTTCAAGTCCCAGCTAAAATCCCACCTTCTACAGAAAGCCCTTCCCAATCCCTCTCAATTCTAGTGCCTTCCCTCTGTTGATTATTTCCTATTTATCCTGTAGATAGATTGTACATATTTGTTTGTGTGTTGTCTCACCCATTATACTGGGAGTTCATTAAGGTCAGAGACTGTCTTTTACCATTTTCTTTAGCCTAAGTGCTTCGTTAGAAAAATGCCTGGCACTTACTGGGCTCTTAATAAAATCTCATTCACTGAGTGTCCTTAAGATTTTATGAATCTGTGCTATGTCCAGATAATTGTGGGCAAAAGTTATAATGGTCCAATTTCATTATGGTTCATTGCTTGAGTTCTCAAGAATCTTTTAAGGTCTAAATGTGTATTATAGGGATTTGTCATCTATCAACTTGTGACATATAATTAGCTTCTGATGCATAATTCTAGCCACCAGGTTATGCAGTTACCTTTTTTTAGCCTGCCATGAGATATTGCCAGTTTCTACTCCTCCTCTTCCTACTACTCCTACTCCTACTCCTATTCCTACTACTCCATGAATGAATAAAGACTTGTGTTCATATCTAAGAGGTATCATAGGATAGTAGAAAGAATGCTGGGTTTAGATTCAGAGGACCTGAATTCAAATCTTGATTGTGCCACTAAATAATTTCTATGGTATTTTCTATATTACTATTTCTGTTTGCATAATCTGTATTGATTACTAAATCTGAACTTCTTCATTTATAATTTGCAACAGGAATGTTCTAGTCCTGGATTGCCATCATAAACCACAAACAAATCCTCATTACTTAGCTATTTGTTTGATGTTTCTTTGTTGACATGTCATTGGCCGTGTTCGTGGGGATGTCACACGTGGAAAGCCTTTGGATTTCTCTCTTGGATCAGAGACATGTCACAGACTCCATCTGAAGATAAGCTACATTAGGTTATAATCTACCAATATAATTATGTCTCCCTTTTGTCACCCTCTACTACCAATTTGATGAAGTGATGTTTGCTTTTTCCACAAGTATTCTTGTTGGATTCTATCCTTTTTCTCATGGGTGCGTTCTGAGAATGTCAATTGATCATCTTCCTCCTTTTGGGAAAGAAAGTGTTGATCTTTCTATACCTGCTTTGGTGAGATGGACCC
The DNA here is from genome assembly GCA_011680675.1 of Gymnobelideus leadbeateri. NCBI lineage: Eukaryota > Metazoa > Chordata > Mammalia > Diprotodontia > Petauridae > Gymnobelideus > Gymnobelideus leadbeateri. The sequence goes on from WOXC01004022.1 coordinate 213,672, forward strand.
AGTGTTTCTTTAATATCTTGGGGTGGGGGGTTGTTTGGGTACCTCCTAGATTTCTCAGCAGCCATGTTATATTATGCAATGTATATCATACAATTACATAATGTACAATACTTGTGCATTAATAGTGGTATTGCACAGGTATGAATTGTGTTAAGTGTATTCTTTCCATTTTGCCTTGATTTCAGAATAACAATAACTCTCCTAACATATTGAGCTATAAATTTCTCTTGGACAGCCTTACATTTGAGAGGTATTGCCTGGGGGAGTCCAACGTATTTGTAAGAATCACCTTTGTCTTTTGTTTCCATTTGGCCTCTGGATTTAAGGTTGAAACCTTTAGTCTTTCCTTGATGAATATTAATAATTTTGTACTTATCAGGACCAAATGACATTTTAATATCTGGTTATATTTTGATATCATTAGGCAAAAATAAAAAGAGAAAAGAACTTTCCTATTGTCAAGTATTTTCCCATTTATTATTTCATCTTAGAATCACAACAAGCCAATGAGGTGTCTAGGAAACACATTATTTTGCCCTTTTCTACAGAAGAGGAAATTGAGCATATGAAAGGAAAAATTACTTACCCAAAGTCATACAGAGCTTAGACAGAGCTAAGAACTCAAAACTAGGTCTTCTAACTGGTTCAGGTATAACTTCTGATATACCTCTTTCTATGCTCCCACTTGCCAGAATCTTTGTTAATTTAATCAAAAGTAGCAACCTCCTGTTTCTCTTTCCCTGGAATAATAATGTGATAGGGATTGAATGTATGATTGTGGAGGACTCCTGAATGAAGAAACCCCCACACACACAGATCATAGGTCAGAGGGTGACAGTTTTATGGATTTAAATCTGAAAAGGAACTTATAAGACATTGATTTCAACCTTCTCATTGTACTAATGAGGAAATCAAGACACAGAGACTAAATGATTTGCCCAGGGTCACACAGCTAGTAAGTGGCTCAGACAAGATTTGAACCTAGGTCAGCAAGTCCAGTGCCTTATCCACTCTACCACATTTTCTTTCAATCTAAAGAAATGGGCAGTTATATAAATCACTGGTAACTTAAGTGACTTGTCCAGGGTAACACAGATGATATGCATAAGTCTTAAACCCAGGTCTTTGTAGTTCTGAGGCCAGATCTCTAGCCACTATACCACACAGCCTCCTAATCTGCTCCTACTCCTGCTACTACTATTCACCACCACCACTACTATTAATAATAATAATGCTAATAATAACTTTTGTTTATTTCTAAGAGGCGTTTTAGTATAATAGAAAGAATGCTGAATTTAGGTCCAGAGGACCCGAGTTCAAACTTTGTACCACTAAGGAATCTCTATAATTCTTTCTATATTATTATTTCTATAATACTTTAAATTTTGCAAAGCTTGTTTGATCTTAACTCATTTGAACCCTATTGACAATACTGGGAAGTAGGAAATAAGGATGATAGTAATATTAACAAGCATTTAAAATTTTACAAAAGACTTTATAAATATTATCTCATCTTCATGACAACCCTGGGAGGTAGGTGCTATAATTATAATTTGAGGGAGTGATGTTATAGGAATGCTATAATTACCCTTCCCATTTTACAGATGACGAAACTGAGGCAAACAGGGTGAAGTGACTTGCCCAGGGTCACACAGCTAGGAAGTGTCTGAATCTGGATTTGAACTCAAATCTTCTGAACTTCAGGCCTAGCACTCTAACCACTCAAGCTATTGTTATCTCTCTTGAAGATGAGGAAATAGAGAGTTAGTCTGCCCCATCTGCCCACTGTTACGAAGATTACATAAGAAGCAATCCTGACTTCTTTCCACTTATGCCTCTGGGCCTTAGTTTCCCCCACTGTAAAATGAAGCAGTTGGGTAAGGTCCCTTCCAGATCCAGGCCTGTGGTCTCTGATCCATCATGCTGCCGGCAATGGCTTGCCATCATTCTGTTTCTACAATGTTACCAAACACCCCCACCCGTCTTCAGCCCATTCTGCACACATGCTTAACCTGCCTAGCCTCCCCTCAATCGTGGTTAGGAATGAGTTAATAATTGCACATAATACCCACTCAACACATTAGATGTGGGGCCCTCAGTGAATTCACATCTCCCTAAGAACATCTGTGGTTTCAGCCCCAAAAGGAGAGATCTGTCTCCCTCTTGGGATGTGTTTGCAGCCCCTGGCAGTGTCCTACCTGGCAAGGACTGATATGGGAGGTGAGGAGACAGTACAGAGGAAGAGAGAAAGTGAAATTGAGGGGGGAGGCCATAAAGGGCAAAGATGAGTGGTGGCCCCATCCCTATCCCCGAGCCCCGAGAACTCTGTGCCCCCCAGCTGTGGAATCACATAACAGCAGTGGCAGCTGTCCAGGCCAGAATGGGCCGCACCTGTTTGCAATGTAAGTTAGCCATTATCAGCCTTCACATCCAGCTGTAATTCAAAGAGAGGGGGATAGGGGGGAGGAGGGGAGGATAGGACGATCGAATGTCCTAAATTGACTCCACTTTAGTGCCTTATATAAAAATTTCCTGTAATGCATGTTACCATAAATAAGGGATTTTCCAAGAAGCTCAGGGCAAAATGGTTGTCTATCTGAACTCTCCCAGAGGGGAGTTTCCCAGTTCCTCTGGTTATGATCTATCCTTCAAATTATCTCATTGTAAAAGGCCTGGCTCTCATGGCCATGATTTACAGAGCCTGAGAACACCCATTTAATTCTTCTTCAGGGAAATACATTAGAGACTTCACTTTGGAGAGGCATTGTTTGCCAAAGAGGCCTCAGACCTTGGTTGGGTCTCCAGTTATAGCAATGGATGGATGGAAGGATGGATGGATGGATGGAAGGATGGAAGAATGGATGGGTGGATGGATGGATGAATAAAAAGGCATTTATTGAGCACTTTCTTTATGTCAGGTACTATGACCTGGAATGGATACAACACATGGAAGTGGACTTTGCTTGGTACTATCCCTAGCACTGTTCAAGATGCCTCCCATGTTCTATCTCCTATACTAGACCTTTCCAGATCCCCCAGTTATTATCAGCCTCTCCATCTTGAAATTCCTTTCTCTTATTTTGTATTTCTTCCCTTGTGTACACATACTGCATTATTCGTAGCAGAATGCCAACTCTAGAGATTCCTTCATTTTTTTCTTTTGTATCTCCCCTATTAAGCATATAGTAAGTGCTTAATAATTGCTTGGTAATTGTCTTTTATACCCCAGCACCTAGCATGATCCTTGGTACAGAGGCCTAATGAATTCTTGGTCCTATTCTGCAAAAGAACAAATATTGTCAGCACCCCACTTTACCCCCCACCCCATGACAAAACCTCAGCTGTTCTCTCCTAGGCTATGGCTATAAACTTAGACCATACCTATTCAGTAGAATCCCTGGTAAATAATCAGGTGGAACCTACCACATAGAGGTCAAGCAGAGAGCCTCTGAAACTGCCAAGGAAACATGGTTTTAATTTCTTTGGGCCAGGCCCTCCTGGACTAGGATGGGAGGGATACAGGCTTTTATACTGTGACTCTTTACTCATAGCTCCAGGGTAAGATTTATTTGTCAGGCCTAAGGTATTTGAGGGCCTTGCTCTTTTCCATAAATGAACTTACATTTAGAGATGAAAAGAACTTTAGAGAAGAGCTAGTCCAAATCCTCATTTTACAGATGAGGAAACTGAGGCACACAAAGGGATAAAGGGCTGGCCCTGGGTGGCACAGTTTACCAGGTGATGCAGTGGCAAAGCTGGGATATGAACCAAGATTCTTTGGCTCTGAAAGGAGTGATTTTTACAGCTGGTCAGTCCTCCCCAGCCACGCTTTATACACACATAGTCTCAGTAATGTCTTCTGTTGTCCTGAGCTCCTATCCTAAGTAGAATACCCCATATCCCAAGTAGTTCTTGCAGAAGGAGCTTATTGAGACAAATGAGAGTATAGAAAAAAATGATTTGGACAGAGAGATGACCTAGAGGAGAAACTCCTTGATAAAATTACCTTGAAGGGCTTGGAATTGAAATACTATCATAGGGCCAATAATACCACCTTTTGTGGATTTTGGAGAGGGGAGCCAGGGCAGCTAGGTGGCAAAGTGGATAGAGTACCAGCCCTGAAGTCAGGAAGATACATCTTCCTGAGCTCAAATCTGGTTCTCAGACAATTCCTAGCTGGATGACCCTGGACAAGTCACTTAACCCTCTTTGCCTCAGTTTTCTCATCCATAAAATTGCGCTGGAGAAGGAAATGGCAGACCACTCCAGTGTCTTTGCCAAGAAAATCCCAAGTGGGGTCATAAAGAGTCAAACATGACTGAAAACGACTGGAAAACAACAAGAAGGGGACCATTTTTTGAGTGGAAGGTGTGACTTTGTGACCTCTAAGGTTGTGTTTCTGATTCTCATTATATAACTTCATGTTTCTACTCCAGACATTGCATTTGAGTTGGGGTCTTTGTAGTGCTATCCCTTGTCCCTCAGAGGTCATCTAGTCTACCACCCTCCCACCAGGTCTTCTGACTTCAGAGAACATGTTTTCCAGTCTGCCAGATCTCCTGACCATGGATTTAACCCCTCCTGCCTCAATTTTTTCCCTATAAAATGAGCATTTTGGCCTAGATGAAGTCTAAGGGGCCTTTCAGCTTGAAATCCCATTATCCTATGATATCCTATACCACAACTACAATGCCTGAGCTCTCCAGAAGCCCTTGCCAGAAAAAGTCTCCCTCCTTGCGCTCCCCACACCTCTCAACAAGGCTGAGCAGAGAGATCACTTTCCATTGGCATTTAGCCTGCCAACATGAGCTCCAGATGGGCAGGAGTGTTTGGGTGGTGTGGACATGCGATCATTAGTACTCAAATGGCTCTAGGAGAGGACAATGAATCTTCCTCTCCACTCCCCTCCCTCCCACCATGAGCAGAAGATGGGCTTTGACTGGCCAGTGGGAGGCAGTAGCAGCCATCTGTAGCTGACTTATCAGGCTCTCAGTCCCAAGGGCTTTGCTCTTCCTAAATGGAACAAAGTCCCTTTGGGGAACCATTTGGGTAGATTGTAAGCTGAAGAAATTCTGAAACATTTTGGAGTTTTTCATAAAATAACTCCAGAATAAACCTCAAAAATTACCACTCCCCTCACCACCTCCATTCATGTTAGTTCCAGCCATGTCAGTTTACTTGCCTTTCACTATATACACATTCCATCTCCCACCTCTATACCTTTGTCATAGGTTGGTCCTCCTACCTGGAATGCTCCTCCACCCCTCTGCCCCTTAGAGTTCATGACTCTCTTCAAAGTTTAGCTCAGGCAATAACTATCTTATTTAATCCCCCTAGGATTGCCAGTGTTCCTCAAAACCACCCCCACCCAAGAAATTGCTTGGTTTTTCCCTTGTGTCTATCTACTCGATATTTACTTCTCTGAGTACATATTGTATTCTAGCAGTGAAATTTAAATTCTTTGGGTCAATTTCACCTAGTAGGTGAGTAATAAATACTTGTTGAATGGGATTCAGTTGGAAAATGATGAGACTTAGAACCAGAAACTCTGGATGTGGGTGGGTAGGCTTCTTTCAGTGGACATTCTTTCGACAATATTTTCTTGAATCTAATAAAATTCAATCCTATAGAAAGAAAGAGGCCTGGATGGGGAGTCCAGAGATCTGTATGAGTCCAGAGCTCAGGCTCTGCTCTGTACTTCCTCTGTGACCTTGAGCAAATCTCTCCATCCCTCTGTGATTTGGTTTGCTCTTCTGAAAAAAAAAAACAAAGAGTTCAATTTGCAAATGGTTAAGGTCCTTTGCAGTTCTAAATCCAAACTCTCAGCGATCCCACAGCCAGTGCTGTGATAAGGATTTGCAGATGGCATTGGGTAACACACAGCCAATAAAAAGACAATTGTGGACAAATGATTAAACCCTCAAAGCAAATGAATGATTAGCTGGAAACTATCCTTGGAGTAGTTATAGGATCAGATTTTCCAAGTTGGAGGGACCTCCATGGCCTGCCAGGCTGATTCTGTGATAAATCATCGAAGCCATGTGCTGTTTAAGGATTATAAGGGATGCCCGAGGAAGGAAAGGACTCGTGTCTGAGCCCTGGGAAGCCATATGTCTTAATGGTGATGACCATCCATTGTAGACTCAAGAATCTAGGACAAGATTATAGATTTAGAACTGAGAAGGCCTCCAACTCCCTCATTTTACAAAGAAGGAAACTTATCCCCATATGTTAAGTGGACTTAACCTAAGGTCACAATGGTAGCAAATAGCAGAGGAGATATGTGAACCCAGGCCATCTAATTCTGCAGCCAAGGCTTTTTACATACCGAGTTGATTAGAATATTAGGACAGGGAATATCAGAATTGGGAGGGGCCTCAGAGTATAGAACGTCAGAACTAGGGAGACCTTGAGAACACTGCCTGTCAAAGTGGGAGGGGGAATCTTAGAACAGAGACTGTCATGTTGGGAGAGGCCTTAGAGCCTAAAATAGAAGAGCGAGGAAAGTCTCAGAATTGAAACTAGAAGGGTTCTTAAAAACAGAAATTTAGAGGGAGGAGATATCTTAGAACACAGAATACTGGAGATGGCAAGAACTTAAGAACATAGGATGTCAGAGCTGGAAAGAACAAGGAAACACATAAAATATCAGAGTTGGGAGGAACCTGAATTGTCAGAATTGTCAGAATGGTAGACAACTTAGAGCACAGACCGTTATGGTTGAAATCTTGGTAACCATCTACCCTAGCATGCTCATTTTGCAAAGGTCTCAATATATTAAAAGACTTATCCATGCTCTCCCAGAAAGCAGTAGAACCATGTCTTCTGATTCCTAATCCAAACTTCCTTCTACTGAACTATCTCCTACCTGATTTTTTAAATGGGAAAGGAAATATAGAAATACTAAGTTAGGAACCAATAATCTTCCCCCACTCCTGCCTCTTCTCTCTCTCTCTCTCTCTCTCTCTCTCTCTCTCTCTCTCTCTCTCTCTCTCTCTCACACACACACACACACACACACACACACACACACCTTTCTGTGAACAGTGTCAAAAGCTGCCCATCCCCAATTTGCCTGGTTGGTCATTTAAGATCAGAGAGACAGATCAATCATGAGAAGTGATCCTTCTCCAAGAGGGATTGCAGGTCTTTTCCATGAGGCTCCTGTCACAAAGATAATTCCATGGTCCACTGTAAATCTGCCCTTTTGGCCTTCTTCAAGCCAGAAGATCAGAGATTGCCCCTTCTTGCCTGCCTATGACTTAAAAGAGGGGAGGGGGAGGGCATCTCACGAAATCCCAAATAGCTACTTTTCCTGGGACACATGGGAATTAGGGGCTGGGGAGTGTCAGAATCTGCTCAAGAGATAGAGACAGAGGGTCTGTGGGAAGAGGAAAGCATCAGCTTTCTTAATTCCTGTTGTCATTATTTTCTTTTTCACTCTAGGCAAATATGTCATTGACTAGAGTGTTGAGGCAAGAACGTTGTATTTCGCTCTTCAACTGCTACAATGAATGAATAAACATGGATTAATCACTTACTATTGTCATGTACTGTGCCAAACTCTGGGGCTATAAATATAAGGGCAAGCCATTTCCCTGCCCCTAAGGAGTTTGTAATCTAAAAGAAGAAGAAGAGGAAGAAGAAGAAGAAGAAGAAGAAGAAGAAGAAGAAGAAGAAGAAGAAGAAGAAGAAGAAGAAGAAGAAGAAGAAGATGATGATGATGATGATGACGATGATGATGATGAGTAACCAGGAAGAATAATTTGAATTTGAAAAGCATGACCAAATAAGGATCTCTGTTATTTGGAAGTTTTGGCATTAGCAACTATCCCCCAATACACGCACACACACACACATACACACACACACACACACACATACACACACAGTCTGGCTTTATGAAAGGGTCTATTAAAACCAACCAATCTATCATTCACTCCACTTCTAAACAATCATTTATTAGCACTTACAATGTGCCAGGCGTTTACTAGGCAATGGGAATAAAGAGAAAAAAAAGGAAATGTCCTATATTCAATGAATATCTATTCAATCAGGGGAGGAGACACGCCCAAATATAAGTAAATACAAATATATATGAAATAGATATAATTCAGTTTAAAGAGGGCAGCTAGGTGGCACAATGGATAGAATGCTGACCCTGGAGTCAGGAGGACTCAAGTTCAAATCTAGCCTCAGATACACCCTAGCTGTGTGACCCTGGGGAAGTCATTTAACTGTTTGCCTCAATTTCCTCATCTGTAAAGGAGAAGGAAATGGAAATCCACTCTGGTATCTTTGTCAAGAACAACAACAGTTCTCAGGAGGGGTAGGGGAAGACAGCAATAGTTGAGGGATCAGAAAAGACTTCTTATGGAAAACCTTTTGAGTCCACCTTCAAAGGATGCTAGGGATTCTGAGAGGCAGAAGGAATTGCCTGCCAGGCATGGGCAGACAGTTAGACAGGTAAGAGAGAGAATGTTACTTATAAGGAGAAGCAAGAAAGTCAGTTTGGCCAGACTGCAGAGATTATCATGGGGAGTAACACACGGTGAGCCTGGAAAGGTAGAGTGAAGTAAGTCATGAAGGGTTTGTTTTTTTTGTTTGTTTGTAATTTTAAAAATGCTTTATTAACTTCTGGTTTACATCATTCATTTCCACCAGATTATGAGTTACATTTCCCCCCATTTTTCCCTACCCACCACCCCAGAATAGCAGTCCCACCAGATATCCCCTCATCCAATCTGCTCTCTCCATATCTTCTCCCATACCCCCTTCGACTTTGCCATTAGGGCAAGGTGAATCTCTGAGCCCCAATGCCTGGACATCTTATGAAACATTTAATTTTAAAACTTCGATTTTCAGATACATTCCCTTCCTCCCTTGTCACCCACTCCCTCTGAGAAGATAAGCAATTCAGTATGTGTTGTACATGTATAGCTATGCAAAACATTACCATAGTAGATGTATTGTAAAAGACTGCTTATATTTCCCTCCCACCCATCTCACCTCCCACCTGGTCCATTCCCTACTTTGATCCTGTCCCTCTTTGGTAGTGGGTACTTCCAACCTCCCCTCCCCCCAGAATGCCCTCCCCTCCATCATCCCCCCTCTCATCCCCCTTTCCCCTACTCAGGAGAGTGAGTGAGGGTAAGATATTCCATTTAATATGTATGTGGTTCTCTCCTTGAGCCAACTTCAATGAGAATATGCTTTTGCCTTTTTGCCTTCCTGTTTTTCCCCTCCCCTGTAACTACTTCCCCTTGCCTCTTCTACATGAGATAGTTTACCCTACCCTGTCTCTCTCCATCTCCTCTTGCCACTTTCCTCTCTCACCTCTTGACTTCACCCCTTAAGAATCATCCCTTCCTTGGGGCAGCTAGGTGGCGCAATGAGCAGAGCACCAGCCCTGGAGCCAGAAGGACCCGAGCTGGGATCCGGCCCCAGACACCCAACACACAAACAAAAACCCAGCCGTGTGACCCCGGGCAAGTCACCCATCTCCAATTGCCCTCCAAAAAAAAAAAAAAAGAATCATCCCTTCCCATCAGATTCAACCTGTGCCCTCTATCCATGTATACCTGTGAACATATGCCATTTACCCTTCTTCAATTATTTTCATAATGAGAAAGGTTTCATCAAAAACAGTTATTGTTTTTCCATGTAGGAATGTAAATAGTTCAACTTTGATAAGTTCCTTTTGATTTCTTTTCCTTGATTACCTTCTCAAGCATCTCTTGCTTCTTGCGTCTGAATGTCAAATTTTCTATTCAACTCTGTTTTTTTCATCAAGAATGCTTGAAAGTCCTCTATTCCACTGAATGACCATATTTTCCCATGAAACAAGGTACTCAATTTTGCTGGGTAGGTGACCCTTGGCTTCAATCCCAGCTCTTTTGCCCTCTGGAATATCATATTCCATGCTCTTCCATCCCTCAGTGTGGAAGCTGCCAGGAGTATATGTGCTGCCGAAGCGAGTACTGAAGGGTTTGTTTTAAAGTCTTGAGGGAATAGGAAGCCACTCACATTTCTTGAGCATGGGAATGATACAGTCAGCTTTGTGCTTCAGGAATAATTAATGTGGAGAATTCAGAGAAATGCAGAAAGACTTTGATGAATCAGCCCAGAGTAAGTAAGCAGAGGACAGGGTACAGAGAAACCACAATAAAGTCAAGAAGAAGAATGCCAAAGGACTCCCAAATGCCGATCTGAGTTCTGCATCGATCAACTTCTGGGAGAAGCTGGGCAACCTCTTAGAGACTGCCCTTCTCTCCTGCTGTTCCAGGCTCTTGCTTAGGTGAAACGCCTACCCAAATCAGACCTCAACCAAGACAGCAACTAATTGTGATTCCAGAGGATTTCCAGGAAACACAAGACACAAATAAAGGAGCAATACATGCCTTGACCTCAAGAGTCTACATTCTACATTGCCAGATGTGGACAATGGGGCATCCATTGACAGATGTGGCCAATGCATTGATCTGTTGTGCTTAATTGTCTTTTGAGAAGGGACGATTCTATGATTCTATAGGGGAAAGGGCCATTGGAAAGCGATAATGATGTAATTTTAAGAGCATACAAAACTTCTTGAGATATATAGGGGAGAGGAGAGGAAGAGAGGCAACATTTCATAGTAGAGAGGGAATTCTACCTAGAGTCAGGAGAAGGGATTTTAACCTGAGCTCAAACATTTTACAAGCTCTGAAATCTACCAATTGGTCTCTCAGTCTCAGTTTTCTCATCTGTATAATGTGGATAGAAATACTTACAAATTCTACTGCACAGGGTTATGGTGAGGAAAGCATTTTGCAAACTTGAAAGCATCAAAAATAAATGAGATCCAATTATTATTAAACTTTTGACCCAAGGAGCTACTCCCAGAATTCTATTCCCTCTGCTCAGCCCTTGAGTCTCTAGAAATTGGATTGTGGAACAACAATAAAAATAATCACCCCTTTTGTTCACTTGACAGGTTTCTTTAAAGGTCTTTCACATAGTACAGGGCTCTTGAGAATCATGATAGCCTGATGACTCAGAAGAAGATGCAAGGCAGGCACCATTATCCCCACTTTAGAGATAAAGAAACTGAGGCTGAAAGAGAAAACAACTTGACAGCTGTTACAGCCAGGACTTGAACCCGATCTCTCCTGGCTACTCCTCTAGTTCTCTTTGCACTCTACTCTTGATTATAGATAGTTGCTCTATAATTCCTATGGGGCGAGGATCAGCGCTACCTACAGTTGTGAAAAAAATGAATCACTCAACAAACATTTAGTAAGTATTCATTCTGTACCAGGCACTGTGCTATATCTGGGGACACAAAGCAAGGCAAAAACAGCCCCTGCCCTTTCTCTTAATGATGGAGATAACATACAAACAGCTTTATTTATAAAAGATATAACAGTGTAATTAGGAAGTGATTCCAAATAGCCCCAATGGTGCAGATAGAGGGTCTCAACTCCAAGAAGTTTCTCCTCTCATGACAGAATAATTTGAGGGCAGAGGCCATTTAGTTTATATCTGTGTACAGGGGCATAGAGCCTAGCACATGGTTCATATTTTTAGAATATTTGTTAATTGATTGATTAGTTACTTATGACCCCTTTCTGTGCCCCTCTCCAAAGTTCACTCTCAACTCCCAAAGTACTCCATACTCTCCTTGTGACTCCTGTACGCCCAACCACATCCATACGGAAGACATTCCTTCTCTGGGAAGTGCCCCACACACACTCCATTCACCCTCCATGAAATTCTCATAGATTCACTCACACAAAGGTGGGAATGACTATTTCACTTTAATGTGTAGGATAATAAGATGTATTCTCCATAAGAGTTCTACTCTAGTGGTGACTGGGAGGAGGCCCTGGGTTTCTAAACCCATGCTCCTCTTCATCTTACCAAGATAGAAAGTCTTTGAGCTCATAGATGGTGATGGACCATGTGGTACAACAGGAAGAGAATCAGATTCTCTCAAGTCAGAGAATTTGGGTTCAAAATCCATTTCTAACATTATCTGTATGACTGTACCAAACCATGTCACTTCTGGCATTGGTTTTCCCATGTATAAAATGGAGGGCATAGACCATATGGCCTCTGAAGTTCTCTCCACCTCAAAACCTGTGATCCTAAAATTGTTTGCTAAGGCAATGGGCTTCAGCTCAACAGATGGAGTGACACCAATGACATCATGGATCCCTGAACCAAACTATAGGGCATTGGAGACAGAGCATTCAATTTGGAATTGAAGGATTCCAATACCCCAGACAGAGGATAGATAGATAGATAGATAGATAGATAGATAGATAGATAGATAGATAGATACAGGATAGATAGGTTATTTGTCATATATATATTAAGGGTCTGTCTATATTAAGGGTCATATAAATATATTAAGAGTTGGATTAGATTATTCCCATCTCTAAACTCCATCCTAAGCCTTTAACCTATCAATATGCTAGTTAATTAACATTACTCAATGCCTACTATGTGTTAGACACTGTGCTAAGTGCTAAGGATACAGGGAAAGGCAAAAGACAGACCCTATTCTAGAAGATCTCAAAAGCTAATTTATTAGATGAAACTACCCCACAACCCAATTCGATGAAACTCTAATTGTGATATTCCAGGCATGGGTACAGATAGATAAAAAAAAAGAGAGAGAAAGAGACAGAGATGGACAAAGAGACAGAAAGAGGGATCTTTTTGGCATTCTGGAATCTCCAAATCATACTATACAGGCAGCCACCTATTTCATCTATGTACAAATCCTGCTCTTCAGTCCCTATGCTATCACCACGATGGTTCTCCCCTTAAACAATATGGGAAATTCTGTATAAATAGGATTTCAGCTGTTCTCCTTACTGGAAGTGGACTATGACACTTAGATCGTGCCTTCTCCAGCCTGACCTTGCTTGGTGGGCAATTCGATTAATATGTACTGGTCACTTGAGCATGTGCTGAGAGAAAAAGAGGCTGCCCCCTGGGGAGTGGCTACTCCTGCCCTATCTCCCTGATAGTTTGACCCTCACCCAAGCTCAGTCGTTTACAGACCTGTTGAATGAGGCTTTCATTTGGGTGACCTTTACGGTCATCTGTTTTCAGAGCATGAAATATGGCCCCTGTGAAGTGCCCAGGAGCCCAGAGATAACCTTCATCGAGGAGCTCTTGCAGGCCAATGAGCCGAGACTAATGATGATTGGGGCTTGTTCTTCGGGGACAAAATTTATTGGACTGCTGACCACTTTAGGCCTGGGCAGGAAAGTTAACTCTTTGTGGGATCACAGAATCAGAGAATTTCAGAGTTTGAGTAGACTTCAGTGGTCATCTACTTCCAAGTCAAACATGAATGAATGAATAGGCATTTGCTAAGTGTTTACTATGTGCTGAACACATGAAAAAGAATCTCCACTACAAGGTGCCCAATAAGTGGTCAACTAGCTTTTGTCTGACAGCTTTCAATGAGCCTTGAAACCCAATCTTTCCCAACGTCCACTTTGGGATATCTCTGATGGGAGCCAGTAAGGTTTTCTTGCGCTCCCATCTAAATTCTGTTGTTGTTGCTGGATCATTTGATTCATGTCTGATCCTTTATGACAGATACTGGAGCAGTTTGCTTCTCCATCTCATTTCACAGTTGAGGAAACTGAGGCAAACTTCTCACCCTCCACCCACCCCTTCTTTGGTCACTTGTGAGCTCTGAAAGGTATGAGGGACATTGATCTATCAGTCTTCTCCTCAATGTCATCCCTCTGCAACAGCCATGGCTGTTGAGAGTGTCGCTATCAGGAGCGAAAGATAAGTTGAGCAAAGACTCACCATGCTTAAGGGGAACTTCCTGAGCATCCCAGGAGTAGGAGAAGAGGACCTAAAGTAACTGGGGGCTGAGAGTTACCCTTTGGCCATTTATTGTCTCTATACTTGAGCCCTGGAATTCCCCTTGTTCTTGTGAGAAAGTATACCATAGATGTTGGGGGGGAGGGGTATTTCTTACTAACTCTTTATTGTACAACCTCCATAAGTACTCCTTTTTGTTTGTTTGTTGTTTTTTTTTTTTTGCTTTTTGGAGGGGCAATTGAGGTTGAGTGACTTGTCCAAGGTCACACAACTAGTAAGTGTTAAGTGTCTGAGGCCAGATTTGAATTCAGGTCCCCCTGATTCCAGGGCCAGTGCTCTATTCACTGTGCCATCTAGCCGCCCCAAAATACTCCTTTCTTAAAATTGATTAAGGCTGGCTGGTTAAAATTATTCTCAACTGGTGGTCTTGTGGGGAGAGGTTGGAAGGGAACCAACCCTGTGGACCTGTGAGAGCTTGAGGCAATGACAGAGAATCATTCTCCCAGACTTCTCAGGGGTGTGTCCAGAATCCTAGGGAGGAGGCGTTGCCTTGTTCTGGGACCTGAGACTTATCTGTGAGAGCAGGAACTGGAGGCTAAACACTGTCAGAGCTCACAGTGTCTAAACAGATTTATAAAAGAAACACAAAAGGAGATTCAAAGTAACCTTAGAGGGAAAAAAAACAGTAGTTCCTAGAAGTAACAGGAAAGATTGACTGCAGTAGGTAGTACTTGAATTGAGGAAGTCAGGGATTCCAAGAGACCGAGGTGATAAAGGAGAACATTCCAAGTACAGGAGACAGACTGTACAAAGGCGAGGAAGTCCCTACGAGCTCTTACATTCTGGTCCTGATTTTGCTAGTGAGTTGTATGACCTTGAACAATTCCTTTCCCCTCAATAGGCTGCAGTTTCCCATCTCTATAAAAGGAAGGAGCATGATAAGATACTTCACAGCTCTGAAATTCCTTGTTCTAAGGATCCTCCCAGCTCTGACATTCTCTGTTCTAAGTTCCTCTCACCTGTGACATTCTGTTTTGAGGCTCCTCTCAGCTCTGACACTCCTTGTTCTAAGGCCCCTTCCAGTTTTGACATTCTTAATTCTAAGATACCTCCTAGCTCTGACATCTCATGTTCTAAGACCCTTCCTAGCTCTGACACTCTCTATTCTAATTCCTCTCCCAACTCTGACATTCCCTGTTCTAAGAACCCTCCCAGCTCTGGCACTCTATGGTCTTTATGGGAAAAGTCCCAGAGCTGGACTCTCCTTCTCATGAACTGGCCATTTAAATTTTGATGAAAATCAATGAAACAGTTGCCCTCTCCCTCCCCACGCAGTCTGGGAGCCAGCCCAACTGAGCCACCCGTATCTCCCAGAAGCCTTGGAACCTGGTGGTTGAATGTTTACAGCTCCTTGGCAAGGAGCTACTTTCTGCTTTCTAAAATGGCTTGTGGAGTACCCTATTTCCTTCCTGATTCTTTTCCTTTCACTTTTAAGACCAGGAGGAATTCCAGGGAAATTCAAGCCATATGTTCAGGAATCATACTTAAATCCTGACCGTCCTGTGGTGGTTTTAAAGAGCTATTTGATGTCCAAAACACCGTATGAGGATTTTGAAAATAAGCTTTCTAAAATCTCTTTTTACTCACAGTTGTATTTTGCCAATAGTAAGTGAATTCCACCATCATGTAAGCCTGGGAGGTTATCTAGGGGGTCACAATGTGAATGGGGGTGGGTTTCGTCTCAGTTTCCCAACAGCGGGATCTCTGTAGTGGCTCAGACTTCAGGGCTGTCTAGTCCAAGGGGAGAACCTGATGGGGCACCACTATACTCTGCTGCATTCTCGACAAGGGGATGGCTAGCTTTTACTTAAAGATATCTAAGGACAGACAGTCAATCAACACATTTATTAAGCCCTTATTATGCTTCAGACTTACGGTAAGTGCTAGAAACACAAATATAAGCAAAAAGGCAGTTCCTGCCCTCAATGAGCTTATAAGTGAATGGGAAAGACAATATATAAAGGGAAGCAGAAAAGAGAGTGGGAGGAGATGGTGCCCAGCTTAGAGGCATGATGGGGGAGTCTAGATGAGAGCAGCCTGCTGGGAAATGAAGAACTGGCTGGCCTAGGGACCCTCCTAAAATGGAGGAGCGCTCCACTCTCCAATCAAAATAAAAGGAGGACCTATGAGGGGCAGAGGGTATTGAAGAAGAGTGAGTTCCAGGCCAAAATGACCTTTCAGGATGAAGAAGGACAGGGAAGCTCCAACTTGCCAACGTGGGTCCATTTCACTTTTGGGTATCTCCAATTGTTAGGAAGTTTTCTTTGAAAGCAGACTTGAACCTGCCTTAGCTTGTTCCTTGGTCTGTCCTCTGGTGCCAAGCCCCAAAATGAGGCTGATCCTTCTTCCACATTATGGTCCTTCAGATACTCCAATGCAGATATCTTATTGCCCCTGAGCCTTCTCCAAGCTAAACATTCCTTCAACTTGTCCTTGGGTGGAATGAAGCATTTTGTAGGTCTAAGCCCTTTACTTAATTCCACTCAAGCAACAAATATTTATAAATGCCTGCTGTATTTTAGGCACACTGGTCTAGATCCTGGAGAGAAAGAAAGAAAGGAAGAAAAGGAGAGAAGGAGAGGGAGGCAGGAAGGAAAGAAAGTAGGGGAAAAGGGAAGGAAGGAGGAAGGAATGAAGAAGGGAAGGAGAGATGAAGAAAGGGAAGGAAGAAGAAAGTAAGGAAGGGAGGGAGGAACAATGTGTGTATGTATTTGTGTGTACACACACACAAATACACACACACACACACACACACACACACATATTCCTCTTATCTTCAATCCAGTAATCCTTCCAAACTGTGCTTTACATCATTACCAGAATAATTTCCTTTACTCATGATTATATATATATATACTTAGCATTTTGTAATATAAAATTTAAATGCATTATGTAATCTTCTAGTAGAATATAAGCTCCCTGAAAGCAAGTGCTTTTTTTTGTTTTTTGTTTTTTTATCTCCCATTGTCTAGCACAATACCTATCAGACAACTGATGTTTTTTTAAATACTTACGTATCGGATGATTGGATCACACATAGATCTGGGCCATGTATCTCCTTTCCCCAAACTTTTTTCCATGACTCCCTTTGCTTTCAAAGCCTGGTTCTATTGTTTTGTGTGGTTGCTGCTGAATCAGATACTGGCTAAGATCAAGAAACACATCGTCCCTGCTCCCTTAACATCTCCAGAAATTGGATCAAACTCAGAAAATTAGTAGGTCCCTTTAAACTGCTCCCTGGAGAATAAGAAACTGATCTGGGAGGATCAAGAGAGGATTGAAGAAGAGAGAAAAGCAAAGAAGATGGGAAGGAATTGAGGAAAGAAGGATGGTCCTGGGATTGAGAATTAACCCTAAGGGACCTTGGAGATCAAACTGTCCACAGTTTCTTAATCTGGGATTCCCAGACCTCCAAGAGATCCATGAATAAGTATCAGTGAATGTTGGCTAACAATAAAATGACAGTTTTCTTGCAACATAATTGGTTTCCTTGGGAATCCTGTGTATTTAATTTTGTTCATTTAAAATCATAATTCTAAAAAGGGACCCATCATCTCCCCCAGATGGTGGAAGTTGTCCATGACTCAAGGAGGGTTCAGAACCTTTGCAGCCCATTCCCCTCCATTTTTAGACAAGAAAGATGAAATCATCAAAAGAGCGGCCTGAGAACCCATGGAGGCAAAGAGCTGAGCTGGGATTTGGTTCTTTTTTTAATTTCTTACTTCATCCTTAATTATCATCCCCCAAACCAAACATTCAAATAAACAAAAAGAAAATCTAATATCAATAAAAGTTTAAACTCCAGCTTATTTACAGCCTATTTTTTTCAATAAATTTTGTAAAGAGATTAATCAAAAAAAGTCATTTTGTTTCCATGTCTCCTGCTGATATTTTTTCTTCTCTTTTCCCCCTAAGAATAAATAAATAAATCTCCAATTATTGTTACCTGATCCAACCCAAAAAGGCTTTATTAAGATCCTGCTCTGTGCATGGCATTGTGGTAGAATCTAACATTATTGCTCATAGAGGTATGAAACACCATGGTATAGAAAATAAAGAACTAGCATCAGCAGTCATGAAGATTTGGCACATGCTGACTAAGTGACTCTGGATAAGTCACTTAAAACTCTCTGATACATAGACTTTTCATTTATGGAATGAAGTGTTAGACTCAGTCACCTCTCAGGAACACCTTTAGTTCTAAATCTGTCATCTTCAGATCCCAACAAAAGCATCCAGAGAGCTGGCCTTGGACTCTAAAAGATCTGGGATCAAACCCCATCTTTGATACAGACTGATTGAATAACGCTGGACACTTATCAAAAAAGATGTAGATTGGTATGATATGATATGACATGATATGATATGATGTGATATGATATGATATGGTTTGATATGATGTGATGTGATATGATGTAATGAAATGTAATATAATATAACATAACATAACATAACTTATATCACATTAAATTAATGTTACATTATATTATGTTACATTGTTACAGTACAACGTTATGTTATGTTATGTTATGTCATATTATGTTTTCATATTATACTATGTTATATCATATCACATCACATATCATGTCATATCATATTATATTATAAATATATTTGTGTTATATTATGTTACATTATATCATATCATACCATATGTCATGTCATATCATACCATGTCATGTCATGTCATGTCATGCTATGCTATGCTATATTATGCTATGCTACGTTATGTTATACTATATTATATTCTCTAAAAAGTTACAGAACCAAGGTTAAGAACTCTGATCTTGTAAAATTTCCTAGGATACTGAGAAGACTGGGGTTCTAAACATGGGTTCTACAAACTTTAAATACTTTTAAAAATAATTATATTTCAATATAATTGGTTTTCTCTGTAATCTTAAGCATTTTAAGTTATTCATTTAAGAACATAATCCTCAGCGGGTGTCTGTAAGCCTCACCAGACTTCCAGATGCATCCAGGACACAAAAAAAGTTTAAGAACTCCCTCTCTTGCTGAGCACTGAGTACAAGGGAAGACAAAAACAACCAACCAGTAATAAAAACAATGGAAATGTGGAGAAACATAGCAAGGGGGGGGGGGGAGAGAGAGAGAGAGAGAGAGAGAGAGAGAGAGAAGAGAGAGAAAAAAGGGAGGGAGGAGGGAGAGAGAGAGAGAGAGAGAGGGAGAAAGGGAGGGAGGGAGGGAGAGGGAGGGAGGGAAGGAGGGAGAGAAGGAGGGAGGTAGGGAGAGAGAGAGGGAGTGAGAGAAAGAGGGAGGGATGGAGGGAGGGAGAGAGAGAGAGATGGAGAGAGACAGAGAGACAGATAGAGACAGAGAAGAGAAGAGAAGAGAAGAGAAGAGAAGAGAAGAGAAGAGAAGAGAAGAGAAGAGAAGAGAAGGGAAGGGAAGGGAAGGGAAGGGAAGGGAAGGGAAGGGAAGGGAAGGGAAGGGAAGGGAAGGGAAGGGAAGGGAAGGGAAGGGAAGAGAAGAGAAGAGAAGAGAAGAGAAGAGAAGAGAAGAGAAGAGAAGAGAAGAGAAGAGAAGAGAAGAGAAGAGAAGAGAAGAGAAGAGAAGAGAAGAGAAGAGAAGAGAAAGGACTTAGGGAAAGTCACTGATGACTTGGAAGGAAGAGAGTCAGAGGTACAAGGAGAGGTCAGGAAGAGCAGAGAGTTCCCAAATTACAGTGACAAGGCCTTCCATCTCTAGCACAAGTGATTAGCCTCAGAGACAGGATCCAGCCTTGGCTCACTGATATAGGGTGAGAGGTCACCAGCTGGCTGATAACGGGAGGATCCTAAAACCCTCTCTCAGTGTGGAGAGGCTCAGCTAGGGGGTTGGGGGTGGGGCAGGGCAGGGTAGACCCAAGACAGAGAGAAGAGAATCCCACAAGGAGGCCCTGGCAAATGAGCACTTCTCCCCACTTCCTACAACCCAAATGCCCACAGTGGGGCAGGAGTTCACCACAGTGAGCAGGATTGAGCTTGGGCATAGCAGCCTGAGACTAATGAACAGAGGCTCATGACCCCTCTCCCATTTTTCTCAAAGTTCATTTTTAGGTCTTTCCAGTGTAGGGACCTGATTCAAGAGGGGCTCTAGGTGAATTCAGAGCCACAGAAGAAGTGGGTCAGTGCAGAGAATTGAATTTGGATTCAGAGCTGGGCAAACCATTTGCTTTCTAGAAAGGTGTTTAATATGAAGGGAGACTGTGACAAGAAAATATAGGTTTGGGAGGGGTCTTCTGATCTTTAGGGCCCTTCCAGAGTCAGTTTTCCCAGTTCTAGGCCCCTCCCATTTCTGACCTTCTGTGTTCTAAGGTTCTTTTTCTATTTTCTAAGATTCCCCTCAGCTCCGACGTTCTGTGGTCTAAGGCTCCCTTTCTCTGCCTCAGTCAGACCTCATCCTTTGGCAAAACTATCACTCAACTGAAATTGATCTCACCCCATTACCAGTGGCCACTTAAGTACCAAAGCTGGCGTGCTCTCACTCCTCATCCTTCTTGACCCCTCTGAAGTTCTTGATGCCACTGACCACCCTTACCTCGTGAATACTCCCTCCTTTGTGGGTATTTGTAACTTCTTTCTTGCTTCTCCTTCCTATGTGACCACTCACTCATCCTTTGTCCTGGTTTATATATACATATATACTATACATATATGTATGTACTTATATATGTATATATACACACATATGTATATATACTCTCACATTTATGAGCTCATCAGCTTCCATGAATATAATTATCATCTTTGTGAAAATGACTCCCAGATTTATATATCTAGTCTTGCTGAAGAGTCAGAAGGGGAACATGACAGAAGATAAATTAATTTTTAAAAACCAGTGCTCATGAGGTCAGGATTAAATCTTTCTGATGTTGACTGATAGTTTGCACACATACATGTACAAGCTATGACTCTTGTAAAAGTTATATTATAAGAGGATTACAAAAAGCAGCTCCTGAGAAGCTTGCCAGTCCCTGCTGAATGTGCCCCTGCCCCACCCCACCCTGCCTCCCATTTTACAGATGTAGGGAAGCATGACAGAGGGGACAGAGAACTGGATTTCAAATGCCATCTCTGACATTTCGCAGCTGTATGACCATGGACGGACAAGTTGCTTTTCCTTCTCAAGTCTCAGTTTCCTCATTTATAAAATGGAAAATAATGCATTCAGTCACACAATGTTCCATTAAGAGTAACAAAGTTTCTTTGAGGTACACATAGAATAAAATTTATGAAGGTATTTGCAAATTTTAACAAAGTTAAGGAACTCTTGGGTGGTACAGAGGATAGAGTACCAGGCCTAGAATCAGGAAGATTTGTCTCTGTGAGTTCAAATCCAGCCTCAGACACTTACTAGCTGTGTGACCCTGGGCAAGTCACTTAACCCTGCTTGCCTCAGTTTCCTCATCTATAAAATGAGCTGGAGGAGGAGGAAATGGCCCAACACTCTAGTATGTTTACCAAGAAAATCCCAAATTGGGGTACAAAGAGTCAGACATGACTGACCAATACTTTTCTGAGGCAGGATTTGAACTCAGGCTTCCTGACTCTGAGTTTGACTCCCTAGCCACTATGGTGACTATACCGTGAGAAAACAGACCTTAAGAGAAGAAGAGTCACACCCAAAGACCCCCAGCTAGTTTGTGGCATAAATAAGATCTTGAGCACAGATCTCCAGACCACTTCTTTTCCGACCAAATGACTGCCTTCCAGGGAAGTGAAAATTTTTTCCTGGATCTTTCCTCTAATTTTCCCAAAACAAAGGGGGGAAATGTATTAATTTTCAGACTGACATGTTCCCTGTAAAAAAAAAAATTTAAGTGTCATGACTGTCCCTGGAGTCAGGAAGACCTGAGTTCAAATCCAGCTTAAGACACTCACCATCTGTGTGAACCTGAGCAAGTCACTTAACCCCAATTGCCTCAGAAAAAAAATTGTTAGGGTTTACTAGGTGCCACACACTGTTCTGAATGCTAAAGATTCAAGAAAGAAAGAAAGGCAAGAGGTAATCCTTGCTCTCCAGAAACTCACAGTCTAATGGAGGAGACAACATGTAAACAAGTTATATCCAGGATCCATTGGAGATAATCAATGGAGGAAGACCCTAGAATTAGAGGAGATTGGGAAAGGCTTCCTGGAGAAGGTAAGATTTCATCAGAGGCTTGACAGAAACCAGGGAAGTCTGGAGGTGGGAGATGAGGAAAGAAAGAATTCCAGGCATGGGGCACAGCCAGTGAAAATGCCTGGAGTCTGGAGATGGAGTGTGTTGTTCAAGGAACAGCCAGAAGGAGACGTCAGATCTGGATCAAAGAATATTGGGGGGTGGGGAAGGAGGGATGAAGTGTAAAATGGAAGGAGACTGGAAAGGCAAGAAGCAGGTTAGGAGGGTTTTGAATGCCAAAGAGAGGGTTTTTGATTTGATCCTGAAGGTGATAAGAAGCAATAGAGTTTACGAGTAGAGGGTGATGGGTTTAAGTAAGTGAGTAGAGGAAATGGACTGGAGTGGGCAGAGACTTGAGGCAGTTATGGTAATTGTCCGGGTAAGAGGTGGTGATGGACTTCACCAGAAGGGGCAATATCAGAGCAGAGAAGGTTCTATATTCCAGAGATGTCACAGGACAATTGAGAAATCCTGTAAACAGACTGGATATGGGCAGTGAGAGATAATGAGTCCAGGATGATGCCTAGATTTTGAACCTGGGGGACTGGGAGGGTGATGCTGCTTTCAGTAGTCACAAAGAAGTTAGGAAAAGAGGAATGTTTGGGGGATGGGGAAAGATAATGAGCTCAGTTTTAGACATAGTGAATTTAAGATGTCTATGGGACATCCAGTTTGAGATATCTAAGATGCAAGACTGGAGGTCAGCAGAGAGGTTAGGACCCCAGGGAGCAGGCTCCTCCCTCTCTTAGACTGGCTCTGAAATAGCCAACACATCAATGACTACCCAATATTTCCCCCTTGGCTACCACTCCCCTGTACGTGTTGTCTTAGAATACAAGTTTCTTGAAGTCAGGACCCATCCTGTTCTTGTTCCGGTGATCTCATAGCATAATGTCTGGCACATAGGAATCACTAAATAAATGAGTTTCCATTCCATTGCAGTGTTATCCATAGGGCAGTGCCTGGCCTTTTGTCCTCATCTCCTTGAAGGGGAAAAAAAGTACAAAAAACAAAGACTCCAAGCTCTTTTAACAGGCCCCCTGGATCTTAATGAGGCTGTCCTGGCGAGCTCTGCTTTTTGTCATCTTCAAAAAGACTTTATTAAGCCCCTGTGTATCCACTGCTCTGTGCTAGGTGTTTATTATAAAGGATGAGCTCCATCAGGAATCACTTATTGAACAAGAGAAGAATTGGAATGTTGTGGAAAGGGCACCAAATTTGAAGGCAGGCCTTACTACAGTCAAGGGATGTGAGTTCAAATCCTGTCTCTGACAACGACTCCCTGTGTGGCTACATTCCTGAAGGTCTTGGTGCTTCCCTCAACAGAACCCCTAAAATGAGAGGATTAAACTAAATCAAAGTTTCTCAACTTGGAATCCACAGACTGGGATAGATTTAACAGACTGCAATGAACTTGCATGAAAAAAAATATATATTTCCTTATTTTCTCTAACCCTAGCTGAAATTTAGTATTTTCTTCAATTGTGAATGTAAGCAACAAATATTCTTCTGAGAAAGGGCCCATATGTTTTTCCAGACTGCCAATGGGGTCCTTGATGCGGCACAGTGAATAGAGCACTGGGTAGAGTCAAGATCTAAGTGTTGTGGAACTGAAGGTTGTAAACAAAAAGTAAATAAATAATTTTTAAAAAAGATTTAAGTTCAAATCTAGCCTCAAACATGTGTTACCTGTGTGACCCTGGGCAAATCATTTAATCTCTGTTTGCCTCAGTTTCCCCAACTGTAAAATGGGGTGATAATAGCACCTACCTTCCAGGATTGATGTGAGAATCAAATGAGATAATAATTGTAAAGCAGCTACATAGTAGGTACTATATTAATGTTAGCCATAAGTCACCAAAAAGGTGAAGAATTCCTGGAGTAGGAGACTTAGAAGACTGTGGAGTCAGAGGACCAGGTTTAAAATCTATATCTCCTTATGGCAGCCCTTTAAGAAAGGGGGAGATCCTTTTCACCTTGGGGAATCAGGGCAAGCTTCATGGAGGAGGTGGCACGCTGAGGTGACTGTTAAAGGAAGTTGAAGTGGTGTAGTAAAATTTGGGCAGGGAGAGATGGGGGGTCAAAGACAGTGGCAGAAGAGGAGTCTGTCCTAAGCAGGAGGGAAGGGGTGGACAAAAGCCAAGAATGTCAGAGAAGTGGGACTTAGAAAGAGTCTCCCCTCTCTGCCTCCTGTCTATAAAGGGGATTTTCTGAGATCTGATGAGGTTTTGAGTTGGGTTTCTTAAAAGTCTGAATTGCAGAGGTTTTCTGTTTTGGATAAGAAGACACACGATTCAGTGCTGGCCCTCAGTGGGACACTATGGTCTCTGACCTCATGGGGCTGCCAGTGGAGTTGGGGGAAGCAGGATATAGAGCCTTACAAATAAGGTAATTTATATATATACAGTGAAACTTCAGGCCAGGTTATGGGATCAGAGAATCATGGCTCTAGACCTAGAAAGGGCCTTAGAACCCCACAGGGAGGCAGATCTCTTTTCTGGGCATCGGGGAGCATTTGAATGTGATGTCTACAGAAGGGGATTGGTGCTGCAGAACTTTCAGAATGAGAAGGCTGGGTGAAATGATGATTAGGAAGCTCTGGTCAAGGTCTATGGCTTAGAAATGACCTCCCTTCTCTGCCTCAGTTTCCCACCTATAAATGGGGCATTTCCTGACAGCTGATTTGATTTTTAATTGAGTTTCTTTAAACGTATGAATGTGGCTAGGATTTTTGTTTCTTGGTGAAATCACCATGGGGAAATCTTAGGAGCATATTCTCTGCCCTGCTCCTCAGCACCCCACCTCACAGCTCTCCCCTCAACCCCATCCATTGCAGGCCATATGACCTGCAGGGAATGTTTAAATGAGCATTTCAATGAGAGTTCAATCGAAGTAAACAAGTCACTGAGGAATCATAAGACCATAGGTTTAGAACTGGAAGGAACCTTAGAGGCTAAATCCCTTCTTTTTACAGATAGGGAAACTGAGACCTAGAGAGGGTCTATACCCAGGGTCACATAGCTAGTGATGACAGAGGAAGAGTTTGAACTTGGGTCCTGTATCTCCGAAGCCTGTAGATCTTTGTTGTTTTTGCCTTGACAGCATAATCTTTTTTGTCTCCTGTGTTCGTTGTCTTTGCCCCAGGCACCAACATGCTCCAACCTACCACCACACACCACCCCAGGTTAAAGTTATTGGATTTTGGGTTTGGGTCTTTTGTTTATTCTTCCTCAAGGTACTGAATGGTATAGCATAGTAGAAAGAGCTCTGTACTAGTAGATAGAACCTCTTGGTTCTAGAGTTGTTATGTGACCATGAACTCATTCCCTTCAATGGGCTGATTTCCCAATCTTTATAAAATGGAGGAGTTGGGTGATCTCAAAGGACCCTCACAGCTCTGACATTCCCTGTTCTAAGGCCCCTCCCAGATCTGACATTCCATGTTCTAAGCCCCTTCCCAACTCATGGTCTAAGGCCCCTCCTATCTCTGACATTGCCTTTTGTAAGACCCCTCCAAGGAATAAATTCAGTTAGTTAGCAGAGACCAATCATAATCAAAGGGACTGCTTTTTCCTTCCAATGATGTAATTGCTGCCTTGTGGCTGCCCAGTCTCACTCCTCTGACCCAATTCAGTGCAGAGGAATACATCCCCTGCCCCAGATTAGCTCGGTCTTTGCCCCTAAAAGGCCCAGACCTGTGAAGCGCCCTTTCTTCCTGATCAAAGGAATCTGTTCAAGCATCCTGGAGCGCTCTCATTCTACAGCGAAGCCCATCACCTAACTAGTCCCCTCCATTAAGGTTGAGAGTGGTCCTATGGACCCCACTTCCTGCCCTCTCTGCCTCTCCAGGATGCTTGGGGGCTGTGGTGCTCCTCTTCCTAGGACTACACATTCTGGAGATACAGCATCTTTCCCAAGACTGTTTTCTCACCCCCTTAGCTTTACCTGATCACAGTCTCCCTCTCCTTCCTCCTTATTGAGATCCTTGAATAGAACCCCAGCTGCCCTGCCTTAGGTAAAACCCCACTTTAAAATCTCTGCTCTGAGTCTACAGCTATTGTTGCTCATGTTGACATAAACATCCATTTTTCAGCTCCTTTTGCAGAAATATTTTATGGGTTTTCCTTTTTTTTTAATTGATGAAATGATTAATCCTTTTGTTCTTTTAACAATTTTTTTCAAAGAAAGTCAATTGCTAAATAAGCCAAGCTGGATTTGATTTGTTCTTTGTGTTCCTTCACACCCCAGATGCAAGGACAAGAAGGATCATTGGTTGACCACTGACCAAGCCCAGTTCTTCCCATTGAGTCCTGGATGCTCTCCTCTTCCTCCATTCTCCAACCCAGGGCAGCGAAAGGGGCCTTCGGACTCTTCCTCCTCCCTCACCTGTCTCTGTGACTTTGTCCAGGCTGTTCTCCATGTCTGGAATGCTTTCCATGCTCAACTCCCCAGCTTCCAATCTTCATTTAACTTAGAAGTTCACCCAAATGCTGCCTTCTACAGGACACGTTTTCTGACCAATCCCCCCCTCCACCAACACTTTCTCCCATCTTCTGGTGCCACACAAACCCTCTGCCAAGATTACATTATTTTGTGTGTAATTGGCACAGATATATACATATACACACATATATATTATATATATATACACCCACAGTACATATATGCACATACATGTTTGTGTGCATGTATGCATGTATGTATATTTATTTCCTCCAAAAGAATGTTAGTTCCGCAGTGCTTTTTAATATTTATCTACCAATGCCTAGCACAATGCTGGGAATGTAGTAGATGGTTCATAATTTACAATATTATAATATAAATATAATATAATACAATATAATATAACAACACAATACAACAAATCAAATATAACAATATATGATGACAATTGATATAACATAATTAATATAACACTAGTAACATAAATATAATAGGTAGCATAACATGATATCACATGACATAACATAATATAGTAATATAATATATAACCTATAATATATAACAACATAACTGTTAGAAAATACATTGTAATACAATATAACATAATATAGCATAATATAATATATTTAATATAATGTGATACAACATGACATCATACCACACCACACCATGCCACACCATACCATGACACAATACAATATATGATATCATATGATATGATGTGATGTGTTGTAATATGATAGGATATGATATGATATGGTATGATATAGTGTGATAATATATGATATAACATAATATAACAGAACAGAATAGAATAGAATAGAATTATTAAAATAGGTAACATTTATAGGGAACTTTGATTGGGCTTTAATGGAAAGCAAAGGCTTTCCATTTATGATCTCATTTGATTTCTGGTTGATTGATTGATTGATTGATTTATAGGATTTCACTTGCAACTTCTATAAGTGGGCTGAAGGTAGGGAGCTACTCAGAATGAGGCCCCATCCAGCCCCCAAATGGACGAGTCTTTGGACCATAACCCACATCGCTAGGTGTCTCATAAGCCAGGAAACAGGGTTCACCCACAAAGAAACAAAGATGGGACATGAAGACAGTTGGACAGGAGCTAGCCTCTAGGGTTGGAAGCTCCGTGGAAATGCTGACAGAATTTCCATGTTGGAAGGGTAAAGGTAATGGGGACCACATTTCAGTCAACACATGCAACATTTGGGTGTCTGGGGGCAACGTCTCTTCTCACACGTTCACAGTAGGTATTGATTACAGGCTCTAAGCCGACAGACGTCGGAGGGGATGTGAGTTATATCCTTCCTGGCTATGTGGAAATCACTTTGGGGTTGGAGTCCTGGCAGGGCCGGTCTCCTAATTCAGCAACCACCCGCTCACAAGGGGCTGGGCTAGGGATGTGGTTGGAAATCTGGGAAGGGCTCCAGTCAGGCATTCTTCCTGGAGCCAGGCTTGCCCATGAGGATTCCTCTATGATCTAGCCATCTATCAGACATGGACTGATAGATGGGACAGGCCTAGTCCTGTTTGGGGTTCTAGGGGACAGGCATAGAAGACAAAGTTACTGGCATGACTTTAGCTAGTCACCTGGTTCAACTTCCTTCATTTTACAAGTGAGGAGACTGAGGCTTAGAAAGGTGAAGTGTCTAATGTCAAACCATGAGATAATGGATTTAGGGTGACAAGGGATCATAGATGTCATATAGGTCATGTGACTAATGAGTGCAACTAGTTTTAAAAAATCATTGGATCATAGATTTAATGGGGAAAGAGACCTTTGAGGAAAAGTGAGACCACCCCAAGCCTCATTTTACAGATGAGAAAACTGAGGAACAGAGAAGTTAAGTGACATGACGAGAATCACACAGCTTGTAAGGACCTGAGGCAAGATTTGAACTCAGGTGCTCCAGATTCCAAGCCCAGGGATGTGCCTCCTAGGCCATGCTGGTTCTCACTTGCCCAGGATTACACAGCTAGTTGCTAAAATCATAGATCTGGAAAAAGAAGGAATCAGAGGTTACCTAGTTCAGTCTTCTTTTTTTATGAGGGAACTGGGTCCCAGATAAAGGTTAATGACTTACCCAAGGTCTTACAGCTATTAAATTACGAGAAATAGGATTTGAACCCAGGACTACTGATTCCAAACCCATTTTTTTTCTTTCTATGCCAGTTTTCCTAAGCCTCCTAGAGAGGGTTACAGTATGGAGTCCTTGAGATCACATTCTAAACCACCAGCCTTGCAATGACAGTAAGTGATAGTGAAGGAAGCTTTACACCAGGAGGAAGTTGGTCCAAAGTATTTCTTCAGTACTTACTAGCTGTGGGATGCTGGACAAGTGACTCCATCTTTTTCACCTTCTGTTTACTCATCCATAAAATGGGGATAAATAATGACCAAAGTGCTTACCTGGCCATGTAAATCAAGTCAGATTACATGTAAAGCCTTGCACAAACCCTAAAGCACCATGTGAAAGTCCATTTACCTCGATCAAGCCCTCGTTTTTAAAATCCCCTTTTCTGTTGGTGGTGTGGTGAGCCAAGAAGTCCCAAAAGAAATTCCATTTCTTACTCACTCTTTGGATGAGCCAATTTATTCCAGAGCAAGATCTGAGACACCAGCAAGGTATAGGAGGGGGTCTTAAAATCTCAGAAAGCATCTATTTCACCCCCCTTCGCTTGATATATATGTGTGTATACATTACATATATATATACACACATACAAATATACATATATATATATATGTTTACACATATATATCCTTCATTAGTGTTCCTAATCAACCTCTTTTTGAATACCTTCCATAACAGGGAGCTCACTATTTAATGGGGCTGCCCATTCTGTTACTGGTCAGCTCTGATCACTCATACATTCTTCCTTCTGTTGATGTGCAATGTAAGAGATTACCTCACTCATCCTGTAACTTTTAAGGCTCTAATTGAGTTAAGGAGGCCCAGAACACCACTGGGGCTCAGAGGCTTTGAAGAAATCTGCCACATTTGCTTAACGAGATGGACAAATCTCTTAACTCTGAATCGGGGGTGGGGTCCCATGAGTTCAAATCCTGACACTATTGCTTACTGCCTGTGTGACTTTGAGTCCTTGGTTGATTTGAGTCTCAGTTTCTTCCCCTGTAAAAATAAAATGGGTTGGACTCCCTGACTTCTAAGGTCCCTTCCAGCTCAAACTATGGTAATATGCTAGATGAGGGGTGGGGAAACTGCTCTAGATAATTCAGTGAATAAGGCACCAGGCATGGAGTAGGGAAAGATCTGAGTTCAAATCTAACCTCAGACACTCACTAACTATATGTCCTTGGGCAAGTCACTTAACTTCTGTTTGCCTCAGTTTCTTTGCTCCTGACTCCCAACACACTGGCCTAAAAGGGCTCTTGTCAAGGAACGAAAGTCTTTGTGTGGTTAACACCAAACCCAATGCCATACACAAGTCAGGGGCTTAATCAGCATTTCGTGAATTGAATTAAATTACCAACCTGAAGTCATAGGGAAGGTAAAATTATAATGAGATGCTAAACAATCTTGAGTCCTAAGGGAACTGGAGGAGTCAAATGATAAGGCATTCACTCTCAGTAAGCTTTGAAGATGATGGGGACTGCTTTCACAGGGGTGATTAGAAAAACTTTGCATAAATCAGGGTCCATGGGTGTGAACCATTGCTTAGGTCAGATTTTTTTTCAACATGCTGATTGCTGGTGGGTGAATCTCTTTTCTTCCTCTTTAATTTATTTTTCTTTGTAAGAAGGGATGCTTCTCTGAGAGAGGAAGGGGAAAGAGCACAGGGGGAAATGTAGGTTACATAAAAGCAACAGATATCAATAAAATCTATTTTTAAATAAACTTCTTAATGATTAGAGCTATCTGAAAATGTAATGGGTCATCTAGAGGAAGATGAGGGGTGGGAGGCCTCAAGTTCCCTATCACTGTCAGGGGCTTCAAGCAAAAGCTATGTCACCCCTTGTCAGATTTGGCATAGATGGGGCTTGTGCTTTGGGGAAGGGTTGGTCCAGATGATTTCTGAGGTCCCCTCCAACATTACAATTCTGTAACCCAATCATAATAACTATAGCAAAAGAGGAGGAGTGAGTTCCATGTGTGTAAAGAAGACCTATATTTGTTAAGGGGCTGTCATTGTGTGTGGCTCAAAAGGAGACAAAATCGACATCACTAGCCTCTTCTCCCTGTACTCTTCTCCAAGGGAGACTTTAATCCTGCCAGGAGGGGAAGCAGAAGGTTAGGGCCTCTACTCTCCCCAGAAAGAGGAGGTGCTATAAGATATATCTGTATTTGTTTGTCTAGGTGCAGAAGTGAGGAACCTAGGAACCTAGGACTTCAAGGTCACATGTTGCCTTCTAGGTCCTCAAGTGTGGCCCTTTGACTGACTCCAAGTTTTAGAGAACAAATTCTTTTATTAAGGGAATTTGTTCTGTGAAGATTGGATTCAGTCTAAGTTGAGGACCTAGAGGGCCACATGTGACCTCAAGTCTGCAGGTTCCTCACCCCTGCCTCTAGGGGATAGATTTGAGTTTGAACCAACTTTGGATCACTTTGTCATTTGGGGTGAAGGAGGACTCCAAGTTCTATATCCAAGGGTTGATTCCCTCTTCCACCTAATACTAGTTCCACAATGAATACACATAACAAATAGCAAATAAACCTGTTTATTCAAATAGGTAGCAAAACAGAAATCAGAGAAGGTATATAAAAGAAGACACACACCAGACAAGACAGAGTGAAGGCAATCTCCCATTGGAAGCAACCCAATTGGGAGCTCCCAGTTGGGAGTTCAACGAAAAGAGAGAGGGTCCTTGATCTCAGCCAAGGGGAAACTCCCCAAAGTCTCTAGAGTAGCAAAGTGGAGACAGGGACATGAT
Source organism: Gymnobelideus leadbeateri (assembly GCA_011680675.1). Classification (NCBI taxonomy): domain Eukaryota; kingdom Metazoa; phylum Chordata; class Mammalia; order Diprotodontia; family Petauridae; genus Gymnobelideus; species Gymnobelideus leadbeateri. The sequence continues at coordinate 245,086 of WOXC01004022.1, forward strand.
GAAGACTGCCCATTCCTCTCCAAGAGTCTCTTCCTTCAACATCTTGGAGTAGGGTTAGCCTCTTCCATCTTCCTTCTTGAAGATCTCAACCTCATGAAGAAGACTCAAAGCTTGGCAAGTCCCCTAGGGGGACTCGAAAGGAACTGGTGGAAGCTTGAGTTCTATCATCTCTCACTAACACTGCCCTGTCCCTCAAACAGGGCAGTCTTCATCTCTGCCAATAAGGACTCTCATGGCAATTGGAGCTAAAGGACAGGACTTACATCATCATCATCGTTATTGTAACTGTTATATGATAGCTACATCTTCTGAATCTCCAGTCCAAAATTCTTTCCCCTCCACGTTGCCACTGGCTCAGGAAGCTGAGCTGGTGCCTTCTGAAGCCTGATCAGTAGCCCAGAACAGGAGGGACTCCAGCTGGACATGAGGAAGAACTTATGAGTGGTTAAATGAATAAATGCTAGAATGCTAGAACCAAAGAAAGCCATGGTATCTCCATCCCCAGAGATCCTCAAAAACCCACCATCACTCTCCTTGGCCACGATGTGCCGCTGTCTCCATCTATGCCCACAGTGTACTCATGGGATTGTAGGTTTACAGTAATTCTAATAACATCTAGCATTTATATGACACTCTAAGGCTTTCAAAGTCCTTTATAAATATTTCCTCATTTGATCCTCATACCCACCCTAGGAAGTAGGTGCTATTATTATCCTCATTTTATAGAGCAGGAACCTGAGGCAGGCAGAGGTAAATTGACTTGGCCAGGGTCACACAGTCAATAAGTGTTTGAGGCTGGATTTATCTACCTGACTTTAAAACCAGAACTCTAGTCATTTTCCCACCTAGGAATGGGAGAGAAGGTAACCCTAGGAGGGTTTGGTAGAGAAAGAAATCCAGAGAGTGAGTAGAGGAGAGGAATGAGGTAGTAACTGTATCTGGCTAAGGACCTTCCTTAAAATGGAGGGTCTAAGAGGATCTGACCAATCACTGGAAGGGGCTGCAGGGAAGGCTGAATTTAAATTGTGTCTCAGATACCTACTAGCTGGGTGACCCAGCACAAATCACTTTCAGCTTCAGTTTTGTCATCAGTAAAATGTGGATGAAAATAGAATCCACCCCACAGTATAGTTTATTGTAAGGATCCAATGAAATCACATGCAAAGCATTTTGCAAACCCTAGCCCAAGATGTAAATACCAGCTATTACTGTTATCATTATAATTCCCATCACTACTCAGTGAGCTTGAAGATTCACTGGGCTTAGATAAGCACCAGTTAGCAAACAGTGGATCAGAGCTAAAGCCCTCTGCTGCTTCCATCACTCTGAGTTTTACCCACACTTACCCTTCATCTCAATGGTCTCTGAGAGTTTCCCCTTCTCTCATCCATCAGGGGCTCTGGCTAATTTCTTCTCCCTTATGAGGGGTTACATTTTCTTCCCAAATGGGAGTTTTTCTAGAAGCTCTCCTAGATAAGAGTAATAGGTATGCCTTAAATGTTTCTTTCACTTTAGAGTTCATAAATCTATTGGTTTCAAACTGTCAACAGGATGGAGAAAATATGAAGCTATACCACGGTTATCATAGGGCAAGGAATTTTCTATAATGTGGGAGCAGGGAATTAAAAACAAACAGCAATGCCCACTCCTGCCCCTGGGCAGACAGAATTTAATCCTGCCTCATAAGGACAACATTTTGCAAACCATGGGGAACATTGCCTAGTCCTTGGAATGAGGAAACTCTAAGAGGTTCACACTGTCTTTCACTTACTACCTGTGTTGCTGTATAAAACACTTCTATTTTCCTATGCCTTAGTTTCCTCATCTATAAAAGGAGGGCATTCGAGATGCTTTTATATGATTCATTGATCTTATGACAGCTTCTGTGGGCACTAACTTTAGGTCTCTAGCTTTCCTGGGTTCCACAGGCCTCTATATAGAATCTTATAAATGTGACAAGAACCCATGGTCCCCTGAAACACGCTCAGAGGGGCCCTTCCTCCTTCCAGCTGGGCACAGTAGAGATGATGGAGCTGGCTGTTTTCAGTCATGTGGTATCTAGTCATGAAGGATGTGTGTGCTTTGAATTGATAAAGTGATTCCTCTACTGGTTATAGAACTGGAAGAACCATTGACTCTAATGTACCTTAATTTTTTTAAAAAGAGCTAACTTCTGGCTAAGTCTCTTATTTCAACTCTCTCCTATGTTCTAAATAATAAAGCAATCTGTCTGTAGACACCTCTTGAGGGGTTGTCTCTTCCCCTACCTCCAACCCCACCACTGCTCTCATGATGAGAACAGATTCAACCAAGGGAGTTTGTGCTTGATCCCCCAGTTGCCTTTTTAGCTTCATTCTTCCTTTCCTGAATAGATGACCCAACACCAGCCTCAAGGCAGATATGCTCAAGCTTGTAGACAACTGGATGAGTTGGATGGTTCTTCAGGTCCTGGGTCTTATGAATGAAAATGGCAAGGGAAGATCCTGGATCAGAGAAAATAAATACAGACAGGGATAAGACAATTGCTCCATTTTACCAGCAAATGTACTGAGAGTTGCTTGGACAGTGCAGAGTTGAGGTGAAAGATAAAACTCCACAAACTGCTTTATGTTCAAATGAGGTTTACATATCCACCTCCCAAGACATTTAAACAATAGTTATGTTACTTAATACTTTACTCACTGTGTGAGTGTGCACTTGAGAGTCTTTTTGTAAATTTACTTTGGGCAAAGGAAATAAATAGCTGTTCCATATCTAATTTATATTGTATGTCAACTACTCTAACTTCCCACTTTGGGGAGGCCTAGATATGAACTAAGAACTTAAATTTTAAGTAATTTTTCCTCCATGCACTGGGGGAAGGGGGGGGCTTTCATTCAATATCAGGTCCCTCCAATACTCAGCCCGGATAAGGCTGTATCCATGAGTTCAAAGCAGACAGGCCCCTTGGGCACAGGGTCTAGGATCGGTTCCTCTAGTCACCTCAGGCCCAGCAAGGGTATGTTAGTTAGCTGGCTAGTTAGTTAGTCAGTTAGTCAGTCAGAGTCAGTCAGTTAGTCAGTTAGTTAATCAGTCAGTCAGTCAATCAGTTGGTTAAGTAGTCAATCAGCTTCAATGTTCAGTGAAAAGTATGATGGAATTTTAGTTATAGAAACTGGGTTTCCTCATCTGTAAAATGAAGGGGTTGGATTAGAAGACCAATAAGAATGCCTTCCAGATCTGGGTTTATGATCTGATTTCTAATATAAAGTTGTCAGCATTTTGCCCTGTTTGGCATTCAAAGCCCTCCATAACCCTGAGCCCTACCTTCTGGTCTTCTTATAGCTGACTCCCCAACACATACTCTTTGAACTAGTGACAGCGGCCTCTTGGTCTTCCCATAGACAAGACCTTCTATCTCTCTTCTGGCTCCAGGCATTCCCCGCCAGTTTCCCATGACTAGAACATTCTCCTCTCTCCTTTCTGATTATTGATCTCTCTGGCTTCCTTTGAGTTCCAACTCAAATCCCATTTCCTTCCTTCTGGGGAAGGAAGCCTTCCCCACCCTTTTTAATTCCATGACTTCCCCTCTTCTAATTATTAATATATATATATATATATATATATATATATATATATATATATACATATATTTGTTTGCATGTTGTCTCTCTCATTAGATTGTAAATTCCTTGAGGACAGAGACTGTCTTTTTCCTCTTCTTGTATCCCCACCACTTAACATAGTACTTAATAAATGTTTATTGATTGATTGATTTTGTACATGGATGACACTGACTCTGTCTGAGAGAAATGGGAAGCTCTCTCAGGATTTTTCTAGGCCTATCCTTAGGAAGCCTGGTCACAGGTAAGAGTCCAATCTCAACTTCAGACATATACTAAATGTGTATTATGGTAAGGCACTGTGCTAAATGTTGGAAATGCAAAGACACAAAAATGAAATTTCTCCTGCCCTCAGAGAGCTTACATTCTACTGGACATAGTGCTTACAATTTATAGGCAGATAAGTAGGTTCAAACTATGGACAAAGTACTCTCTAGATTTAAACTATAGTGAAGAATTTGGGGAATGGACTCGGATGGGAGATGATGTACTTTATTATGATGTTCAGGATTTTAAGAATTGGAGGGAGGAGGGGATTAATACAAAGCATGAATGACCAAAGGCACCAAGGTTAGAGATACAATGATTTATATAAAGAATAACTATAACAGTCCAATTTTGACTAGAAAAGGAAGTACATGGCTGAGAATATTGCTAGAGATACAAAGAAAAAAAAATGTCCTTGCCCTCAGAGGGTTTACATTCTAATGGAGGAGAAAAACACAAGAATAAATAGGTAAAGACAGCATAGAAGAAAGGAATCTTTGTAGGAGAAAGGTCTAGAGTAGAGTTTCTTAACTTTTTACATGATCTGGACCTCTTTGGCAGTCTAGGGAAGCCTAGGAGCCCCTTCTCAGAGTAACATTTTAAAATTCACAAAATATTTTTAAATGGGTAAGATGACAAAGGAAACCAATTATATTGAAATGAAAACATAATTTTTTCTCATCCAAGTTCACAGACCCCCTGAAATCTCCCCATGAACCCTAGGTCTAGAACCTCACCTCTAGAAGTTTTGGGGACTGGGAAAAGCCACCTTAGAGGCATCTAGGTGGCATACTGGATAGAGCACTGGACCCAGAGTCAGGAAGACCTGAGTTCAAATTCAGCCTCAGACACTTACAAACTGTGTGAGCCTGGGTAGGTCACAACTTCTATCATCCCAGTTTCCTCAACTGTAATATAGGGATAATAAGAACACCTACGTTGCAGGGTAGTTGTGAGGATTAAGTAGAATAAAATTTGTAAAGTGTTACATGTACCTGGCATATAGCTGGATGTTGTCCTTCATTCTTGAAGAGCACCAAAATGACATCACTATGCTAAAGGCAAGGTTCAATGTGTCTGACTGTTGCTGATCAGAGCAATACAAGCTCAGAATGCTCTACCACAGGTCGGGCACAAATGAACCTTTGGGGGGGATTCTCCAAATCTGCACATCCTGTGTTTCTTTAAGCTGTTTCAATTCTGCTTTGCTCACAACGCTTGGCACCTTCTCTGATGTGGATACACCATGCTGGGTGGTCCTGTGCCAGTGTCTCCTGTGTCACACAATCAATTCCAGAGACCTTGAGGGAGACCTTGAGAGTGTCCTTGTATCACTTCTTCTGACCACCATGTGGACACTTACCCTGTGTGAGTTCTCTGTAAAACAGTCTTTTTGGCAAGGTACGTTTCACATTTAGACAATATGGCCAATTCATCGGAGTTGCATTCTCTGAAGCAGAGTTTGAATGCTTGTCAGTTTAGTTGAGTAAGGATATCAGTGTGTGTTACCTTATTCTGCCAGGTGATATTCAGTATCTTCCTAAGACAATTGAAATGGAAGCGATTCAATTTCCTGGCATGGCGCTGGTAGACTGTCCAGATTTCACAGACATACAACAATCAGGTCAACATGATGGCTCTGTAGACCTTCAGTTTGGTAGGCAGCCTAATACCTCTTCTGTCCTATGCTTTCCTTTGGAGCATCCCAAATATTGAGCTAGCTCTGGCAATGCGATGTGTCAGCCTCATTATCAATGTGAACAAATTGTTCTCATCTGCCCATTCCACCAGAGGAAGTCTTCACCTGCTTGGAGTAGACACTCCCCCACCCCCAACTCACCAGTGGGTTTGAGACCCCTTGATTACCTTCAACCTGGCTTAGCCCGTCTGCTCAGGTTTTATCCAACTTCTTGGAGCCACAGCTGAAGGTTGGATAGAATAGGTGGGCACTAAAAGGTGGAAAGCAGCCCTGAAAAGGTCTCGGCAGCCATCACTCCAGAGGTACCAGTCCTCCCCAAACACAGCCTACACCCCCTGGCACATAGTAGGTATTTCATAAATGCTTGTTTCCTTCATTCAGGGAGTGGCACTTTCAAGGAGTCTTAAAGGAAGCCACAGATTCTAAAGAAAACCAAATATCCGAGTTAAATCTGATCCTATTTCACCCCTCATGCTCCCCTTGAGTGGGAACCCTAATTCCTTGGAGTGAATGAACAAAAACCACCCCATCAATGAGAGCATACAAATGGCTGGTAGGGGTGGAAGGGAAGCACCAGCAAGGACCATTCTCGTACCATACTGGACTTTGCCTTACAGGGTGGCAAATACCCTGCACCTCTTCTCTTTATCCACGCCCTCAGAGGGATGACCTCTACCCCCAAACAGGAATGCACTGCTTAGCCCCAGCTTGTGCAGAATGGAAAGCAACAGAGAAGACATTTCAAAACCCTGTCCTCAAGCCCTCAGAGCTCCATAGGCCAAAATTATCCACCTGCCTGCTGGCATTCAGCACTGAGGGCAGCTGAGCTGTGCCCAGTTACAGCTGGATTACACTCCCCAGATCATTCTCAAGTGTATTAACAGCTAGTGCCTACCCTGCTTTATCAGCACCAGGGGTAAGAGCAGGTGATTCAGTCAGGAGGCCTAGATTTTAGTCTGGACTGTTAGAAAACTTGCTATGTGACTTTGAAGAAGTCCCAAAGGCAAAGACAGCATCACAGAATCATAGAATGTCAGAGCTGGGAGAGGACTTAAAACATGGAAGGGCAAGGTTGTACAGGACTTGCAAACACAGTACTAGAACTGGAAAATGCCTTAGGGCAAGGAATGTCTGAGCTGGGAGGGCAACTTTCCAATGTGGAAAGGCAAAACTGGAAGATACCTTCTAGTCAGGGTATAACCAGATAAAACTTGGGGTCCATAAATTTGTTGATAGATAGACAGACAAACAGATATAACAGACAGACACATAGATATGAGACAGACAGATATAATAGACAGACAGATGAATATAATAGACAGATATAGATATGAGACAGACAGATAGATGTGATAGATAGATGGATATAATAGACAGACAGATGTGAGACAGACAGATTAATAGACAGACAGATAAATATAACAGACAGATAGATAGATAGATAGATATAAAGACAGACAGAAAGATATAAAGTAAAGATATAACAGAGAGAAAGTTATAATAGACAGACACAATATGAAGGAATGGATAGATGGTGAATAGGTAGATAAATAAATTATTTCAACATAGTTTCCTTTGTAACACTATGCATTTCATTTTAAACATTTTAACATATGATTTTGAGATGGGTCCATAGCTTCAGCACACTTCCAAAAGGATTCATATAACTGACTAATTAACTGATTCCAAAAGGATCCATCATTCACACACCCCCCACACACACACACACACATACACAAATTAAGGACGACCTGATCTAATCTATTCCTTTCATCTTAAATATGAAAAAAAAATTAGTCTCAGAAAGACCCAGTTACATTCTTGAGGTCACATGACCAACTGTTGCCTGGTGGTGAATCTCTCCGTTTCTTTAGCCTTTCTGATATGTGACACTACCCTGGTCCTATTCCAGATAAAAAGTAGAATTTTATTAAGAAAAACTTTTGAGGAGAATTTAGAGCTGTTTTGCTGGTCTCCATTTCCCTTCAAAAGTTTTCTGTGCCTCAGTTTCCTCTTGTGTAAAACGAAGACACCAACATCATCTTCTTCACAAGGATGGTTGAGACCACAGCATTTATTAATGGAGTTGAAGGTGCTTAGCTTTTGCTAAGGACTTTACAGAAAATGGGGTATTAGTTTTATTCCAAGTGAAAACCAGATGTGTAACTCATGTTGCCAGTGGGCAGGCTTTCTTTGGGGTCTTCCTAAACTCCTTGTCTTCCTCCCCCTTCCCCCCCCCCAGATCCCCCTCCCTGGCCCCTCACCCTAGGATTAGGCTTTGGGCTCAGCTGAAGCATCTTCCCCACTCCCAGGGCAACCTTCCCACTGATGCCCTCTTCCCTCCCCCCTCATGTCTTCAGACCTCTGAGCCCAACTCTCTTTCCCTCTCGCTAATATAAGCATGTTTACATTAAAATATAAGTACAATTACACCGGCCGCTCTAATAGTCCAGTCTGTATATGTTACCAAGTACTTAGGGCTATTTTTTTTGAAAGCTATTATGTTCATGTGATTTTCCTCAAAGCCTTTCGGAGGGATTTTGTTTTGACAGGAGGGCATTAAGGGGTTGAAACTGATAGCATAAGTACCACTTACAGACTTTGATCAGCCCGGGCCATAATTCTCCCGGAGAAAGTCTTGTATATATTAGGGAGGAAATTAATTTTATAGCTGCTAAGGCAGGCTGGTTAATGGCCCCATGCTTGGCGGGCCAGGCGGCCGTGGGAGGTAGTCTGCCAGCTTCTCCCTGGCCCTGGCAGCCCTGCAGAGCCACGGTCACAATCCCTAAGCAGGGAATGACTGGACTGAAAGCCCACAGGCTGAGGCTGGAGGAGGCCTGGGAACCTGCCTCTTGTACCTTTGACATTCATCACATTCATCCATAAGGGCATTCGTACTGTCGACTCACTGAGCTCACGTTTACATTGTAAGGAAGGGTCGCCTAGTGGGTAGAGTGCTGTACTTGGAGTCAGGTTGCATAACTTTCCAGATCCTTTATACATATAGTTTTATCACCCAGATTTTTCTTGGGCCTCAGTTTCCTCCAAAGGAACTCTAAATCTATTGAGTTCTGTAACTCCTAGGCTTGAATGTGTGAGCCACAATCCTATGAATACTACATCTGATGTGGATTAGCATTTACCCTAGTATGTCACTGCCATCACTCTCAGCCTCAGTTTCCTCATGAACAAAATGGACATAGGCATGAAAAATATAAAGCCTGTAGACCCTGCCATGGAGGGTTGCTGTGAGACTCAAACAAAATGTGGGTTAAACAATGTAAAGTCTGTAAGCACTACGTAAATGTCAGCTACCATTATCATTCAATGGACCCAGAGGGGCAACAAGTGGAATGCACAGCTGACCTTAGAGAAAGGGAGTCTTGGGGTTCAAGCATGGGCTCTGAAACAGATGTTGCCATGAAGGTCTAGATGGGAGGGTTGCTCATCCCCCTTTGCTGTCCACCTGGCACTCAATTCTCACCAGTGTCTCCAAGAAGCTATAGCATGAGCAGTGGCCACATTCCTGTAAAACTATGTTGGTTAAATAAGGTTGAGGGTGCCTCAAACCTATTGGTGAGTTAGAGGACTATCTACCCCAAGCATGTGAAGACTTCCCCTGATGTATTGGGCAAAGGAGAACAAGTTGTTCCAATGGTCATGAAGATGGCAGGCGTAGGTGCTATGGAGCACTTAGAGCTTGGTCAGGTGCTTCATCCTGGGCCATTTCTAGTTGTCTTGACTCTTGTTCTGTCACTGGATTTCAATGACTCAGGAAAAGAGAGTGACTTTGCCTCACTTAAATCCAATTCATGTGCAAGTCAAGACATCACCCGTGATGTATATGTTCTCTTTGAAAACGAAGGACAACTCTCTAAGCCTATAAGTAACAAATAAGTCATTGATCTCTATTGGTTGAAAGAGTTTCTTCATTGTGAGATGTACTAATGGAATCACAGGCCTAGTTTCCAAATGCTGTAGTTTCCACACAATGTAGGAAGAACATCCATCCCCAGAGAACTCCCTAAGCCAATGAAAACACAAGCTTATGTTTTCTTTTCTTCCAACAAGAGTGAAAAAGGTCCATTTAGATATTGATCTGACATGGAAACAATCCTAGGATCATGGATTTAGGGGTCATCCAGCCCCTTCGTTTTATACATGAGGAAACTGAAGCCCAAAAAAGAGAATTGACTTACCCAGGGTCACACAGCTAGTAAGCGAAAGAGACAGGATTCAAACCCAGTTCCTCCAACTCCAAAGTGACACAGTGGATAGAGCACAGGCCTGGAATCAGGAACACCTAAGTTCAAATCCATCCTCAAACTTACTAGCCTGGAACACTGGGCAAGTGACTTAATCTCTGTCTGCCTCAGTTGCCTCAACAGTAAAATAAGGACAATAATAGTACCTGCCTCATGGTGTTTTTGTAAGGATCAAATGAGATATAACTTGCATGGCACACAGTAGGTGCCCAATAAATGCTTATTCCAAAATCATTTTTCTTTCTATTAAAACTAAGGTAGATTCTTACCTATCTGGTAGTTTCCAAATATGAGATGATCTAAATGGAAGGGACTGGCCAAGAGGACCCCTCCAAGGTCCATCCCTTCAAATACTATTATTAGTAATAACAACAGCCATAATAATGGCTAACATTTCTACAACACCTTTACTTGACGTACGTTATCTCACCTGAACGGTGTGAGGTAAGTACTGTTATCCCCATTTTGTAGATAAAGAAACTGAGTCTTATTGAGGTTAAGGGAATCACATAACCAGTATTCGTCAGAGGCCCAAATCCTCCCAACTCCAAAGCTAGCACCCAACCCACTATACCCTGTGGCAGCATCCCAGAACTGTCGGGAATAGGAATGATGAGATTTTAGGATCTCTTTTCACCTTTTTAAGTTACTACCCAATCCTGATCCTTTCTACCCCTGCCCAGGCCTCCTTCTCCAAGCCTGATCTCACCCCCTCCTTCCAAATGAGGGAATATGGACTATGGAACTAGAAGAAGTGTTTATACTGGAGATAATCCTTTATCTCTATACTTTCCACCTCTTTCCTGAGGTCCAGTCAGCTCATGGCACCAAAGAAGGAGAAGCAACTCCCACAGCTAACTAGCAGCCAGGCTAAGGGGCAGGCTGGTCAGCATCTGCTACTCTCTCCCAGCCCAATCTTGGCATTGTCCCTCCTCTGCTAGCTTTAGAGGATAATGGGCCCTTTGCCTTCCTAAAGAATGGGGTCTCATCCCAACCTTTCTTTCTAGTCTTACTTCTCTCTACTTCTCCCCTTTTCCCCAGGGAGGCAGTGCTGCAGTCAAAGGTAATTACGCAGGATTCTTCCAGGGTGGAAGGGTTCATATAAGGCTTCCTGGAACTACCCTAAGGAAAAGACTAATATCTTATGTTTTCCCACGAGACTTGCAGCCAAGTGCCATCATCTCTCTGAGCCTCAGTTTCCTCATCTGTAAAGTGCAAATAATGGCATCTTGCTCACAAGGTTGTCACAAAAATCAAATGATACAGTACATCCAGCTGGTCACCAGCCACATGGGCTCTCCAGTTTCCACCCCTAGCTCCCACATCTGCCCTCGTGTTTCTTCCATAGAACAACCTTCTAGATGTTTTTTAAAAGCTCTTCTCCCCATTTCCCTCTTCTCCAGACCAAAAACCCCTACCTCCTTTAACCAAGATCTGGATGGCACAGTTTTGGAAAAGAAGAAATGATAGATTCTGAAATCTATAGATCAGTGAGTTTGGCATTAATTTCTGAAACAAAAAATCAGTGGTTTGGAATCTTTCTGAATTACAGCCCCTCCTCTCCCCTCTCCTCTCTCCTCTCCTTTCTTCATTTCTCATCCCTACCCCTCATTCCTCTCTTCTCCTCTCCCCTTATTCCTCTTTCTCACCTCTTCTTTTCATCCCTGAATAATACATATCACATTTTTGGAGAGAGGACATATACCCTTTACTTCATTACTACAGTGAGCTCCCAATGGAAACATCCAGCATGCCCCCCTTCCATCCCTACCATCCACCATTGGCAGTCCCTCGATGATCTATGGTGGCAGAAAGCTACCTAGATCCATTGGGAGCTTGAGCAACAAGTCATTTGTTTTATTTTGTCTGCTCTCCAGAATTGTGTCTTCCTTGGTGTAGGGAGTGTCTTGGTATGGAAACTCCCTCTCCCACTGCAGATCAATACCTTCTCAGCAACATCAAGTCTTAGAGTTTCCTGAGGGCACTGAGAGGTTAGGCAAGACCTATCTAGGTACATGGTTGTTAGGTATGTGAGGCGGGACTTGAACCCAAGTCTTCCTGACCCTGAAGCCAGATGTCTCTCCACAATGGTACATATAGTGCTGCTATTTTTGTTGTTAACTGACAGTTATAGAATAATTTAAAGTTATCAACCCTCTTTATTTTCCATATATCATTTGAATCTCACAAAAACTCCATGAAATAGTGGCAAATGTGTTATTACCCCAAGTTTATAGAGGAGGAAACTGAGACTCACAGAGTCAAGTGACTTGTCTGTGGTCACAGATTTAATGGGTATGAAAGGACAGGGCTTGCATTCCTGTCTTCCTGACCCCTGGGTGGGCCCTCTGTTCATTCTCCCCATCTACTTTTTACCTTGTGCTTAACTTCCAATGAATAAATGTTCGTGGGATGAAATCGAATGAAAGCTTCCCGATGCTCTGGGGCTCCCAGGCTAATGTCTCTTGTATGAAGATGTCAGGGGAAGGAAGGCTTCCTTCAGATCTGCACCCTGCCTCCTGCTGGAGATGGCCTTAAGGGGGCCCCAATCTAACAGAACTCAACTGTCCAGGGGAGAAGGCACTTTAGATAAGACTGACAAATACAAGCAGGCCTTTGTAGATTGCATTTGCTGGGTCCAGGTTTTCCTGGGTCCTGTGAAAGGGGGATACAGTGCTTATGAGGGGTGAGGGAAGGCCCAGGGAGTGTTCCCATGCCTCTCCCTGGGTGGGGCCTTCAACCTCCTCTGGAGACTGTAGCAGTCCCAGGGAGGGGGTCACCTGGCCACTGCTGCTCCCTAGGTCTGCCACATCAATTCCACCTTGAGCTTCCCTGGGAGAGGTCAGTGTGCCCTGGGACTCTCTTAGAAGTCAGGCTGACAACTCCCTGATAATGTCAAGTGACACTTGGGCTCCCGGGGGCTAAGAGGTGGGGCACTGACTCCTCCAGCTTTAGGGGTGCTTACAGAGAGGACCTTGGCTCAGGAGACAAGCAGATTTCTTCTGCTATTTCCCCTTGGCCTTTTCTTTGGTCTCCTCCATTTAGCTCAATCAATACCCTGCATCCCTAGTACTTCGGGGGCCCTTCCCAGGAGTTTGTCAGTGTTACTGGTGTTCAAATTGTGTTCATGGCATTATTACAGCCCAGTCTCTCAAGTGTGGACTCTCTCTCTCTTTTTCTAGCTGCTCCAGTGAGGATAAAACATCCACCAAACCAGATTGCCACCTGTCCTGTGACTCGTGTTCTTACAGCTGCCCAGCGCACTGAGAGATGGCCATACACAAGGCCCCACAGCCAGTATGTGTCAAAAGTAGGACATGAACCCTGACCTTCCCAACTCTGATTCGGGCTCTTTTCCCCCTAGGTCACTTTGCAGGGATTTAATAAATATCTATTAAATAAATTTGAGGGAAATACCACAGAAACCATAAAGATTAATAAGTGAAATTTTATTACTAACTCCCTATGGATTGAATCAGAGTTTATTTTATCCTGAACCAAAAATAAACAAGTTCATAACTTTTCTAGGGGATAAAATACATCTCATATTTTTGTCTGCTATCTTGGGAATCTGATCAATAAGGCATTGATTTGAAAAGGGAGGAAGGAAACTTTCTACATATATGTACACACACATAGGTAGGTATATATACATGTATGAGCACATTTCATGTACACAAATACCAGCATGTACACATATACACATACACACTTAAGTATACATACACACATAGAAGGGTGAACATATATCATATACACACATCCCAGCATACACATACACATACACCATTAACTTTATACACATGTACATGTATAAATACATATGCATATACACACACCAGCATATATATACACATACATAAATACAAGCATCTCAAGCTAGATAATATAGAAAGAAACTATAGGAAGAAGAAAGAATAGAAATTCATCAATTCAGGAAACATTTATTCAGCACTTAGTGTATACCAGGCACTGTTCTAGATTTGAGTGATAACAATGGGAAAATACAGACTCCACCCTCAAAGGGTAGCAGTGGGAGAGAGGAAGAGCAGAGATACAGGCAAAATTTATAGAAAATAATTTCAGAGGACCACCAGCAATTGGGACATTCAGGATAGGCCTAAAGAGATAGTAAGAATTTAAGAAACAGAAGGAACCTATTCTAGCCACAAGCACATTTCATATAAAGGTATGAAAACAGGAATGAAATAGTTTGTATTAAGAATAAAAAGTCAGTCAACAAGCATTAATTAAGAACCTACAATATAAAGAAAAGCAAAAGACAGTCTCCTCTCTTAAGGAATTCTGGGACTAATGTAGACCCTATAAGGGTGTATTATGCAATGGGCCTGGAAAGACTAGAACCAGATAGTGAAGGACTTAAAAGTGAAATAGAGGTGTTTGAATGTGATCCTAGAGGCAATTGGGAGCCACAGAAGTTTCTTGAGAGGTTGTGTGATAGGGTGGGACTTGAGCCTAGGTGTTTCTGATTCCAGAGATGACTAGCCTTCACACCAACGAGATTATCTGAGTTTATAAATTAACAGAATCTCAGAGATGAAAGAAACTTTGGGGATCTGAATAAGAAACTTCTTGAGACTCTATCTGAAGACCTCAATGATGGGGAACTCACTACCTCTTTTACTTTATGAAGAAAAAACAGAGACCCAGAGAATATAAATAGTGGGAAGACAACTGAAGTTAGAGTTATAGAGAAACCTGGTTTAACCTCCAGCTTTTCTATTTTCTATTTGGGTGACCTTGAATGATTCAACTTAATCTCTACTGGTCTCAGTTTATTCATCTGTAAAATAAGTTGGGTTGGATAACCTCTGAGGTCCCTTCCATCTCTGAAACTATTTTCCTAGTGACTTACCCAGGGTCACACAACCAGTTATGGCAGACCTAGGATGAAAAATTGGGTCACTTGGTTCTTGGTCCAATAGACTGCAAACTCAATGAGTCAGCAGTATGATCTGGTGGCCAAAAAAAACTTCATATGACCTTGGGTTGCACTGAGGCAAGCCCAGCTTCCAAGAATAAGGAAGTGATAATCCCTATGTACTGCTCCCTGGTCAGACAACATTTAGGGTTTTATGTTCAATTCTGGGCAACACATTTTAGGAAAGACATGGAGACATTGGCCAGATTCCAGGGCAGGGCCATCAGGATGGTGAAGAATGCTGATTTCATATTACATGACATTCATTGTGATGTCATTGGTCTTCGGGAATGAAGGATGAACGACAACGTGCCTGTATTACCAATGTTTTACTCAGTGGCTGGCATTTAATAAATGCTTGTTGGCCTGACTTAATATCAAAGACAGGGTTTGAACTCAAGTCTTCTTGATTCCATTCAGGGCTGTTCCATAATAGTGCTCTGCCTATACTGTGATATGGTCATGTTGGGTAATAACTATAATAATCAAAAATCAATCAGACAGGAAGCAATCTTTAAGTGCTTTCTATTTGCCTATTGCTATACAGGGCATTCTCCAGCACAAAACCCTCAGCCTGCTGTTTTAAACTCCCACCTTTCCAGGCCTACTTCACATCACTCTCCTTTCTCCGCATTCTGTCCCCATCACTACACCATACTACCTCCTTCATGATGCAAATAGCTCAGAATCTTGGGACCTTTTGCTTTCTCCTCACTGGATGTTGCTCATATAGCCTTCTCCCAGTGGAGACTAGATGCCCTAATCTGGCCCTTCAGCCCAGGGAGCAATAATAGATTGGAATATTGAGCAGCTCTGATGGCTTGTCACAGCGCATTGACATCCCCCTGCTCAGTGCTCCTGCCCCTTACCCCTACCTTTGAGCATCTGCCTCCCCAAAGCCCATCTCAGACTCCAGCAGACACAACAAACACCATGTCCGACAGCCTATTAACAAGAGAGCAGCTTGTCCCCTGTCAAAACACAAGACCCCAGGGAAACTCTTGGCATGGGCTTCCTTCTGGCCCCTCCTCTATTGGTCAGCCAGTCATCAAAATTGTCCAGATGACCCTCAAAAGGATGGAAATTTTTCCAGAAGGAGCCAAGGAAGGGCTTTGGAAAGAGAGCACTGGGACACGATTTCTGTTTCATAGCATCTCAGAGTGGGAAATGCCTTGGAGGGAGCTGAGTCCAGCCTCTTCCTAAGCAGTAACACTTTCTACAACACTGCTCTTCTCAGCCTCAGCATTCCTAAGTTGGAGGTAAGACAGTGGGAAGAGCAATAGGTTTTGGCTCATCATCTAAAGGACCTATAAAACCTTGACCAGAGTTCAAGGAAAGGAGAAAGCCCCTTTATGGGTCCCCTGCCCCAGGCTGCCCCAAGCCCCATTAGAAGCAGAAATCAAGCAGGTACTAAGCAGGGCCACCCTCCTCTATCTTTCCCACAGACTGACACTACCCACACCTTCCTGCTTCTTCTGCCTCTTTCTCCCCTGGGCCACTGCCAGACATCCTGACTTAGGTCTCACCACTGGCCTCTAATGACTCTGGAGGAGAAAGTGAGGCTTACAACTTTGCACAGTTCTGCCTCACTTAAATCCAATTCACTTGCAATTCAAGACATCACCCTCCTGGTGTCAGTGGTCCTCTTTAAGAATGCAGAGCTAGGGGGGCGGAGCCAAGATGGCGGAGTAGAAACAGCTCATCCAAGCCACTCTGCCCCCAGATTCTCCCCAAACTATGTAAAAGGGGACTCTGAACAACTTCTGGAGCCCCAGCACCCACAGAACGACACAGAGAAGCTAACCTCCCGCTGAGGACAGCCCAGCAGCCCTGCAGGAAGGACCAGCACAGCGGTCTGCGACCTGGCAGTGTGCAGAGCGTAGAGCACAGGAGCCGAGCCGAGCCAAGCCCAGGTCTGCATGAGCCGAGGCTTTAGCCCCAGGGTGGCAGGGCCAGCAGCCGGCTGGAGGAACCCCAGAACACCAGCAGCTGTGGCGACTCCAGAATTATCAACATAGACTTGCCTAGGACAAAGTAAGAGGTTAGTGTCCTATGGACTTTGGGACTGGTATTAGGGAATGCGTCAGCTCCCTCCCCTGGGGGCTAGAAGCCGCTGAGGACAAACGCCACTGTGTAGTTTTCAGAGGCAGCTCCCGCTCCCAGCCTGCAAATTTGTAGGGAGATCCAGTCTTGGGGGGTAATTGCTCTTGCTTTAACCTCCCTGGATCTTGATTGTGATCTAGGGGGGAAGTCGTGGGTGGGTTTACAGCTTGCCAGAAATGGAAGTTGCCCCCCACACGTTTGGGACGAAAATTCCTCTATCTGGCCTTAAAGCCATAGTGTGCCAACAAGCCCAAAAGTCAAGTAATTAAGCGGCAACATGCCGAGGCAAAGGAAACAGAAAAATGCAACCCTAGACTCCTATTTTGGGGGCAAAGAGCAGGAAAAGGACTGTGAGGTCAGAAGTCCGGCTCCAAAAGCCCCAGGGGAAAACATGAGTGGGTTGCAGGTTTTAGAGGACCTTAAGAATGACTTTAAAAATCAAATAAGAGAAGTGGAGGAAAAATTGGAAAGAGAAATGAGAAGGATGCAGGAAAAGTATGAAATGAGGGTCAACAGCCTGACTGAGGAAAACAACACCTTAAAAAATAGACTAACTCAAATGGCAAAGGAGGCCCAAAAGGGCAATGAGGAGAAGAATGCGTTAAAAAGTCGAATTTGCCATATGGAAAAAGAATCTCAAACGTTCACTGAGGAGATTCATTCCTTCAGAGTTAGACTGGAGCAAATGGAAGCTAATGACTTTATGAGAAATCAAGATGCTGTTAAGCAGATCCAAACAAATGAAAGATTAGAAGGCAATGTGAAATATCTCATGGGAAACCACTGACCTGGAAAATAGATCCAGGAGAGACAATTTAAAAATTATTGGACTACCTGAAAGCCATGATCAAAGAAAGAACCTAGAAATCACCCTTCAAGAAATTCTCAAGGAAAACTGCCCTGATGTTTTAGATCCAGAGGGCAAAATAGAGGTTGAAAGAATCCACAGATCACCTCCTGAAAAAGATCCCCAAAAGAAAACTCCCAGGAATATTATAGCCAGGTTCCAGAATCCCCAGATCAAGGAGAAAATACTACAAGCAGCCAGGAAGAAACAATTTCAATATTGTGGAAACACAATCAGAATAGCCCAGGACCTGGCAGCTTCTACACTGAGGGATCGAAGGGCATGGAATATGATATTCCAGAGGGCAAAGAACTGGGAATGAACCCAAGGGTCACCTACCCAGCAAAACTGAGTATTTTGTTTCAGGGGAAATATGGTCATTCAGTGGAATAGAGGACTTTCAAGCATTCTTGAGGAAAAAACCAGAATTGAATAGAAAATTTGACATCCAGACACAAGAAGGAAGAGATGCCTGAGAAGGCAATCAGGGAAAAGAAATCAAGAGGAACTTATCAAAGTTGAACTATTTTCATTCCTATATGGAAAAGCAATAACGGTGACTGATGATATCTTTCTCACTATGAAAATAATGGAAGAAGGGGGTGTGGTCATATGAATACATATGTGAATGTGTGTGTATATGGTTACAGTTATATATGGACAGAGGGCATAAGTTGAATTTGTTGGGAAGGGAGAATACTAAAGGGATGAAATTATGAGGTGAGAGAGGAAAGTGGCAAGAGGAGATGGGGAGAGACAGGGTAGTGTAAACTATCCCATGCAGAAGAAGCAAGGGGAAGTGGTTGCAAAAGAGGGGGAGAATAAGGAAGTCTAAAAAGGCAAAACCACATTCACATTGAATTTGGTTCAGGGAGAAAATGATATACATACTAAATGGGATATCTCAACCTGTAGCAGGATAGGGGGAAGGGAGATGGGAGGAGGGATGATGGATGAGAGGGCATCCTTGGGGGGAGGGGAGGTTGGAAGCACCCACTATAAAAGAGGGACAGGATCAAGTAGGGAATGGACCAGGTGGGGGGTGGGATGAGTGGGAGGGAATTATAAGCAGCCTTGTACAATATATCTACCATGATAATGTTTTGCATAGCTAGACATGTACAACATATACTGAATTACTTATCTCCCAAGAAGGAATGGGTGACAAGGGAGGAAGGAAATGGATCTGTAATTTGAGGTCGTAACATTAAATGTTTCAAATATATATAAATACTATTATTAATACTCTTTTGCTTGTAATAGGGAGATAAGATGTGCAGGCATTGGGATGCAAAGACTCACCTTCCTCTAATGGAAAAGTCGATGGGGGTATGGGAGAAGGTATGGGAGACAGCAGATTGGAGGAAGCGATATCTTGTGGGATTACTATTCTGGGAGGTTGGGTAGGGGAATAATGGGGGGAAAATGATTGTAACTCAAAATCTGGCGGAAATGAATGATGTAAAACAGAAGTTAATAAAGCATTTGTTTAAATATAAAAAAAAAGAATGCAGAGCTAACAACACCTCTTTCCCCTCTTCCCTTCTTGACTGGACCCTGAGGAACCCTTGGAAGTCATCTGGAGTTTGGACAACCATTTGTCAGAGGACATTATATTCCTTCCAGGTCTAAGATGTATAAATGGTCACGGAGATTCCTTCCAGTTCTTAGATTCCGTGATTCTTTTTACTCTTTCCACTAATGTAACAGCTGACCTGAATGGAGCTCTTCACATTCCACTTGCAGACCTTAAAGCACTATAAATGCTAGCTATTATTATTATTATTATATCTATGTTATTAATGGAATCCTCAGCTGCTATTATATAGCAATCTTCCCCATTAGAGTATGAGTTTCTTGAGAACAAGAGTTGACTTCTTTCTCTATTCATAGTCCCAGCACTCAGCTCAGTGCTTGGAAACTAAGAACCACTTAATAATTTTTTTCAGTCATTCATGGAATTATAAGACCAATAAGTATTTGTTAAGTACTTACTATGAGTCCAATCTCAGAGCTAAGTTATGGTGGTACAAGGATGGTACAAGGTGGTACAAGGATAAGATGATCCCTACTCTCAAGAAGCAAATATGCCCATGGGAAATTCAGCAAATACCTACATCAGAATAGAGCATAAAAGAGAAAGAGAATTAATACAAGGTAGTTGGGGACAGGATCATCAGTTGGGGAGGAGAGAGATAGGGACAATCTTTGTGTAGAAGTGCTTCGGCTGAATCTTGAAGGAAGAGAGGGGTTCTATGAAGCAGAGGTGAGGAAGGAGGGCATTCCAGGAATGAGGAAGAGCAAGTGCAAAGTCATGAGTGAGAAACAAGGAGAGAGAGAGGGTTTCGCTGGCTCATGCATCTGGAACTCTAAAGATGTCATCTGGTCCCACTCTCATCCCTTTGCAGATGAGGAAACCATGGTTGATTATTCTGCTGACTATGATAGTGTCCAAGCTACAAGCTAGCCCCACAGATGGCTGGCTAACAAAAGGCAGAACTTGGCTCACTGTGGAGCACAGTCCATGTGGTGCATTATTTATGATTAAGAAATCAGGATGTTTTTTTCTTGTGTCAGCCTTAGAGGAACGCAAACTAATCCAGTCTGTGAGACAGCCAAGAGTCCCTGGCGGGAAAATCCACCCCACTCCAAATCCTGACTTCCTTCCTGCTGATGGTGATTCCAGGATGGAAAGAGCTGACCCTGTTTACATTAATCTGTTACACCATACTGGTCCCCAAGAACGAACATGGAAATGGACATGCTAACAAAGTGACAGGGGCCATAGGAAGCTGTTCATGCTTCTGCAATGAGGTTGAAGCTATCCCATGGAAATTGAAAGCAGTTGGGAGGCTGAAAGTTTTCTTTTTTTTTTTTAAACAAATATTTTATTAACTTCTGTTTTACATCATTCATTTCCGCCAGATTTTGAGTTACAATCATTTTCCCCCCATTATTCCCCTACCCAGCCTCCCAGAATAGCAGTCCCACAAGATATCGGTTCCTCCAATCTGCTCTCTCCCATACCTTCTCCCATACCCCCATCGACTTTTCCATTAGAGGAAGATGAATCTTTCTGTCCCAATGCCTGCACATCTTATCTCCCAATTATAGGCAAAAGAGTATTAATAATAGTATTTATATATATATTTGAAACATTTAATGTTACGACCTCGAATTTCAGATCCATTTCCTTCCTCCCTTGTCACCCATTCCTTCTTGGGAGATAAGTAATTCAGTATATGTTGTACATGTCTAGCTATGCAAAACATTATCATAGTGATATATTGTACAGGGCTGCTTATAATTCCCTCCCACTCATCCCACCCCCCACCTGGTCCATTCCCTACATGATCCTGTCCCTCTTCTATAGTGGGTACTTCCAACCTCCCCTCCCCCCAAGGATGCCCTCCCATCCATCATCCTCCTCTCATCCCCCTTCCCCCTATTCTGCTGCAGGTTGAGATATCCCATTTAGTATGTATGTCATTCTCTCCCTGAACCAAATTCAATGAGAATGTAGTTTTGCCTTTTAGCCTTCCTATTCTCCCCCTCCCTTGCAACCACTTCCCCTTGCTTCTTCTACATGAGATAGTTTACCCTACCCTGTCTTTCCCCATCTCCTCTTGCCACTTTCCTCTCTCACCTCATAATTTCATCCCTTGAGTATTCTCCCTTCCCAACAAATTCAACTTATGCCCTCTATCCATATACAACTGTAACCATATATACACACATTCACATATGTATTCATATGACCACAACCCCTTCTTCCATTATTTTCATAGTGAGAAAGATATCATCAGTCACAGTTATTGCTTTTCCATATAGGAATGTAAACAGTTCAACTTTGATAAGTTCCTTTTGATTTCTTTTCCCTGATTGCCTTCTCAGGCATCTCTTCCTTCTTGTGTCTGGATGTCAAATTTTCTGTTCAACTCTGGTTTTTTCCTCAAGAATGCTTGAAAGTCCTCTATTCCACTGAATGACCATATTTTCCCCTGAAACAAAATACTCAGTTTTGCTGGGCAGGTGACCCTTGGGTTCATTCCCAGTTCTTTTGCCCTCTGGAATATCATATGCCATGCCCTTCTATCCCTCAGTGTAGAAGCTGCCAGGTCCTGGGCTATTCTGATTGTGTTTCCACAATATTGAAATTGTTTCTTCCTGGCTGCTTGTAGTATTTTCTCCTTGACCTGGGGATTCTGGAACCTGGCTATAATATTTCTGGGAGTTTTCTTTTTGGGATCTTTTTCAGGAGGTGATCGGTGGATTCTTCCAACCTCTATTTTGCCCTCTGGATCTAAAACATCAGGGCAGTTTTCCTTGAGAATTTCTTGAAGGGTGATTTCTAGGTTCTTTCCTTGGTCATGGCTTTCAGGTAGTCCAATAATTTTTAAATTGTCTCTCCTGGATCGATTCTCCAGGTCAGTGGTTTTTCCCATGAGATATTTCACATTGCCTTCTAATCTTTCGTTTGTTTGGATCTGCTTAACAGCATCTTGATTTCTCATAAAGTTACTAGCTTCCATTTGCTCCAGTCTAACTCTGAAGGAATGAATCTGCTCAGTGAACTTTTGAGATTCTTTTTCCATCTGGCAAATTCGACTTTTTAAGGCATTCTTCTCCTCAATGCCCTTTTGGGCCTCCTTTGCCATTTGAGTTAGTCTATTTTTTAAGGTGTTGTTTTCCTCAGTCAGGCTGTTGACCTCATTTCATACTTTTCCTGCATCCTTCTCATTTCTCTTTCTAATTTTTCCTCCACTTCTCTTATTTGATTTTTAAAGTCCTTCTTAAGGTCCTCTATGGCCTGCAACCCACTCATGTTTTCCCCTGGGGCTTTTGGAGCAGGACTTCTGACCTCACAGTCCTTTTCCTGCCCTATGCCCCCAAAATAGGAGTCTAGGGTTGCATTTTTCTGTTTCCTTTGCCTTGGCATGTTGCCGCTTAATTACTTGACTTTTGGGCTTGTTGCCACACTATGGCTTTAAGGCCAGATAGAGGAATTTTCATCCTGAACGTGTGGGGGGCAACTTCCGTTTCTGGCAAGCTGTAAACCCACCCACGACTTCCACCCTAGATCACAATCCAGATCCAGGGAGGTTAAAGCAAGAGCGATTACCCCTCAAGACTGATCGCTGGATCTCCCTACAATTTGCAGGCCAGGAGCTGGAGCTTCCTCTGAAAACTACAAAATGGCGTGTCTCCTCAGTGGCTTCTAGCCCCCAGGGGAGGGAGCCGACGCATTCCCCAAATACTGGTCCCCAAGTCCATAGGACACTAACCTCTTACTTTGTCCTAGGCATGTCTATGTTGATAATTCAGGAGTCGCCACAGCTCCTGGTGTTCTGGGGTTCCTCCAGCTGGCTGCTGGCCCTGCCGCTCTGGGGCTAAAACCTCGGCTCACGCGGACCTGGGCTCGGCTCGGCTCCTGCGCTCTGCGCGCTGCCGGCTCCCAGACTGCTGTGCTGGTCCTTCCTGCAGGGCTGCTGGGCTGTCCTCAGCGGGAGGTTAGCTTCTCTGTGTCGTTCTGTGGGTGCTGGGGCTCCAGAAGATTTTCAGAGTCCTTTTCTACATAGTTTGTGGAGAATCTGGGGGCAGAGAGGCTTGGACGAGCTGTTTCTACTCCGCCATCTTGGCTCCGCCTGAAAGTTTTCTTAACCCAGCTTTGCAAATAAGGTTTTATAGCTTACCAGTCCACTAAGTTATTTTACCAGCCTGTCCTTCCTCCAACTGCTCTTTTCTCTCTGAGTCTAACACAATAACATTAATCATCCTTAACATCTGATTTGATTCAATAAAGATTTAATAGGTGCCTACAATGGGCACTGAGTCAACAAGCATTTATTAAGTATCTACTATGTATACAAATACAAAGAATAAAACAATCCTTACTCTCAGTGAGCTTATATTTTAATGGAAGACATGGGGATGGCCTTCCTAACTTTATAAACCCCACAGTCAGAGAATTATTGTTGAATTGATTGGTTGATCATCGCTAAGGATTTGGGGGAGATTTACTCTGTGCTAAGTTCTGTATAGAATGATCATAAGAAGAAAAATAATCCCACTGAAATACAGTTATCAAAGCACTTTTATAAACAAGTTAACAGATCCTGGTTAATGAGGAAAATAACCTTCAACACCATGCCTCAGTATGGGCTTGCTCTGGGACCTCCCTCAGCACCTGAGCGGAGGGAGAAGGGAATAAGCAGTACCAGGTGCTGTTGGGAGATAGGTGTTATTATTATCCCCCATTTTACAGTTGAGGAAACTGAGGCAGGGGAGGGTGAGTTCACACAGCTATTAATCAGAATAATGAGAAATTACATAATTGAAGGCAATCAATGCCTGATTTTTACAATATAGGAATTTGTTTTGCTTGATATAGATGTTTGTAAAACGTAGTATTTTTCTTGCTTTCTCAATGGCTGGGAGAGGGTGGAAGAGAGAGAATTTTTTAAAAAGTTCAGCCTTTATCTTTAGCCAAACAGGGTGGGTTTTTTTTTTTGAGGGGAAGACAGAGAAGTAGCAAAAATAGTGTGAATTTTGGAAAGAATATCCTAGCATTGACATGTAGCCTGACCTAAAGCAGGAAGCAACTGGACACATGTAGACCAGGAGGCTGTATAGCCATAGTCCAGGCCTTCCTTGTCCTTCAGTACCTAGAGAATGAAGGTCATGGGATGGGGTAGGAAGAGCACTGAACAAGGAAATAGGAGACCTGGTTTGTTCTTTGTTGTTTAAGATTAAGAAATGGAATGTAATGTGGAAATCTCCAATGGTATGAGCAATAATAGATCCATCCTTGAGGAACATTTCCCAAGATGATAATGGAAGAATGTCCTATAGCTGGGTAGAGAAGGTGATATCAGCCCTAAAGTGCTTAAACATGTACATAAGGACCCAAGATATGGACAAGGGAAGAGGATATTGAAGAGGGTGGCATGGACTGACTCAGGCTTATAGGAAACAGGGAAGAGGCATGAGAGGCTACACCCAGGGAGACTCAAAATCTGGTTCACATTTGCCTCCTTCTCTCCACTCTCACAGCCTTATTCAAGTCCTCATCACTCCTTCTGTGGAGTATGTATGGAATTCTTTCTGACTGATCTCTCTGGCACATCTCTCCCCACTCCAATCCATGCTCCATTCCTTTGCATTGCTTGGTCCCCATGCCTAGAAAGTTTTGCTCCCTCACCTCCATTTCCTGACTTCCTAGGCTTCCTTAAGAACTCTGTTCGGGGCAGCTAGGTGGCGCAGTGAGTAGAGCGTCAGCCCTGGAGTCAGAAGGACCTGAGTTTGGATCCAGCCTCAGACACTTAATGCACACACAAACAAACAAACAAACGAACAAAAAACCTAGCTGTGTGACCTTGGGCAAGATAACCCCAATTGCCCTCCAAAAAGCAAAAAAAAAAAAAAAAGAACTCTGTTCAAATCCTACCATCTGCAGAAGGCCTTCCCCACTCTCCCAACAAAGTTGAATCTTCTCCCTGAGATTACTGGTCAACTATTCAGTATACATCTTGTAGATGCCTAGTTATTAACATGTTGTCTCTCCCATTAGAATGTAAGCTCCTTGAGGGCAGCAGCTGCATTTTGGCCTTTATATCTCCAATGCATAAGGTCTGGTACTGAGTAAACATTTAATAAATGTTTGTTGATTGGTTCTACCCAGAGTAATATTCCTTCTTTCCTTCCTTCCTTCCTTCCTTCCTTCCTTCCTTCCTTCCTCCCTTCCTTTCTTCCTTCCTTCATCAATTCATTATTTAATAAAAACTACAGTATCAGCATGCCCTTGTCCACAAGATCATGGTCATTAGAGTTTGACAAGACTGAATAACTCAATTGCTCTGTTCCAGACACTGAACTAGGTGCTGGAGATAACAAAGACAAAAAAAAAGTCCCATCCCCCAAGGCACTTATAGTCTATTTGGGATTACATTCTTTTATATTATCAATTGTTATACTATAAACAGAAAGAAAAAAAATTCCAATTACACTCTGTAACGATAATGACCATTTCACCAAAGGCGAAACAAGAAGATTCTCCTCCCTCCCTTCTTCAGAGAAGGGTGACTATAGATACGTGCCACCACATATGCTGTCAGATTCAGCAGATGTATTGATTACTTTCGCTAAATTGTTTTTTTTTCCTTCTCTTTATTATTATGTTAAGTTATAAGGGTGACTTGCTGGGTTGGGACAGGGAGGGATATATTATAAATAAAGATGACAGAGTATCATGAGTGGGAAGAAAAAATAAATAATTTTAGAAATACAAATTCTACAGAAAGCCTTTCCTGATCCCCCTGAAATATAGTGCAGGAGTGGGCAGCTTTGAGGCCACATGTAACCCTCTAGGTCCTTGAGTGTGGCCCTTTGACTGACCCTCTAGGTCCTTAAGTACAGCCCTTTGACTTGAGGACCTAGAGGGCCAGGTGTGGCCTCAAGGCCTAAGGTTCCCCATCCCTGATCTAGTGCCTTCCCTCAATTAATTGTCTCTAATTTATCCCCTCTATAGTTTAATTATCCATAATTGTTTGCATGTGAGCTCTTTGAGAGCAGGAATTGTTTTTTTGCCTTTCTTTGTTTCCTCATCACTTAGCACAGTTTCCCACACACGGTGGTAGTTAGTATATGTTTATTGACAGATTACTAATAAACTGGGGGAGGGGTGTTTCCAATTGAACAATCTAGTGTTATTGGAGAAGGGCAGAGGTGGTGTTTCATCATACCCTCAGACTTATGTGCTCTCCCAAATTCCAGCAAGAGACTGACTGACTATAGTCATTTTTTTCAGGCTAAAATATGTCAGCAGAACCAGTTATTCTAGAGGGATGACTGAGACACCAAACAGGTTAAGACATGTGGATTTTGGGGAATGGCTAGGTGGCACAGTGAATAGAGCACCAGCCCCGGAGTCAGGAGGACCTGAGTTCAAATCTGGCCTCAGACACTTGACACACTAGCTGTGGGACCTTGGGCTAGTCATTTAACCCCAGTTGCCCTCCCCCCCCAAAAAAAGACATCTGAATTTTTTAATACAAAATTGATCATAATAATGCTTTCTACTTGAGAGACACATAGCATTTTGCAAGAGGTTTTCTGGAATCTTTTTTTTCCCCTCATATCTTAAAAGCAGTCACAGAAAACTCTTCCCCAATGTTTCATGGTTGTGACCCTGGGCTTTAAATCTCTGATCCTAAAACAAATGAACAAAAATCATGGCATGCGAGTTTAACTGATCCTACAAAGCCTCTCAAACTATACTCCCTTTCATGTGCACTGCTTTCCAGTTAAACTTGCTTACTTGCTGTTTCCCATATGCAACATTCAATGTCCCACCTCCATGCTTTTGCATAGGCTGTGTCCTATGACTGGAATGTACCTCTTCCCATATTTTCCTCATAGAAACTCAAGCCTTACTTCCTACATAAAAGGACTTCTCTGATTCTCTGGGTTATTAAAGGTATTCCCTCCACTCCTAACCAAAATTATTTTGTATTTCCTTAGGCTCATAGATTTCAAGCTACAAGGGAGCAGAGGCCATCTTGTCATAGGATTTTACATGTAGAGTGGGAAAGACCACCAGAGGCCATGTAATTTGCCCCTCCTTGCCCCCATTTTATAGATAAAGAAACTGATCAACGTTAAGAAAAGTTAAATGTCTTACCCAAGAGCACATAGCAAGTACATAGCAAAAGTAAGATTTCAACCCTAGTTCCACTGGTCCTTGAATCCAATGCTGGGATGGCCCACCCATTGTACTATATGATATCTGATTTATTTGATGTCAAATGGAAAGTAACAAAAACTTAATCAAATAAGCATGTATTAAGTGTCTAGTTTTTTCCAGGCTCCAGGAGTACACAGGGGGAAAAATGAAAAATTGTTCCTTTCCTCAATTAACTTACTCTCTCTTCGGGGGAGATGAGTCCTTTGAATTATGAGATAAATCAGTCCTCTAAGACCTATGATAATATGTATAATTGCAAATAATGGGCTACAACCTAATTAAAATTTTCAGGGGACAGAGCATCATGAGCTATCCTTGGTTTATCCACTTATGTGGGTCAAAAAGAAAGCCACGCCTTTAAAAAATTAAGCATGAAGAGATCTAAGGAGATGATGAACCTGGAGTATTTGACTGTGATCAGAACACAGCCAGAATAATGCCTTCAGTCCTTGGTGCCACATTTTCCAAACGATATTTATCAGATGGAGACGTCCAAAGGAGAATAAGAAGGATAGTAAAAGTAGATGGAAACAATAAGTTATTAAGCACCTACTATGTGCCAGGTACTGTAGTAAGTATTTTATAAATATTGTATCATTTGATCCTTGAGACAACCCTGGAAGGAGGATGCTATTATCATCCCCATTTAACAATTGAGGAAACTGAGGCAGGAAGAACTGACTTGCCTAGGGTCTCATAGCTAGTAAGAATTGATCTGTACTCCAGGACCAATGTACTATCTATGTGCCACCCAGGTAAACAGGGCATGGTGGCTTTTTTTTAAGTATCTAAAAAGAAGAGATTAGATTTGTGCAGCTTGGCCCCAGAGGATGGAACTGGGAGTAACAGGTAGAAGTTGTTCAGAGATATATTTCCATTTGATTTAAGAAAAAATTCTTAAGCATTAGATCTAAGAAAAAATGGAGCTCAAAAAGATTGTAGCTTCCTACTTACTGAAAGTCTTCAAGCAAAGTCTGAATAACCACTTGTTGGGTAGGTTGGAAAGAGAGTTAATCAAGTAAAGGGTAGATTAGATGCCTCTAAGGGCCATCACAACATTTATACTATGGATTCTGATTCCTACGCTCTATCCATTATATTGCTACTTGCATCAAGATTTTGTTCCAGTATTCATACACCATCTCCCCATCTCTGGTCTCCAGAACTTTTTGTAGATTTCCCCAGTACTGGCCCCTCCTCACTTCCATTTCTCGGAAGCCCTGGCTTCCTTTAAGAATCAGTTCAAGTACCACCTTCTCTGGGAAACCTTTCCTGACCACTTCACCCCTGGGGTGCTAGTGCCCTAACTTCCCGAGATATCTTGTATCCATTTTGAACACACACTATACACACTTATATATGCCTTTCAGATGTCCATTTCACATTTAGACATTCTCTTCCCTATTAGAATCTAAGCCCCTTAAAGTCAAGGATGATTTTGTTTTTGTTTTCCCTTGTACTTAGGTAATATCTGGTATATAGTTTATTGTTGTTTGTCCTTTGTTCTCAAAGAAAATCTTGTGAAGCCGCCTGTCATGTAAGAGGGACTTACTAAAAGCTCATTGAGTAGCTGACTGGTCATTAGAGACAATAGGACCACAGCACTATAGAATTATGGATACTTGTCATGTGTTTTTTCATTTCCCCTGGGTCACTTACAATTTTATTTCCATTAAGATCATGCAATTTTTCAGTGTACAATTATATAGCATCACTGCGGGAATACTGATGTTCAGAAGAGGCCAACTCATCTTTCTGCAGATTTGGAATTAACACTAAAGTTGAATGACCAAAGGAATACAGATCAACATAAATAGCTTCTGGTAAAAAGCAGACCTATCAAGAACTGCCGCATGATTTTGAGTGGCCCCATACATGTTGTGATTGAGTTTCTCCTCAGAGAGAGGGAGGAAGGATCCTTTCCAAAGGTTTCAGCCTAAAGCAAAATTCCCATCTATCTCTGGCAAGTGAGGTAGGAAAGCACAGGTTAGTTGGTACGATATCTTTGGGACCTTGTGGCTTTACCATACAAATTTACTAGTTCTCTTTGCTGGTTTTGTTTATCATAGATCCTCTCTCTCTACTCTGTAGAGTGGATTGAAAGGCCAAGCCCAACCAATCATCATTATCACTTCTTGGAAATGGGATAACTGAGGCTTGGAGTTAGGAAGTGCAACTGACGGCCACATGGTCAAATAATGGTTGATCCAACTACCTTTGATGCCTGGAACCTTGCAAGTATTGTCAAATTCAGCTCTCCTTTCTCATATCCATGCCCACTTACCATTAAATGTCGTTGGTCTTCCAGGTACTCATATAAAGATTAGTTCATCTCCTGTTAGGAATAGCTCTTGACACAAGAGTGGGAAAAAATCATAAAATCACAGAATTTTGGAATTGGCAGATTAAGTCCTTACTTCTAATGAGGTCTGGGTGACAAAGTGGATAGAGCACCAGGCCTGGAGTCAGGAAAGCTTGTTTTCCTCAGTCAAACTATTGTTTCAGACACTTATTAGCTGTGTGACCCCGGGCAAGTTACTTAACCCTGTTTGCCTCAGTTTCCTCACATGTAAAATGAGCTGGAAAAGAAAATAACAAACCACTCCAGTGTCTCTGCCAAGAAAACCCTGATAGCAGTCATGAAGAGTCAGAAATTATTAAAAACAACTAAACAAGAGCAAAAGATTATCTAACCCTATTTTTTGTATTTATTTATTTTTGATTTCCAGCATTCATTTCCACAAGATTTTGAGTTCCAAATTTTCTCACCATCTCTCCCCTACCTCCCACCCCAAAATGACAAACATACTGATTACCCCTTTCCCCCATTCTGCCCTCTCTTCTGTCCTCCATATTACCCCTTACCCCTACTTTCTGTAGGGCAAGATGGATTTCTATACCCCAGTACCTGTATATCTTACTTCCCATTTGCATGTAACGACAATTTTTTAACATTTGTTTTTAAAACTTCGAGTATTAGATTCTCTCCCTTCTTCCCTCTTCACCCACCCCCATTGAGAAGATATGCAATTCAATATATGTTATACATGTGTAGTTATGCAAAATATTTCCTTAGTAGTCATATTGTGAAAGACTAAATATATTTCCCTCCATCCTATCCCACCCCCTATTTATTCTATTTTCTCCTTTGACCCAGTTCCTTTTCAAAAGTGTTTGCTTCTGACTACCTTCTCCCCAATATGCCCTCCCTTCTATCTTTCCCCCTCTTGTCCCTTTCCCCCCTATTTTCCTGTAGGGTAAGATACCCATATGAGTGTGTATGTTATTCCCTCCTTATGTCAAATCCAATGAGAGTAAGATTGACTCATTCCCTTTCACCTCCCTGTATTCCCTTTCTTCTCCTGTATTGTAATAGCTTCCTCTTGCCTCTTTTATTTTTTTTAAACAAATGCTTTATTAACTTCTGTTTTACATCATTCATTTCTGCCAGATTTTGAGTTACAATCATTTTCTCCCCATTATTCCCCTACCCAACCTCCCAGAATAGTAGTCCCACAAGATATCGCTTCCTCCAATCTGCTCTCTCCCATACCTTCTCCCATACACCCATCGACTTTTCCATTAGAGGAAGGTGAATTTTTGTGTCCCAATGCCTGCACATCTTATCTCCCTATTACAAGCAAAAGAGTATTAATAATAGTATTTATATATATTTGGAACATTTAATGTTACGACCTCGAATTTCAGATCCATTTCCTTCCTCCCTTGTTGCCCATTCCCTCTTGGGAGATAAGTAATTCAGTATATGTTGTACATGACTAGCTATGCAAAATATTATCATAGTAGATATATTGTACAAGGCTGCTTATAATTCCCTCCCACTCATCCCACCCCCCACCTGGTCCATTCCCTACATGATCCTGTCCCTCTTCTATAGTAGGTACTTCCAACCTCCCCTCCCCCAAGGGTGCCCTCCCATCCATCACCCCTCCTCTCATCCCCCTTCCCCCTATCCTGCTGCAGGTTGAGATATCCCATTTAGTATGTATGTCATTTTCTCCCTGAACCAAATTCAATGTGAATGTGGTTTTGCCTTTTTAGCCTTCCTTATTCTCCCCCTCCTTTGCAACCACTTCCCCTTGCTTCTTCTACATGGGATAGTTTACCCTACCCTATCTCTCCCCATCTCCTCTTGCCACTTTCCTCTCTCACCTCATAATTTCATCCCTTGAGTATTCTCCCTTCCCAACAAATTCAACCTATGCCCTCTATCCATATATAACTGTAACCATATACACACACATTCACATATGTATTCATATGACCACACACCCTTCTTCCATTATTTTCATAGTGAGAAAGATATCATCAGTCACAGTTATTGCTTTTCCATATAGGAATGTAAATAGTTCAACTTTGATAAGTTCCTTTTGATTTCTTTTCCCTGATTACCTTCTCAGGCATCTCTTGCTTCTTGTGTCTGGATGTCAAATTTTCTATTCAATTCTGGTTTTTTCCTCAAGAATGCTTGAAAGTCCTCTATTCCACTGAATGACCATATTTTCCCCTGAAACAAAATACTCAGTTTTGCTGGGTAGGTGACCCTTGGGTTCATTCCCAGTTCTTTTGCCCTCTGGAATATCATATTCCATGCCCTTCGATCCCTCAGTGTAGAAGCTGCCAGGTCCTGGGCTATTCTGATTGTGTTTCCACAATATTGAAATTGTTTCTTCCTGGCTGCTTGGAGTATTTTCTCCTTGATCTGGGGATTCTGGAACCTGGCTATAATATTCCTGGGAGTTTTCTTTTTGGGATCTTTTTCAGGAGGTGATCTGTGGATTCTTTCAACTTCTATTTTGCCCTCTGGATCTAAAACATCAGGGCAGTTTTCCTTGAGAATTTCTTGAAGGGTAATTTCTAGGTTCTTTCTTTGATCATGGCTTTCAGGTAGACCAATAATTTTTAAATTGTCTCTCCTGGATCTATTTTCCAGGTCAGTGGTTTTTCCCATGAGATATTTCACATTGCCTTCTAATCTTTCATTTGTTTGGATCTGCTTAACAGCATCTTGATTTCTCATAAAGTCATTAGCTTCCATTTGCTCCAGTCTAACTCTGAAGGAATGAATCTCCTCAGTGAACTTTTGAGATTCTTTTTCCATCTGGCAAATTCGACTTTTTAAGGCATTCTTCTCCTCATTGCCCTTTTGGGCCTCCTTTGCCATTTGAGTTAGTCTATTTTTTAAGGTGTTGTTTTCCTCAGTCAGGCTGTTGACCCTCATTTCATACTTTTCCTGCATCCTTCTCATTTCTCTTTCCAATTTTTCCTCCACTTCTCTTATTTGATTTTTAAAGTCCTTCTTAAGGTCCTCTATGGCCTGCAACCCGCTCATGTTTTCCCCTGGGGCTTTTGGAGCAGGACTTCTGACCTCACAGTCCTTTTCCCGCTCTATGCCCCCAAAATAGGAGTCCAGGGTTGCATTATTCTGTTTCCTTTGCCTTGGCATGTTGCCACTTAATTACTTGACTTTTGGGCTTGTTGCCACACTATGGCTTTAAGGCCAGCTAGAGGAATTTTCGTCCCGAATGTGTGGGGGGCAACTTCCGTTTCTGCCAAGCTGTAAACCCTCCCACGACTTCCCCCCTAGATCACAATCCAGATCCAGGGAGGTTAAAACAAGAGCGATTACCCCCCAAGACTGATCACTTGATCTCCCTACGATTTGGAGGCCGGGAGCTGGAGCCACCTCTGAAAACTGCAAAATAGCGTGTCTCCTCAGTGGCTTCTAGCCCCCAGGGGAGGGAGCTGATGCATTCCCTAAATACCAGTCCCAAAGTCCATAGGACACCAACCTCTTACTTTGTCCTAGGCATGTCTATGTTGATAATTCTGGAGTCGCCACAGCTGCTGGTGTTCTGGGGTTCCTCCAGCCGGCTCCTGGCTCTGCCGCCCTGGGGCTAAAACCTTGGCACACATGGACCTGGGCTCGGCTCGGCTCCTGTGCTCTCCCAGACCACTGCGCTGGTCCTTCCTGCAGGGCTGCTGGGCTGTCCTCAGTGGGAGGTCAGCTTCTCTGTGTCGTTCTGTGGGTGCTGGGGCTCCAGAAGTTGTTCAGAGTCCCCTTTTACATAGTTTGGGGGGAATCTGGGGGCAGAGTGGCTTGGATGAGATGTTTCTACTCCGCCATCTTGGCTCCGCCCCCCCTCTTGCCTCTTTTATGTGAGATAATTTACTCTATTCTTTCTCTCCCTCTCCCAATAAATTCCTCTCTCACTTCATAATCTTATTTTTAGATATAATCTCTTCATATTCAACTCACCTTGTGCCCTTTCTCTAGGTATACATATATACACACACATTAATGCACACACATTCCCTTCAGCTATCAATACTGAGAAAAGTCTCATGAGTTACAAATATCATCTGTCTGTGTAGGAATGTAAACAGCTTAGCTTTAATAAATTCATTATGATTTTTCTTTCCTATTTACCTTTACATGCTTCTCTTGATTCTAGTATTTGAAAGGCAAATTTTCTGCTCAGGTCTGGTCTTTTTATTAAGAAATCTTGGAAGTCCTCTATTTCATTGAATATCCATATTTTCCCCTGAAGTTTTATACTAAGTTTTGCTGGGTAGGCGATTCTTGGTTTTAATTCAACCTCCTTTGACCTCCGGAATATCATATTTCAGGCTTTAATGTAGAATCCCTTAATGTAGAAGATTCCAATCCCTTAATGTAGAAGTTGCTAGGTCTTATGTTATTCTGATTGTTTTTCCACAATACTCTAATTTTTTCTTCCTGAATACTTATAATATTTTCTCTTTGACCTGGGAACTCGGGAATTTAGCTATAATATTCCTGGGAGTTTTCTTTTTGGGATCTTTCTCAAGAGGTGCTCAATGGATTCTTTCAATTTCTATTTTACTATCTAGTCCTAGAATTTCAGGGAAATTTTCCATGATAATTTCTTGAAAGATGATGCCTAGACTCTGTTTTTGAACATGGCTTTCAGGTATTCCAATAATTTTTAATTATTGCTCCTGGATCTATTTTCCAGGTCATTTGTTTTTCCAATGACATATTTTGCATTGTCTTCTATTTTTTTATTCTTTTGGATCTGTTTTATAATACCTTAAATTCTCATAAAGTCATTAGCTTCCATTTGCTCCATTCTAATTTTGAAGGAATTATTTTCTTCAGTGAGCTTTTGAATATCCTTTTCCATTTGTCCAATTGTGCTTTTTAAGCCATTCTTCTCCTCATTGCCTTTTTGAGCCTCTTTTGCCTTATGAGTTAGTCTATTTTTTACAGTGTTATTTTATTCAGTATTTTGGGGTCTCCTTTATCAGGCTGTTGACTCATTTTTCATGATTTTCTTGCCTCACTCTCTTTCTCTTCCCAATTTTTCCTCTACTTCTCTTACTTGATTTTCAGAATCCTTTTTGAGCTCCTCTATCACCTGTGACCAATTCATATTTTTGGAGGTTTTTAATGCAGTAGTTTTGACTTCGTTTTCTTCTTCTGCTTCACCGTTTTGATCTTCTTTATCACCAAAGAAAGATTCTATGAACTGATTTCTTTTCCTCTGTTTGCTCATTTTTTCAGTCAATTACTTGACTTTTGAGCTCTTTGCCACAGTATAACTCTGTTTCCAGAGTGGAGAGTGCTGTGTCCCAAATTTCTGGAGTTTTGCACAGCTGTTATCAAAGCTACTTCTAGGCACCTGCATCAGAACTGTGAGGAGGACTTCCTTTCTACAGCTGCCACAAGCTCTTCCACACCAGTGTTTCTCCTCACCCTCAGACCGCCACCCAAGACTACGACCTAGATCCAAGCATGGCAAAGCAAGATAATCCTGTCTTGCAAAGAGATTCCTGTAATTGACCTCTGGTCATCTGCTTGGTCCCCCCACCATATGTGGGCCTGGAACTCCAGAAGCAGATGCTTCTGGAGCCACCTCTGCTGGCCTGGAGTCAGGGTCTGGACAGCATTCTTCTCTCACCCAGGACCATCGAGTTTCCCCACTGAGCTTTTACTTTCTTTTTGGCATTTGTGAGTTAAGAAGTTTGGAAACCACCACAGATGCCAGTGATTCAGTTCTCTGAGGTCTGCTCCAGCTTGGTCTGTGCTGCTGGTCCAGTGAGATAGACCCTTCCCTCCTACCTGCCAGGCTGTCCTCACATGGAGATGTGTTTCACTCTGTCGTTTTGTGGGTTCTATAGCTCTAAAATTTGTTTAAAGTCATTTTTTTACCTGTATTGGAGGTCAATGGAGGATGAACTAAAGAAAGTTCCTGCTTTTACTCTGCCATCTTGGCTCTGCCCCCTCTAGCTAATCTCATTTTTTGCAAGAATTCATGCAAAGGACAGGAATGAACTAGGTGACCTTTGAGGTCCTGTCTACCTATGATTCAGTGATTCTAAACTCTACTTATGTTCCATAGGAAAAAAATAAATCTCTTTTAAACAGAGTTACTCTAAGTTCCCTTCCAGTGCTACAAATTCTGTGACTATAAGATCTGGGGGAGAAGAGCCCTCGGGAGGGGGCCTGAGCTATCATCACAGCCTCCACCATCATATTTATTGATCTTCTCCTGGTTGGATTAGGTATCCTGGTGTGGAACTGATCCAAGAGACAGAGGGATTAAATCAACCCAGACAGCAAGTTGTAGTCTTAATAGCACATCACAAAGTGAGAAGGGACCTCAGGGGTCACCATCCCCTCAGATTCCTGCTCCCTGAATGAATCTGATCTGCAGTAATAAGAGCTTAGGATACCCAAGTTCAAATGCCAGTTCTTCTGCTTACTAGTTATTTCAGTAGTGCTTCAAGGTTTAGGAAATGCTTTGCCTGCAAAGAATCCATGAGGTCTAGAGCACAGGGATTAGATTTCCCATTCTTGAGTTAAAGGATTATCTTCTCTCCCTGGGTGTACTGGGATGTCCTGACCTAAGACATAAAGCATTTGCCAAGGCCCCTTCCTTTCACACATCAGCAATATCCTGAATAATCGGATGATGATGATGATGAATTTATTCATTAAAGGACTACTTATACAGAGCTCTGTGCTAGATCATAAAATCTAG
Organism: Gymnobelideus leadbeateri; assembly: GCA_011680675.1. NCBI lineage: Eukaryota > Metazoa > Chordata > Mammalia > Diprotodontia > Petauridae > Gymnobelideus > Gymnobelideus leadbeateri. The sequence continues at coordinate 281,600 of WOXC01004022.1, forward strand.
AGTTAATAAAGGACCTTATAGAGTTTAGAATCACTGAATCATAGGTAGACAGGACCTCAAAGGTCACCTAATTCATTCCTGTCCTTTTCATGAATTCTTATAAATTATAAATTCTTATAAAGGTAAGCTAGTCCAAGCCCATTTTAGGGATGAGCACACTAAGGTCCAGAATATCTAAGTAAGCTGTTTAAGGGCAGGTAGGTGGCAAGTAGCAGAGCAGAGATCTGAATCCAAATCCTCTAACTCCAGTACCTAGCTCCTCTAACTTTGTACCACACACAAAGCTTAGCTAAAATAGAGTTAGTCAGCCCCTTCCAGTGCTTACAGTCTAGAAAGGGGACAAGATCCTGATGGGTTTGGCTATAATGTGACAAACAATTCAAATTATTAATCTCAGGACTGCAAAGCATTTTTGTCCCCACAACCCTGTAAAGTAGGCAATGCAATTATTATTATCCCCTATTCATTTGCTAAGTTTCCAGATAAAAACACCAGGTCTTAAAATGGTGGAGTCTATAGTCACCCAACACAGAAGGGTCAGAGCTAGTGGTCAAACCTAGGTCTCTGACTCCCTTTCTAGTACATGAAGAGGCACTGATGCTCATGAGGGGAAAAAATGGGAAATGGTTTGTGTTCCATCCCAAGAAGGAACAAAGCCTTTTGTTATTCAGTCCCAAAATGATAGGAGAGATTTGCAAGAGAACTTAGAACATGGGCTTTCAGAACTGGGAGAGGCCTTAGAACAGAGAATGACAGGCCTTGAAGGACTCTTAGAATAGGGGATGTCAGGACCGGAAGGGACCATAGAATAGAAATTAAAGACCTCCTTAGCTCAGGGAGAGGAATTGAACTGTAGAAGGAACCTCACCCCCACCCACCCAGTCAGTGAGTGGTAGAGCCAGAATTTGGAAGCAGGTGTTCTGACCTGAAGTCTGACACTCTTTTCTCCACATTCCATAGTCAGGTACTTCTGATCAGGGCTTTAGGGAAGGATTAAACATAGCTCCTGGGGTTCTGAAAGAAGGAGCCATATGTATCAACCTTTCCACTGCGCTCAGGGACCAAGAGAAAACTATTGATTTCCTCCTCAGCCTCTTCAGCCTGACCCATTAGTTAGGGTTCACTGAGAAGGTGTTAAAATATTCAACTTGCACTTGGCTGTACCCCTCAGGGGATTTCCCCCACCCTCTCCTAAACACCTAACTGGTAAAAGAAAGAAAGGGGGACACATAGGTTGCTGGAGAGATCCCATGATGCACTTGTCCATTCTCTTTCCTCTCACTTGCCCCATAGTGCATCATGGGATGTCTCCAGCAACCTATGTGTCCCCCTTGGTGATGCAACTTCTACCAATGCTTTCTTCCTGGTTGTGCCCTCTGGTGACCAACAGAACAAGTCAAATCCTTTTCCATGTGACAGTCCTTCAAATGACTAAAAATATATCTCTCTCCCCTCTGCCTGTCTGCCACTCCCACTCCCACCTCCAGTCTTCTCTAGGCTAAACATTCCCAATTCCTTTAATTTCCTTAATAGTAAATTTACAAAATATCTTTCACATTCATGATTGCCCCACTCTGGGTGTTTTTTTCTATACCCTTTCAATGAGCACTCCTTGCAATTTCCCTTCTAACGTGTGGCATCCAGAAATGAAGGCAATACTCTAGATATGATCAGACCAGGACAGAGTACAGGGGGATGATCACTTCTCTTTCCCTGAACACTAGTCTAATGATGCATTCGATTTCTTGGTCACCATAATGGCACCATTGATTCATATAGTCTACTTAGAGCTTATAGTCTACTAAGATCTCCAGATATGTTTTCCTCAGATGAACTATTATTTGGCCATCTATCTCCCATCTTTAATTTGTTATGTTTTTTGAACCCAAGCAGAAAACTTAACATTTATCTTATTTTATGTTCTTACTTAGTGTACTAGCCTTCCAATGTCTTTTTGAACCCTAAATCTGAAAAACAGGTTATTAGCCACCTCCTGCTAACTTTCTCAATAACAACTAGTAAATTTTAGACATCCTGATTTCTGCTGCTGCCCCTCTCTACTTAATTTGTACTGGTATCTCTATCCTCCCAACATTCTGTTGTAGGACTGGGAATTGAACCTAAATCTCTTGAACAGATTCTCTCTAATTATTGGCATTATCCTTTTCAGTTAGACAAACGTTAACCATCTATTAGTGGCCAGGGTAAAATGCTAGCTACTGGGCACACAGAAAAGAAAGAAAGAAAGGGAGGGAGGAGAGAGACAGAGACAGAGACAGAGAGAGAGACAGAGAGAGAGGTCAGTAAGTTTGTTCTATGAGTTAGTTATAGAACATTTGCAGATAAGGAAATACGAGGAGTATATGAAGAATTTTCAATCGCCAAGGAGCATTACTACTTGGAGGCCATCAAGGAAGATCTTCGTATAGAAGGTAATCAACAAGTTTTTATTAAACACTCATTTCACCATACGCTATGCTAAGGGTTGAGGCTATAAAGAAAATAGGAATATCCCTGCCCTCAGGGAGCTTACAGTCTAATGGAGGAAACAACTCAGTAGAAATCTTGTATGAACAAGATTTCTACTGAGTAAATGGAAGGTAATCTCATAAAGGAAGGCAGGCATTAATAGCTAAGCTGTGCCATGAAGGAAGCTAAGGGTTCTAAGAGGCATTAAGAACTGAGTTCATTCCAGATATAAGGAGCTGGTGATAGAGGCAGCTGGTTAGTGCAGTGGTTGGAGCACCGGGCCTAGAGTTGTGAAAATATCAGTTCAAATATGACCTCAGACACTTACTAGCTGCTTGACTCTGGACAACTTGTTTAACCTCTGTTTTCCTCCATTTCCTCACCTATAAGATGTGGGTGATAATAACACCTACGTCACATGGCTGTTGTGAGAATCAAAAGCATTTAACACAGTGTCTGGCATATAATAGGTGCAGAATGTGTGATCCTGAGTAACTCACCCCTGTCTACTTTAGTTTCCCCATTTGTAAAATGAGGATGATAATAGTGCCTACCTCTCATGATTGTTGTGAGAATCAAATGAGATGATATTTATAAATGCTGAGCACAGTGCCTGATACATTGGTTCAGAATGGGGGACCCTGGCAAACCTCTGCCTGCCTCAGTTTTCTCATATGTAAAATAAGCTAATAAAAGTCCTTACGTTCCAGTTTTGTTCTGAGTATCACAGGAGGTATTTGTAAAGTACTTTGTGAACTTTAAAATTATTTAACCTCTGCCTGCCTCAGTTTCCTCATATGTAAAATAAGCTAATAAAAGTCCTTATGTTCCAGTTTTGTTCTGAGTATTACATGAGGTATTTGTAAAGTACTTTGTGAACTTTAAAGCTTTATGTAAATGCTAGCTTTTAAAAAATTACTATTGGAGACAGGCAAAGACCAGGACTGTGGTAGCTCTCTCCAGCATAGGGGCACAGTCTTGTTCTAGATAATCAGGATTTGACTGACACCTCCCCCAATATTGCTGGTTCCAAAACTAAAGTATGAAAGGGAGAAAAACTTACTGAGGAGAAAAACCTTTATTTCATGACACCTGCAATAATCCATGGTGGAATGCATCTGAAGAGATGCAGAAGGAATTCTTAAAATACATTTCTCTCCAACCACAATATATTCCATATGCTAAGAAACCGTAGGAGAGGGAGCCTGGTGCGTTCAGTTACCTCTGGTAAATGTTCCACTCCCACACTGGGGAAATCCTTATCAGGGCTCTCTTACCTGACAGCTGGAAGGAATTTAGGAGAAAATATGAATGGTAAGACCAGAGGAAGGAACAAAACCACCAGAGGACTTGCAGTCACTTTGAACATGAGAGGCAGAGGGACTTCAGGCAGCCTGGTGGGGCAGGAAAGGCCAGATGCTAGAGACTCAGGCTCCAGGAAACTCACTGGTAACTTCAGAGAAGTCATTCCCTTCTCTGTGCCTCAGTTTCCCTCCTATATAAAATTGGATGTCATGTCCCTTTAGGTTCTGAAGTTCAGTGTTTCAAGGTTTCTTCCAATACTGACAGTCTATGTTCTAAGGTTCTTCCCAATACAGACATTCTCTGTTCTAAGGTCCCTCCCAATTCTAAGATTTTATGGTTTAAGGACTCCCCCTGCACTTCTATTCTTTGTTCTAAAGGCCTTTCCCAGCTCTAACATTTCTTGTTCTAAAGCCCCTCCCAACACTGACATTCCTTATTGTAAGGCTCCTCCCAGCTCTGTCATTCCCTATTCTAGGTCCCCTCCAATCTTAGACCTTTTGTTTTAAGGGTCACTCCAGTTTTGACTTTTTTATCCCATCTCCAAGCCTTTGCACTTGGCTGTACCTAGTGCCTAGAATGTAATCCCTCCTCCAACCTCCACCTTTTAGAAGTTGGATTTTCTTTTATCACTCAGTTCCAACACCACCCTCTCCATAAGACCATTTCTGGACTGATTCCCACCCCCAGCTGCTACTACCTTATATTCAACAATCTCTGTTATAAGGTCAGTTTCAATTCTGACATTTTCTGTTCTGAAGTCCCTCTAAAGTCTTACATTCTGTGTTGTTGAGTCACGCCCAGGGCTCTCATTCTACAACGTCCATACCCTCCCTGCTCCAACATAAGCTCCTTGAGGGCGGGAAATGAATCTTTTCTTTGGTCTTATATCTCCAGCACCTAAATCAGTGCCTGGAACAGAGTAGATATTTAATAAATGTTCATTAAATTAATGAAAAGAATGAAAGAATGTTTCATTATTTATTTTCCACAAAACCCCTCTTTTGAATATCAATATTCCCCCAGTGATGCTATATAGTTGTATACTGAAGGATAGAATGATTTTAATGGAAATAAAATTATAAATGACCCAGGGGAAATGAAAAGACACATGACTGGTGTCCATAAGTTCCATCAAATTGAAAATCATGTCTGGCCCACTGGAAATAGTACAGACATCACCACTGAGAACAATGGGCATGAACAATGAGATAATCTCCAATGGAAGAGTTATGGAACATCATGGATAAAAAGAGTTTTGAATGAGAAGATCGAAAGGGGTTAAAATCTACCCTAGAGATTTGCCCCAACAGGAGATCTTGGATCCATTGAAGTAATAAAGTGGGTTTATTTCCTGGTCAGTGGCCACTTTCCCATGTTACTTACTGCTTCATATTGGAAGCCTTTGGATTCTCATTGGACCAAAGATGATAGACAACTGATCATAAGCAATGTTATTTGCTGAGGCAAAGAGTGATCTGAAATCTTGAACTCTGAAGAGAACTGAAGTCAAAAAGGGTTAAGTCTCGGGGAAAAGAATCATCAGGAAGAAAGAAGGAATGGGAAGAAGAGACCTAAAAGCCAAAGTTTAAGCCAATCAATGAGCATTTATTAAGTGCTTATTATGTTCCAAGCCTTGTGTTAAGCCTGAGGATACAAATAAAAGCAAACACAGTCCCTTCCTTCAAGTACCTAACCTTCTAATGGGGAGTTTGGGACCTTTACTACATTAAAATCAAATCATCAAAATGGGATTTGAGCAGCTCCACCCCTTCCTGTCACTCCTAAAATTTTCTCAGTATCTGGTGCCTTTCTGAAGGAAATATTTCTGAAATATTCCCCATCGAAAAATTCTTTGGTATCTCTCCAATCTTCAAAAAGCTCCTTGTGTGTTTGTGTGGGTGTGTGTATAATATGTGCATATATTTGTATGTACCTTGTATCTACACCTGTATATTTGTGGGTGAATTATACACACATGATTTATATGTTTTATGTGTACACATGTATTTCTGTGTGTATACATGCACAACTATATATTTGTATGTATATACATTTATACACATATATTTACATGTGCCTATATACATATACATGTATGTATTTGCATGTGAATATATACATCTACATATATTTGTGTGTGCATATATATCCACAGGTATATATTTGTGCATGTGTTTATATACATGTATAACATGTGTATGTTACATAGTGTGAGTATAGGAGGAAGTAGAAAATGGCCCAGAATAATGGAAATGCAATGGAAATCATTATGGATTCTAGCAAACCTCCTTTTCTGTTCATACCCATCATCCTCAGTGGTGATGTTTGTACCACTTCCAGTGGGCAAAACATTATTTTGAATCTGCTAGAGCTGATGGGTGGTCTCTTCCTTTCCTGTTGTGTCACTTACAATTTTATTTCCATTAAAATCATACTGTTCTCCTGTCATGGGGAGGAGACAAGGTACAAAAGGATGGGAGGGGGGAAAGGGGGCAGCATTTAAATATATGAAGGACCTTTCATTCTCAAATGAAGGGCTAATTTAGAAGAGGCAGTGGGACCATCCATGGGGTCAGACAGAACTGGGTTTAGGTTCTGTCTTTGCTTCCTACTAGTGTGAATCTGGGCAAATTGCTTAGCTTCTCAGTGTCCCAGGATTGCTTCAAACATCACTCTCAAAAAAATACTCCTTCCAAGGTCACCTTCCCTCAACTGCATAGGTATTTGATATGTTCCCACTTCTGTACAGGTTGTCTCATCCATTATTGTACAAGTTCTTTAAAGTAAGCATTGTTTTTGTCTTTTTTTCTTGGCACCTAGCATACCCCTGATGCAGAGCAGGTCCTTAGTATTTGTTTCTTGTTTTCTTGATGGCTAGTTGCAAGTTGTTATTGATAAAGGGAGTATCCATACTGGAAGTCCACAATACTGATGAAATCTGTGCCTGACACATTGATTTATCTACTATCTACCAATCTATCTAGTAGATAGACAAATATAGATAGAGAGATAGATACACTTAATCGATCCATGCTTCCAGTGTGGATATTCCCTTTACCAATGAAGATCTGCAACTAGTCTATGTTTTGTATCATACAATATTTAAATAATCCATATTATGTATATTATATATACAAGCATCTATATATGGTTGTTGTCCTTCGTTCTCTTCAGAGGACCAAAATAACATCACTACAATAGTCAAGTTGAATGTGTCCGACTGTGGCTGATCAGATCAAGTTGATCTCAGAATGCACTACCACAAGGTGGGCACAAGCAGTCCACATGAACATCTGGGGGGGGGGATTCTCTAAATTTGCACATCTCACACTCCTTTTGAGCTACTTTATTTCTGCTTTGCTCCTAGAGCAAAGCACCTTCTCTGATGCGGACACACCATGGAGTGTACACACACACAGAGATATGTGTGTATATATCTTTAAATACATGTATAAACACATATATATTTGTGTGTACATGTGTACACAGATATTTGTGTATATAAACCATGTATGTATTGGTATACATACATATACATTTTGTGTGTTTGCTTATACCTATACATACACATGTGTACATGTGTGTACATATACACATGTGTATGTTTCATTGTAACATATACACACTTATATTTGTGTGTGTTTTATATATATACATATATGCATATATGCTATGTATTATATTGTGTAAGTATACATATGTCTAGGGGAAGGAGGAAATAGCCCAGACTAAAAATTTATAATGATTGCAACTGTTTGTATCAACTTCACATTTTCTGCAAACAAAAGAAAAGGTACAAATGTTGAATTTCCTAAGTTTTCCTCTTTGGGCTCTATTCCTGGGACTCTGGACTTTCTCTACCATGTAACAATAGTAGCCTTCTCACACTGGAAGCACATTCCACCCCTATAGCCCCTTCCTCCCAGGACCATCATTTCAAGAAGAGTGTCCAGGCCATCCCTCTAAGGATCTAACAGAGGATAACTTCTCTCTCTCTCAACCCCCCATCCACTCTCTCTCTCTGTCTCTCCTCCCTCCCTCCCTCCCTCCCTTCCTTCCTTCCTCCCTCCCTCCTCTCTCTCTCTCTCTCTCTCTCTCTCTGTCTCTCTCTTCTTCCCTCCCTCCCTCCCCCCCTCATTTCACCAGTAAGGCTCGCTGAGCCTCAGTTCCCCCATTTGTAAAATAAAGAGACTGGTCTTGGCTTTGAGGTCCCTTCCAGTCCTAGACTCATCCTAGTTTTCTCTTCCATTAAAAAGAAGTGGAGTGAGAAACTCCCTATGGAACTACGTGAATGTTTGGGTTTCCCTGGCATTCCCAAGAAGCACTAACTTGAACAAAGAGCTTGGGAATGAAGGCATAACCAAAAGCACAATTCTCAGATTTATTCTTCATTTTATGACATGAACCAGAGTATGATTCTTTACCTGTGCTCCATATAGGTCCCTGCAGTTTCAGATCTGTATTATATAAACTTGTCTAACAAATATTCACAGTAAAAAAAGAAAAACACCAGTTCTTTTATTCTTTTTTAAGTACTTACATGTTGTCTTTTCCAGGGGAATGTGATGTCCATAAAAGCAAGGACCACTGCCTTTCTCTGTATTCCTGACACTTAGCACAATCTCTGGCATATACTAATTTCTTAATGTATGTTTGCTCACTGATGACTATGCACAAGTGTGCATGGGGGGGATGTACAGGGACCTAAGGAAATCCTTGTAATGTCATCTACAACTAGTCTCTAGGATACAGCAGACCTCCTTAAACAGGATCAGTCATCACTCACTGTCCACACAAGAAAAATCAAACTGATGGAGTGGTCGTTATCCAAACTCTAACCAGATATATATACACACTCAATCAAGCAATGAAGTACTTATTAAGGCCTTACTATGTGCTAGGCATTGTGCTAAGTTCTTGAGATGTCAATCAATAAATATTTATTAAGCACCTACTATGTGCTGGGCAATATGCTGTTTGGGGTGACAATCAATCAATAAGCATTTATTAAGTGCCTACCATGAACCAGGTACTGTGCTAAGTGTTTGGGATATGAATCAACAAACATTTATTAAGCACCTACTATGTGCCAGGCATTGTGCTAAGTATTTGGGGTGTCAACCAATCAATAAACATTTATTTAGCACCTACTATGCACCAGGCAAGTGTTTGGGAAGTCAATCAATCAACAAACATTTATTCAGCACCTGCTATATACCAGACTCTATGCTAAGTGCTTTAGGGTATGAAGAAAAAGTGAAAACAGTCCCTGCTTTCAAGGAGCTTTCATTCAAAAAGGAGGGAATAACACCCAAAGAAGGGAAAATCAGGATAGGAAGGGGCCAGATTATGAATAGCTGAAAGTACCAAACACAGGAATGTACGTGTATGTTCATCTATAGTTTTCTATCCTATCCTATCCTATCCTACCCCACTCCACTCCATTCCATTCTATTTTTATTGTATTACATCTAACACATAACATGTTATATATAATTTATGTTATTATGTATTAATATTATAGAGTATATACAGTTTTATGTAGGTTTGTATCTATGTATTGTACAAATACATGCACAAAATGTATGTATATTAATATATTGGACAGACATTGCAAATAAATAAGTTAGGTTCAAAACTGAAAAGTGAGAAGACAGCAGGCTGGTTGGCTTTTGGGAACTCATAAAGTTCTTTCACTGACTCCAAGCTTCTGCCTGAAATGAAGGTCCATTGTTTTATCACAAGTCTTACACAGATATTGTATTGTTATAAGGCATGTAATATTAGAGTCTCCAAAGAGTTGAACTGAGGACGACTTTTAGGGCAGTGGAGAGGTTCATGCTGGACATGGGCAGCTGCATGATAAGACAAGCAAGAAAATATAAAGGAGGAATGAATATCATCAAAGAAATAGCAACAAAACAAGATGAGTTGGCCACATGGTGAGAGTTGGGAATTACTCATGATCAACCCAAGACACTCCATTAAAATTCTTGTGATGTCAATAGAAGATGAGCACACTGGGCAGTCCTTCATGAAAAGATGTGGGGATGGATCAGCTAAGATGGGTGGTGACCTCATCCTAACAGTATGAGGCTTGGTGATCGGCCATCAGATTCAGGCACCTCCACCCCACCTCCCATGGTTGAGTCCCAGTTGTATTAGAATACTAAGTTTTCTGCTAAGTCCTGCTGGGGATCTACAGAATAAGAAATATCCCAGAGTTACAGATTGCTAACCTTGTACCTCTCTAGGGCTTTCTGTTAGGAAAAGCAAAGATCTCGGAAGAGTCATGGATAGAAGTGTTAAGTCATCCCAGGTTTACTAAAAAAACAGCAGAAGGAAGGAAAATGACTCTTTCATGAACAAATCTTGAAAGTGACCCCTTCAAGCTTTTTCCTCCCCTGAGTGCCTGTACTCCATATTTGTGCTTCCCCCAATTTCCCCCATGATCCCCAGATCAGGGCAGGGTCATCGTTCACAGGAGGGACATTTGCAGATTAAAATGAAAACAAGGGCTTCCTGCCAAAACTGTTGACATTTGGCAAACTGTATCCCCCAGGAAAAAAAGAAATTATGAACAGCGGATGCTCTGCAGGACCCAACCAGATTCCTTTTATTTGTGCAGAAATATAGCAGGGCTGGACACATTATGGTTTGGATTTGGCTCCATATTTTTCTGAAATTGGAGGGGGAAGGGAGGAGGAATAAAGTGCAAACCTGGAGGATGATTTCATGGGCTGCTAGGTTCAACAAGATGCACATTTTCTAAATGCCTTTTGGGGGGTTGCTTTTGTTTGAGATGCTTCCAAAGTATTTTAAAGGAAGCATCCGCTTTGAGTGGGAAGATTCTGCCTCCAACCGAGACCCACCAGGCAGAGGGGGGATATGTTGGTGTGTTTTCAAACAGGGAAAGTGATCCAGGCAAGACCTGTACAGGGAATTCAGAAGCCTTTAATGACTGATAATAACCATATTTCTGTGGCAATTGGAAGGTTCTAAGTGTTTTCTTTACATGTGTCATCTCATGCCAGCCCTCAACAACCCTATGAGGTGGGTACTACAGGCATTGTGATTCCCATTCTGCAGATGAGGAAACGAGCTCAGAGAGAGGATTTGTTTTCTCCATGCTCACACAAGGAGAAAGATGGTTTAGATGGCCTAGGATGAAGCAATGCTGAATCTTTAATCTCAAGTAATGCTATGACCTTCCAATTGGTCTCCCCTTCTCAAGTCACATGATGATGCAATGCGGGTGATGGTGGGAAAACCGGAATCAGAGGATCTGGGCTCAAATTCCCTTTCTGCTGCTTGCTACCCAGTTTATCAAGACATTTCACTTCCCGGGCCTCTGTTTCCCCATAAATAAAACCAGAAGGTTGGCCTAGCTGGATTGTGAGATTCGTTTCAGCTCTAAATCTATAATCCTAAACTTCTCCCCTCTTCCATCCATCCTCCACACAAATGCCAAGCTGGTGACTCCATGGCTAAAATGCTGGGCATGAAGTCTGGAAAATGTGAGTTCAAATTTGGCTTCAGACACTTATTAACTATATGACCCTAGGCAAGTCACTTAACCCTGTTTGCCTCAGTTTTCTCATCTGTAAAATGAACTGAAGAAATAAATGGCAAACCACTTCTATATCTTTGTCAAGAAACCCCCAAATAGGGTCATGGAGATTCAGACATGACTGAAATGACTGAACAACAAATGTGTGTGTGTGTGTGTGTGTGTGTGTGTGTGTGTGTGTGTAGCTGGTTCCAGCACACTCCTACAGTGCACTCTCTCCCCCATCCTTTCACCTCTGCACAGACCACTCCCCCTGCCTTGTCCTTCCAAGGTGATTATCAAAGTCACCTCCTTTACAGGGATGGCTAGCACCTCTTCCCCCAAAAAATTACCATGTATGGAATTGCATAGTTTCTGTACGTATATATGTAGACATACTATTTTCTCCTAATAGGATAAAAGCTCTTCAAGCACAGGAAATAGTTCCTTTTTTTGTTTTTGTATATCCGGAACCTAGATTAGTACCCAACAGACAGTTGGTACTTTATAGGTACTTATAGATGGATTTATTGATGGGTATATCAAGGGGAAGGATTTGAACTGAGGATTCCCTAAATCTGAGTCAGAATCATAGGATACTGCTAGAGAGAGGAAGGACTTAAAATACAGGATGAGATATTTTGGACATGGCCAATGTGGGAATTGATATTTCGGAACTGAGTCTGAATATCTGTTTGGAGGGTTGTTGTTGAAATGTGGTTGGGAGCTGGAGGAAGAAAAAAATATATATTTATAGAAATAAAAAATTTTAAATGTAAATTAAATGAAAAGGAGAGAAGTTATTGTAAGCTTGACCACATGATAAATCATCAGATAAGCACTTCACCGGAGTCCTGAGTCCATTAGGAATCATTTTCCATGTAAGTGGAAAGATTCCTGGGCTTGCAGTCAAGAATTCAATTCAATTCAGTTGGAAATTAAGTGTCTACTCTGTGCCAAGCACTTTGCTAGGCTCTGGGAATAGAAAGGCTAAAATTAAACAGTTCTTGTCCTCAGGAAACTTACCCTTCTACAGAAGACCACATTCAAATCCTGCCTCCAAATCACTTAGAGCAATAAGTTGTCAATAATAACAACATATAATAATAAATAGCACAAAATAAATAAATAAATATTACATTCCCATATAAAAAAAATAAATAATAAAAAGCAATTTATTATATAACGGTAGTAATAAATAACCAGATAAGTCATTTAATTTCTCTGATCCTCAGTTCCCCCAGCTAGGTAGTATAGTAGACTTAGAGTTAGGAAGATCTGAGAGGCGTATAAAAAGCTGTGTTACCCTGGGCAAGTCACTTTGCCTCTGTCTGCCTCAGTTTCCACATCTGTGAAATGGGGATAATAATAGCACCTACTCTCGGGGTTATTGTGGGAATCAAATAATATGATATTTGTAAACTGCTTAGCAAAGTATCACGCACATTGTAAGTGCTCTATAAATACTTAGTTCCTTTCTTCCTTCTTTCCTCTTATAGTATCAACCTTGCTCTCGTGATTCTCAGATGAGATAAGTGTTTTGAAATGTGCTTTGTAAACTTGGGAGGGCTATCGAAATGTCTTTGGTAGTGATTGTTAGGTGTAAGGACTTTTGATCCTTAAGTTTCCCTGTGAGAGAGGTGTTCTCCCATTTTACAGATGAGGAGAATTGAGACACTTTACTAATCCATCACTATCCCAGATTGGTGCATGACTTGCTTAGTGAGCATCAAGGTCAAGGTGGAAACCACACTCACTCTAGCATTCATCACTGTATCATTTCTTCCCTCAAATGCCTGGATACTTCAGTGGATCTGTGATTTCACCACAGTACATGCTCCCTCCACCACTACAGATCTGAATCCATCCATGCCTCTTCGCCCTGTTCTCCATTTGTCCATTTTCTCTTATTAATCCTTCAAATTGATCCATTCGATGTATAATAGACATTCCTCAAAAGTCAGTGGTTCTTAACCTTTTCGTGTATCCTGGACCACTTTGGCAGCAGTCTGGTGAAGCCTGTGAACCCCTTCTCAATAATCATAGTTTTAAATAAGTGACAGATAGGCTAAATTTCAATTAGGAGTGAGTGAAAATGAAGATGTAATTTTTTATCATCGAAGTTCACGGGCCCCTAGATTAAGAATCCCTTCTCTAAATAGTAACTATTAAACAAAGAAAAATACAAATCAGTCTTCAGTCCTAAAGCATTAAAAGCCCATGGCATCTTGGACAGCATTAAAGGGGCAGAATAGGTTCCCTAAAGTTTCCTTCCATCAGAAGATACAGCTTGTATCTTGTATGGATGCATCTTCTATGCACCAATGTGTCCTGTATATATCTTGTTTGTACATGGTGATTTATATGTTGTCTCTTCCATTAGAATGTGTGCCTCTTGAGAGCAAGAACTGAGTTTTGCATGCCCAGCACTGAGCACTGGCAGGTTATTAAGTGCCCTGTACACAGTAGGTAATTAACAGGTACTTGTAGCTTGAGATTGACATGTTCACTGTACTCTCTGTCCTGGTCATGTAAATCACTGGGGTCAGTGCTGGGCACCAGTTTGGAAAAGACACTAAGAAATCAGAGACTGTCCTGATGAAGATGAAGAAAGGCTTTCAGTATATATCACATGAAGATTGGATGAAGAAGGCGGGTATGTTTAACCTGGAGGAGATAAGACTCAGGAGGAATATAATGAGACCTGGAGAAGAGAGAGTATCCTTGGTCTACTTGGCCTCAGAGGGCAGAATCAGGCAAGAGGACAAAATGGCAAAGAGATAAATTGAGGCTTAATGACAGAAGAAGCTTCTGACCAATGAAAGCTGACCCAGAGTGGAATGAGCTACCTCTAGAGAAGTCGGGGGGGTCCTTCCTCCCTGGAAATATTAGGCCAACACCAGACAGGTACATTTGATGGGGGGTGCCAGCTCAAAAATTCTGTGTTTCTTTGAGCTTTGATGGCCCCTTACCCCCTCTTAAATGTTCTTCCCTCGTGCAGAACTAGTAAAAAATAGGCACTGCTCAGATGTTGTTCCCTGGGATCCCAGAATGAAATTCGTTCGCTTCTCTCAGCTTAAATTTGTCTGAGTTTCCAGTTTCCAAGGCATATATATGCACACTGAAAATTTAACAATCATCTCTCTCAGACTGGTTGAAGCTGACCAGAGTATATTCTGAAATATAAAGGTTGTTCTTCCTTTCAGTCATCTTTGTTTAACTGCTTTCTTTGTTACAAGGAAAGAAAAAGAATCAGAAAGTGTATATTAGATTAGGTTAGATTGGGATATTAGGTAGATGTTAGTTTGTAACAAAAGGCATAACGATAACTTAAAAAATTATAACATCGACTGGATAAAATATAAACAAATTATGGTACATGAATGAAGGGCAGCTAGGTGGTGCAGTAGATAGAGTGCCAGGCCTAGAGTCAGAAAGGCCTGAGTTCAAATCCAGTCTCACTAGCTGTGTGACCCTGGAAATGTCACAACCCTGTTTGCCTCCGTTTCCTCATCTGTAAAATGATCTAGAGAAAGAAATGGCAAATCATTCCAGTATCTTTGCTGAGAAAATCTTAAATGAAGGGTCAGACGTGACTGAAACTACTAAACAACAACATGAATGAGACAAAACATTACATCACTGAAAGAAATGCTGATGATGAAGAATTCAGAGAAGCATAGGATAATATATATGAACTGAAAGCAAATGGTGCAGAATCAGGAAAACAAAGTGTACAATGGCTGCTGACATATAAGATGGAAAGGAAACAATAGCAACAGTAAAACCTGAAAGCTTAGTAATTATAATGATCAGAAACAAGAGATGAAGGGGCAGCTAGGTGGCACAGTGAGTAGAGCGCCGGCCCTGGAGTCAGAAGGACCTGAGTTCGGATCCGACCTCAGACACTTAACACACAAACAAAAACCTAGCTGTGTGACGTTGGGCAAGTTACTTAACCCCAATTGCCCTCCAAAAAGCAAAAAAAAAAAAAAAGAGAGATGAAAAAGTGAACCTTTCTTCCGGAATATTGTATACACTATTCACTTAGATTCTGTTTTCATTTGTTTTGCTATATTGCTTTTTTATTCTTTGTTATAAGGGTTGGTTCTCTGGGCAAGGGAGTGGAGAAGGGAATGCTTGAAAATGAAAGATTTTTTAAAAGATAAGTAACATTTTAGAATTAATAATAAATAAAAATTAAATGGGCTTATTGTGGGCAAAAATTCAAATGAAAAGGAAGTTCAGGGGCTGGAATAGCTGGTCTGTAAGGTGCTTTCCAGCTCTAAATTCCACTTAATTACTCTCATTATGTTTTATTTGTTATTAATGTTCCTATTCTAATTGTCCAGGAGATTTGCTTGTTTATTTCTAGGCTTCTCTTTGCTCCATTCCCACATCTCCACACCACATCTTCCTTGATACCCGGAACCAATCACCTTCTGCCTGATTCTAGTGACTCCTCTTCTGGTCTGTCCTCAAGATCAAAGCTAGAAAAGGGGTCCCAGAGGCCGGTGGAGAGCTTCCAGAAAGCATCAGACACTTCCAGCAGGAAAAGCGGCAAGCCCCATTCAGCTGTACAACCTTCTCTCCCACGGCCCTTTGGCAGCTGAGGGGGATAAAGCCCCGTGCAGGTGTGACCTGAGGCTCCACTGGGCAGCTGAGAGGAACCTGAGAATGACCTGTGGGCCTCCAGCATCCTCCCTGCTTCTGAGTTCCAAGGGAGGAGGAGACCAGCAACATTCTTAGATAGGGTGTCCCAAAAGTCTTGGTGCAGTTTTAAACCTTAGTAGTTGAAAACTGTACTAAGATTTTGGGGACAACCTGTATGCAGTATTACAGATTAGGAAACTGAGAATCAGAGAGGTTCATGAAATAGGGGACAGAGCACTGACCCTTGAGTCAAAGAGACAAGGGTCAAACCTGACCTCTGTTACTTATTAGCAATAATAGCTAGCATTTATATAAGTTTTGGAACAAGGGTGGGGAAGTTGACTGACAAATCCTGTTCTGTGAAGTTTGCATCCTGTCTGAGGCCCTCACCTGAGGACCTAGGCGGCCACCTGTGGCCTCGAGGCTGCAGGTTTCCCATCCCTGGTTTATAGGTTTGCAAAGCACTATACATGTCTAATCTCCTTTGGTACAACAACCCTGGGAGACAGGAACTATTATTATCCTTTTTTTACAGATAAAGAAGCTGATGGTGGAAGTGAATGAATTTGCTGGGGCCATATATCCAGTAAGGGTCTGAGACAAGATTTGGACCCAGGTTCAGCCAATCTCTCTGGGTCTCAGCCTCTCCACCTGCTGGGTGAGGTAGGGTGGGGGGTGGTCCCAGATGAGTTCTAAGATCAACAGCCAGCTCCAGACATACATGTTCCTATGAATTAGGAATTTTGTCAATAGCCACACAACTGGTAAATCATCAGGGTGGGATTTAAACTCAGGCCCTCTGCTCCTTATAGGTGAAAATTCACATTCTGATTAGTTCTAGCACTATTTATTTGGATTGTGAGCCTCAAAGCTATAAAGCTTTCCTGGCAAGAACACTGGCCTTGCTCCAGGCACATGTTGTATCTGACCTTCTAGCTAAAGCTGCTTCTTTATATTCTGGGTCCTTGTGATGGGTGCCCTCCAGCTTCCAGGAAAGTTGGTGTTCTCACTGACCTTCCCTAAAACTCCTGCTCCTCTGTCCCTTTGCCCTTATTCAGGCTGCTCCCCTCAAAATCCCCCCTTCCCCTTCTTTATAGTCTCTGTTCTTACCTATTTCTCAAGGTTGAACTTAAGGTCTATCTCCCCTGTGAATTGGGAAGGGAAGGATTGGGTTGAACTAGATAATTTCTCAGGTCTCTGACAATTCTGACATCCCCTGTTCTAAGGCCCTCCCAGCTCTGACCTTCCCTGTTCTAAGGTCCCTTCCAACTCTGACATCTTTTGTTCTAAGGGCCCTCCTAGCTCTCACATTCCTTGTTTTAAAGCCCTCCCAGCTCTGACCTTCCCTATTCTAAGAGCCCTCCCAGCTCTTATGTCTTCTTCTATGACTCTTATTTGTACTATATTTTTAATTATAAAATAAAAATAACTGGTTATTTGTATTAATCAACAAGTATTTAATAAATGCCTACTATGTGCCTGGAACAGTGCTAGGTTCGGGGGATACAAATGCAAAGAAACAAGACCTGCTCCCAAGGCGCTCATCTCTGGTGGAGGAGAAACAAGGGCACATTTGAACCATCTTTCTGGCCACCATTGCCCTTCCTTCAAACATTTAACACCTATCTTCCTTCCACATTTTGGGCATGGCTATCTACACGCTATCTCCTCTGCCGGAGGGTATGTTGTTTGACAGCAGGGACTGTTTCATTTCTGTCTTTGTCTCCCTTGTTCAGGGCATACTGTAAGTGCTTAATACGTGCTGATCGATCAATTGATTGATTTGAAAGCATATTCAGGACAGGAAAGTAATCACTCCATCACTACTAGCCTTATGTAGTGACGAAATAGGCATGTTTCCTTAGAGGCAGCTGGTGGGTCAGTGGATAGAGCACTGGGCCTGAAGTTAGGAAGACCTGAGTTCAAATCCAGCCTCAGGCACGTATAAGCTGTAGAGCCCTGAGCAAGTCACTTCACCTCTGTTTCCTCAACTGTAAAGTGGAGATGTTAACAGCACCCACCTCACAGGCTTGTGAAATCATGAGTCAATATTACGTTTTGTTGATCAATTGTTTTCCAGTTGTGTCCAATTTGAGGCAACTGTCTAGCTCTCCCCATCAGCCATCATCAGTCAGAGAGACAGTTGTAGTAGAGTGGACGGCTGTTGGACCTTGGGGGTCAGAAAGACCCTAAGTGCCTCTGACACACATAAACCTTGTGACCCTGGCATCTCATCTAAACACTCAGGAGGACCCAGTAACTCTCTGAGATGGGACCAAAGAAAAGCTGAGGATGTGTATAAATGCCAAGAAAATTCTGTAATCTATAGGTTCATAGAATCATAGATGAGGAGAAGGAAGAAACCTCAAAGACCACATAGACCAGTCCCCTCATTTTACATGTGGCAAAACTGAGGCTGAGTGCCTTTCCTGAAAGCACACTGATATTTGATTTAAACCCTTGGTATCCCATGACACTCATCCCCCTTTGCCCCTGACCAATGGCCTCCTTTATCGGCATCTTGGTGTCCTGGATGGAGTATTGAATCTCAGCCAAGAAGATGCAGATTCAAATTCTGCCTTACTATTTTGTTAACTGTGTAATACTGGGCAAATCTGGGCAAACCATGAGATTTTCTTATCTGGAAAAGCAGATGCAACAATCTCTAAGGTTTCTTCCATCTCTACAGCTGTTATCCTATATTATATAACTCTCTATATGTGCAAAATCACAGCTCTAGACCAAAAAAATGATGTTAGTTCTTAGGATAAGGCATTGAACGTCTCTGTTAAATTGAAAGCACTGTTATCTGGAATAGGGTAATATGTTGACCCATTAGTATCTACTACGACTATATTAGCAAGGATTAGTTTTTTAGATTAACTCTAGGAAAGGTTGAGGTCCTAAGGCCAAGGGAGAGGGGCAGGTAAGTTTTTATGGGGAGAAGAAGGTGAGGAAAAGGTCACAAGAGTCTAATATGAAGTTGGGGATTTCAGGAAGCAGGGATAGGGATAGGGATGGACCCTCGCTGTTCTACCAGGGCTGGTTTTGCCTTGACCAGAAGTTAGAGATGTCACTTCTGAAATCTCAGGGAACCAGTTAAGGGGGCAACCCCAGCAGCTATGGAGAGTCTCAGTTAGAGGCTCCCTTCCCTATGTCTCAAGGCTCCAGAGCCTGCTCAAGCAAAGGGGCGGGGTGCAGAATGGGGTTTGGGAGAATGAGTTCCCAGCTATCCCACTGCCTACCTACAAAGTGAAATGGATTAACGGGTCACTTTCAATCAGCCTGACTTACGAGCTCGCCGATTTGTGGGACATTTTACATGAGCCAGAAGACGTGTTATCTGATGAAAATTGCTTAATTTAATATCCTGGCCTGACAAGCATTGAACTGTACCTCTCCTGGAGAATCTTCCAGGGCAGATGATTCTACTTAGCTGAGAGGATTATTTAGCAAAGGTAATGCTTTACTTTTCCTCCCTACTCTCTCCACCCCACCCCCCACTCACTGACCTCCAAGCTATGAAAAGATAGGACTAGGCAGCATCTATAGGCTCTGAGCAACAGTCTTTGAGTAGACAGAAATGCCAATCTGTATCCATTTCACCTGGATGCTTCCAGAGAAAACTACTTGTTGAAACCTTATATGTTTGGAGTGGGATGGTGTGGTGCTTTCAGAAGAGAAGAACCAACCTATGCTAGCCTAGAAGAGAGGAAAAGCTTAGGTAAAAAAAATAGTAAAAAAAAATTAGTAAAATTTTAGTTTTAAAAAAAAGCCTAAAATTTTACTTAAGGATCTGAAACACACTTTTCATCAGTTTCACCAATCATATTTCAGCAGGGTCCCTGAAAGTTGTCATACCCTCCAATGCATTATGACATATTAAGGCAGGACAGATGTGCTCATTCCCCAGGCTGCTTGCTTTGTTTCCCCTGTGCCCCACTGCAGAGGGCCGACAGACAAAGCTATATAGTAACTTGGGGTCCCTGGACAATAATAAGAGGCAGCATCGGTTGTTGTTCAGTAATTTTTCAGTCATGTCTTACTCTTTCTAAGTTTTTTTGGCAAAGACACTGGAGTCGTTTGCCATTTCCTTCTCCATATCATTTTACAGATAAAGAAATTCAGGGAGAGTGAAGTGACTTGCCCAAGGTCACACAACTATTTAGTGTCTGAGGCCAGATTTATGGCATCAGTTACCAAAATTATTGGTAATACTTCCATTCATTCAACTCAATTTAACCAGTTTTTATTAGCCACCTACTATATGCCAGGCATTGCGTTATGTACTCAAGATGCAAAAACAATGAATCAGATGAATCAATAGATCTTTATTCTATTTACATTTACCATTATTTGCCCTCTAGCTATGGGTTCAAATTTTGTCTACAGGTGTGACTAGTCACCTCGCTGAGTCCCAGCTCCCTCCTCCATAAAATGAGGACTTTGGTACAATTCCTGAGGACCTGTGATGGAACATGCTACTTACTCCCTGGCAGAGAGGTGGTGGACTCAGGGTGCAGACTGAGGCATATGTGGTTATTGTTGTTTTTGTTGTTTTCCCAAACATGGTAAATGTGGAGATTTGTTTTGCTTGACTACATGTATGTCATGAGGGTTTTGTGTTTCTCTTTTCAGTGGGGAAGAGGGAAATGGGAGAAACAGATACCGGTGATTTTTGTTACACACACACACACACACACACACACACACACACACACACACACACACACACATTCTAAACAAGGGGATTTGTCTAGATAACTTCTATGGTTCCCTCCAGCCCTAGATCCAGGATTCCATGATCCTATGATCTTCCTAAATAGCTTTGTAATCTACTTTGCCTTTTTAAACATTTTATAAAAATAGCTCATCCCTTTGGGGAGAAACTGCCAGACAAAATCTTGCTTTAAGCTTCACCAGATGCAAAATGATGCAGGTGAACTAGGAGATGGAGTATTTAGTAGCTTTAAAAAAGGGGATCTTTTTCCAGCATTTTTATCACAAGAAAGTATCATCTGCCTTGCACAAGAGGCATTATTGCAAGAGGCTGGATATTTTGGTCAGAATGATGACTGTGGATGGAATCTGGTTCATAATTTATTCTCATCATGGAAATACCTTTACCACTTTATTATCTTCTTGTTGTTGGGATGGCTAGGTGGCACAGTGAAGCACCAGCCCTGGAGTCAGGAGGACCTGAGTTCCAATCCAGCCTCAGACACTTGACATGTACTAGCTGTGTGACCTTGAGCAAGTCTCTTAGCCCCAATTGCCCTGCCATCCCCCTGACAAAAACAAAGGAAAAAAAGATATTGTTGTTGTTAAGTCCTTTCAGTCATGTCTGACTCTCCATGACCCCATTTGGGATTTTCTTGGCAAAGATACAGGAATGCTTTGCCATTTCCTTCTTCAGCTCATTTCATATACGAGGGAACTGAGGTAAACAAGGTTAAGACACTTGCCCAAGGTCACACAGCTAATCAGTATCTGTGGCCAGATTTAAATTCAGGAAGATGAGTCTTCCTGACTCCAGGCTCAGCATGCTATACACAGTACCACCCATACAAAATATATTCATGATAAATAAAAGGTCATTTGAGAGTGTGTAGAAGCACGAGCAGCTGCATCAGGGAAGGCTTGATCATTAATAACATCTCTGTGACTCACATTTTGTTCCCCACCCAGTCTTTCTCTGTCTCTATTTCACTCTATCTCTGTCTGTGTCTGTCTCCCTCTTTCTCTGTCTCTGTCACTCTATGCATGTGTCTCTTTGTATGTCTGTCTCTCTGTCTGTCTCTCTGTCTGTCTGTCTGTCTCGCTCTCCCCCCTTTCTCTGTCTCTGTCATTCTAAGTGTGTATCTCTCTGTATCTTTTTGTCTCTCTGTCTGTCTGTCTGTCTCCCTCTTTCTCTGTCTCTGTCACTGTAAGTGTGTATCTCTCTGTATCTTTTTGTCTCTCTGTCTCTGTCTCTCTTTCTGTCTGTCTCCCTCTCCCTCCCCTTTCCCCCCTGTCTCCCTCCTTTCTTTCCAGAATATTCACTCAACTCAGCTACTAGCATCTAAGGGTACCAATAAACTTCTTGAACATACAATGTATTTATTATAGAGCAGATGAGGACATTAATCATTCCATCAACAAGCCCTTATTATGTTCCTACAATGTTCCCGACACTGCTCCAGACAGAAAAGGGTGATACTTTATTACTCAAAAGGACTTGAAATCACAGTGTGTGGAATACAACAGGCATATAATAAATGCTTTTTCTCTCCCCACCCTCTTCTCCCTGTGATCTCATCAATTTGTTTCCTTGAATTCAGAAAGACTAGTCTTCCTGCCTCCTGGCTCATTGAAGTTCCCTTCAGTGGTGAAGACAATAAGCCATCCTGTGCCCCTCTTGTCTGGGTCCTCCCCAGACTTCATCAACAGGGATGAGAAAGAGAACTTCTTTGATTTCTCCCAGGAATACCCAACCCGTCATCCCTCACTCTCACTATGTGACCAACCATCTCTTCCAATCAAAAAATTCCTCTGTGACATCCTTCTCCTCAAAGTTTCCCACTGGCTATAGGTTATTGCCCATTCACATCTACCTTGTACCTCTCCATCATCCTTCACTCATTTTTGTCCCCAAGGTCATGTCCCTTTTCCATAAAGAAGAACCAGTAAAATGCTGGTGTTCAAAAGATAGGCCTTTGCTTTCATGGGAAACTTGGGGTTGGTAAAGAGAGGTTTACATTTTCACAAAAACAATCCAGCCTCCTTCTTCTCCTTTTGTTCATCTCCGGCCCAGGTGTCTCTACTGTCTGTCCCAAATATACCTATTGTTGGCCAAGTTTTAAGGGGCACATATCCAAAGCCATGTTGAAATCATGGCAGAATCCACTTGGTTTTTCCTGTGATTGGGAACACAAAGTAAAACCCAATAGTCTATTTCCCCCAAGAAATTTAAATCGTATTAATATAAATGAGTCTCACCTCTTATTATAATAATGAAGTAATAGAACCATTCTCTCTTATCTTCCTAAAGGATCATTCTTCCTCCATAAACAAATTCACAGCATCAATAAGGCAAGTCCCAGTGAAGTTGTAAGCCTTGGGTGAAGACAGCATCTGTATCCCATCTCACACCCTGCTTTTTCTTCAGGAGTGATCCCCCTCATGAGGACCATCTCCAGTCATTCTGATCTATATCTCGCCACTGGGCCCAGTTGGCTCCAGAGGATAAAGTGATGCTAGTGACTTTGCCCAAACCCCTTTCACTGAAATCCAATTCACTTGCAAGTCATGGAGTCACCTTCCTGATATCATGGCCCCCTTTGAGAATGAAGGACCAACAACAACAATCCCCCATGTTCCACCTTACATCAATTTCAGTCTCCTCCATCCCTTCAGCTGCTCACCACTAGGACTGCAGACACCTCTCTCCCCACACATGCAGCAGGCCTATTGGCCATAGCACACTTTACTCTTCTCACTCTAACACCTGTACTCTAAGTTCAGAGCATGAAGCTCTCCTCCAATCAACTTCTGTGACTCAAGTCTACAACATCATTAAATAGCCAGCCCCCATCCCATATCAACCTTTCCTGCCACATGAGTTTAGAATAAAACCTTAAAAAACAAAATGAGAAAAATTGTATGCATTTCCCTGATTTCCAGGGTTGTAGCATGGAAAGCACTTGGTAAGTCTTAAAATATTACTAAAAATATGAGCTATTAATAATAATATTGGGATTATTATTAGAAATAAATTATATAAATAGAAATAAATTATATATAAAATAATATAGAAATAAATTATATATATATAATTATCGTTAATTAACTCTTGAAGCCTTTCATGAAAATTAGAAACTTGTTTATAACTTATAGTCTTAAATACTTACCAAGACACTGAGAGGTCCAGTTATCTGTCCATGGCCACACAGCTAGTAAGTATCAGAAGCTAAATACTTCATTCAGCCTAGGATTATATGAACCCTCTTGACTGACATAACACACTGTTGACTCCTTTCCAGCCTACAGTTCACTAATCCTCCTTCCCCCAATCTTTATTCAAAGGAATTACTGTCTAGCCATACCTCCCCCACCTTGTGCTGAGGAAAGTGATTTTTTTTAACCCAAGTATAAGATGTGGCATCTATCACTACTAAATTAAAGTAAAAATACTTTAATTCTACAATAACAATAAACATTTATTAAGACCCCAGGACTGAGCTAGACACTGGTAATAATAAAGATAAAGAAGAAATAGTTCCTGCCTTCAAGGAGCTTACATTCTACTGGGGGAAATTACTAATGAAAATAATAATTGCTATTATTACCATTACTATTACTACATCATTTAGGTATGCAAAACACTTTGTGTATAATTCATTTTATCCTCGTAACAATCCTGGGATAATGATATTAATAACAACAATATTTGTATAGTGCTTACTATGTATGCCAAGCTCTGTACTAAACTTTTACAATTAGTATCTCATTTGGTCCCCACAGCAATCCTGGGATATATGTGATTTGTATTCCCATTTTAAAAATGAGGAAACTGAGGCAAACAGAGGTTTAGTCACTTACCTAGTCCCACAGTTAATTTTCTGCAGCTCGATTTGAACTCTGGTTTCCTTGTCCCCAAGTCCTGGGCTCTATCCACACAAAAGCATAAGTTTCATAATAAAAAATGGCTTATGTCTTCATGTCATCTCAGGGGAAAATTGGTAAACATCAAACAAAGCTGTGGACTGGTAACATTCAGTGCTTATTTGCAAGGATGTCTTCTAGCATGTGCCTGAGTCTCAATCAGAGGCTAATAGATATTTCTCGTGGCCAGTATTTAACGGTATTGGAGTTCTACACTGTACCTCAGTCATAGGTTAGGGTGAGGGGTAGAGAAAAGCTTCTTTGGGATGGTGGGAGCAGTGTTTCCTTCGGAGCCCAAATGAGGAACTGGCTTCCAGCCCCTAAAGAAACAGCCTCAGGGCTCATCCATCACTTTGTCAGATTCTTGTAGACTGAAGGCATTGGTGAGTTTTTTGTGGTAGCCACATTTAAGATCAGACTGTGTAGGAGCTCAGCTAAGCAGGTCTTCAATTTCAATTAGACTCTCCATCCAGATAACTGGTGGAAGGGGGAGGGAGAGGAGGTCAGGAGACATAGCCACAGGGACCCAGAAATCTCTGGATCATGCCCTTTGCCCTCTAGCCTGTGACTCCCTCACACTCCCATCTCCTCCCCTATTAGAGAGTCTGCTTTAGAGGATTAGGAGCTAGAATGGAGATGGGTGTGTGTGTGTGTGTGTGTGTGTGTGTGTGTGTGTGTGTGTGTGTGTTTTGAGAGTTGGGGCCATGAGAGGGAAGAAGGATGCATGCCTCTGATAGGAAGAACTGTGGAATAAAGATGAAGAGCACAAAGAGAAGGGAGAAATGGAGAAGTTACAGGCCCATGAACTCTCACTAGGCTCAATCTGCTGCCTCTAACCTTAAGAAAAGATTCAGAGCTGGAAGGAACAATAAAGGCCATCCAGTCTACCCCGCCCCCCATTTTACAGATGGAGAAACTGAGACTCAGATATGTTCAATGACTTCTGTTATCTTCCTGACCCAAACTGTCACCCCTGTAGGTCCTAAAATTCCCACCAAAGGAAGGCCTCAATCTTGCCTGAGATTGTCCTCTCCTGTAACCCTCTCTCTAATTAAACAGCAGCCTGGGCTATTGCATCTCATTAGATACTTAATAATTAGTCATTTTTGTACCAAACCTGTGATTTTGTTGGTGTAGAGAACTCTCTGTGAGAATATCCCTGTAGCAATTCAGATCAGAACCTGCTTTGCCACTTAAGAGTCTTAGATAATAATTCAGTCATTTTTCTGTCTTGCTCCATTCTTCCCAACTACATAAGGGGTCTTCTTGACAAAGCTACAAAAGTGATTCTGCCACTTCCTTGACATTGCCTTGCCATTTCTTGGCAAAAAATATTGTATTGGTTTGCCATGTCCTTCTCCAGCTCATTTTACAGATGAGAAACAGAGCAAACTGAGTAAAGTGATTTGCCCAAGGTCACACAGCTAGCAAATGTCTGAGGCCAGATTTGATGTTTTCTTGGCAAAGATCTTAGAGTAGTTTGTCATGTCCTTCTCCAGTTCATTTTACAGATGAGGAAACTGCGGCAAATGGGGTAAAGAATCTTGCCCAGGGTCACCCAACTAGTCAGTGTCTCAGGTCAGATTTGAACTTGGATCTTTCTGACTTCAACACCCAAGTTCTATCCATTGTACCACCTAACTGCCCCAGTTGATGCTGAATCAATGCCTTATTAGCTGATTGCCTTGAAATATTTTGGTATAGATGGTGCTAACCACCAAAGCTGGCAAACCATAAGAGATATGAATGTTTTTTTTATTGTGTCCTACTACTACACATATCAAAATTGGATATAACTTTACCAGGCCTTCATATTGATTTTTGTCAAAAATATTTTCAGTACAAGTTATGTAACAATGTTATTTAGCATCAATGAAGAGTAATCATAAGTAAAACTTCATTCCAAAGCTCAAATTCAATTAAATCAGACTGGTCATTGAGGACTTCTCTAAACCTAGAGAGGGAAAACTGTAAGAATCTAAAGGCTATAGTCAGCCTAACTTTCAGAAGTGCCACTTAATCATGAATAAGGTAGCAAAAGCCATTCCAGAGTCTCAAGTGATTTTGAAAAGGAGATGAACATAATTGGATTGGAATTCTGAAAGGTCTTTTTTGAGTTTGATGATGCAAATCCAAATAATAGACCAATTAGACCAAAATGGAATTATCTGCAAAAGGTAATGTTTTCTGGCATCATCATCAACCAATGCATTCTCCCACCATGAGGGCATCCCCAAAGTCTTAGTGCCATCTTAAGCTTTAAACTACTTTTATGCAGAGAATTTAAATAGCTTTTATGCAAAGAAAATCAAATTTTTCCAGGACATGCGCACAGTTGTGCATTCTATGTCCATTACCATGGTGAGGAGGAAAGGTAGAGCTATCCAGAAATATACTCTTAAGAAGAGGCATCGCCTTTTCCGCGCTGCCCCAGAAGAGGGTTCCATATGGCGTTGTTCTCGGTTTCCGTCGTAACTTTAAAGGGAAACTTTCACAATGTCTGGAGCCCTTGATGTCCTGCAGATGAAGGAGGAGGATGTCCTCAAGTTCCTGGCTGCAGGAACCCATCTGGGCGGCACCAATCTGGACTTCCAGATGGAACAATATATTTACAAGAGAAAGAGTGATGGCATCTACATCATTAATCTGAAGAGAACTTGGGAAAAACTTCTACTGGCAGCACATGCCATTGTAGCCATTGAAAACCCAGCCGATGTTAGTGTCATCTCATCCAGGAACACTGGCCAGAGAGCTGTTCTGAAATTCGCTGCTGCCACTGTCACCACACCTATTGTTGGACGTTTCACACCGGGCACCTTCACCAACCAGATCCAGGCAGCTTTCAGGGAGCCTCGCCTCTTGGTGGTCACTGATCCTCAGGCAGATCACCAGCCTCTGACTGAAGCATTGTATGTTAACCTCCCAACCATTGCCCTGTGCAACACAGACTCCCCACTTCACTATGTGGACATTGCCATTCCATGTAACAACAAGGGAGCTCACTCTGTGGGTCTGATGAGGCGGATGCTGGCCTGTGAAGTCCTGCGGATGCATGGTACCATCTCCCGGGAACACCCATGGGAGGTTATGCCTGATCTTTACTTCTACAGGGATCCAGAAGAG
The DNA here is from genome assembly GCA_011680675.1 of Gymnobelideus leadbeateri. Classification (NCBI taxonomy): domain Eukaryota; kingdom Metazoa; phylum Chordata; class Mammalia; order Diprotodontia; family Petauridae; genus Gymnobelideus; species Gymnobelideus leadbeateri. The sequence goes on from WOXC01004022.1 coordinate 309,342, forward strand.
ATTGAAAAGGAAGAGCAGGCCTCAGCTGAGAAGGCAGTGACAAAGGAGGAGTTTCAGGGTTAATGGACTGCACCCGCCCCAGAATTCACTGCTACTCAATGTGGCTGATTGGTCCGAGGGAGTACAGGTGCCATCTGTGCCCATTCAGCAGTTCCCCACCGAAGATTGGAGTGCTCAGCCAGCTACTGAGGACTGGTCTGAGGCTCCTACTGCTCAGGCCACTGAGTGGGTAGGAACTACTACAGAGTGGTCTTAAAACTAATCTTTCATAAGTTCAAATCCAGTCTCTGATACTTACTAGTTGTGACCCTGGGCAAGTTACATAACCCAGTTTGCCTCAGTTTCCTTATCTGTAAAATGAGCTGGAGAAGGAAATGGCAAACCACTCCAGTATCTCTGCCAAGAAAACCCCTAATGGGGCCAGGAAGAGTCAGACACAACTGAAAAAAAATGACTGAATTGAAACCTCCAGAGCAATGAACACCTTGGCAATTCTAATCCACGTATACTTTCAGAAGACCCAACACACATCAGAGTCTCCTTCCCCTCTTGCCTCATCCCCTTGTCCCTTCCCCTAGATCCAGGCCATCAGAGACCAAAGGGAGGCAGGAAGTGCTCACACCACTTAGATGAGATAAGGGTAAACAACTCTATCTCTCCCAGGGACATGGAGAACAACCAGACTTAGCCACGGGACCTGCTCCTAGGTCTTAACGTCCTCCAGGCTGTGTGATGTGCCCTGCCTCTATTACATCCAGTTCCCCTCCACTATCATGTCCCCTATTTATATAACCTCAGGTCCCCTGGGCTTTGCCTTCTGCCCTATGGCTGACCCTGAGGGCTTCCAAATATTTTCTTCAGGCCTGTAGCTGAACCTTCCTTTATGGGTTGTCTGCCCCAATTAGAGTGTGGGCCCCTTGAAAGTAGGGACTGTCTCTCTTTCTCTTCTTGTATCCTCATTACTATCCAAAAATACCGCATGCAATGTTAATGGAACACAGGACTCATCACTTCCAAAGCAGCATTAGAACCAAGAACCCTTCCTTCTCAAAGCTAACAAGCATTTATGAGCACCTGCTATGTTCAGGGCACTATGAGATATAAACACCAACAACACGAGGAAAGGCAAGGAGAGAAAGAAGATTGATAAGTATTCTCAGAGCATAGAGTTAGAAATGTACAAAAAGACTTTGGGGACAGAAGGCCCTCATTTCACAAATCAATAGTGAAGATGATGACAGGTAAATACCACAAAGTGATTTATCATCAGAGCCTGAGTAAGATCTAAATAGAATCTAAAGACACCCCCTGAGTGACAGCCACGTGAATTCAAACTTAACAAACACTATGTCAGAAGTCAAGTGACTTGTCCCAGCAGCTAGTGCTGAAACGGGATTTGAGCCTAATTCTTTTGACTCTAAATCCATCATATTTTCCCCACCTACAAAGCTACCTCCCCCATTGGTTAAACATGGTGATCCCAATTCTAGAGATGGAAATCAAGTGTGGTAATTTGACCATGACTGTCCTTGAGATACTGTATAAAATAGTACATATCATTATTATTATAACAAATTATTATTATGTGCTATGTAGGATATAAATTATTATATTATTATATAAATTATATAAGATATTATATAACATTCTTAACTAAGCATCTAGTATGGGCAGAGCACTGTGGCAGGCACTGGGGGAAATGTGGCCATGAGACTTGCAACAGTCTCTGTGCTCATGAAGCTAACAGTCTTATAAGGAAATAAGACACCTATACAGATTTTCTATGATGTATTATAACCAGATCAGGTTGTAGGCTCGAACAATCATTGTGTACAATGTGAGTGTGTGTGTGTGTGTGTGTGTGTGTGTGTGTGTGTGTTAGAGTGAGGGGCAATTGAATCAATCCATCACTCCACCCCAAATGAAATAATATTTGTAAAACACTTATCATAGCACTTGGAACATTTTTGTTCTTCAGTTGTTTCCACTCATGTTTGACTCTTTGTGACCCCATTTAGGGTTTTCTCAGCAAAGATACTAGAGCGGTTTGCCATTTCCTTCTTCAGCTCATTTTCCAAATGAGGAAACTGAGGAAAATAGGGTAAAGTGACTTGCCCAGGGTCACACAACTAGTAAGTGTCTGAGACCAGATTTGATGTTTTCTTGGCAGAGATATTGTAATGTTTGCCATTTCTTTCTCCAGCTCATTTTACAGATGGCAAAACTGAGGTAAACAGGGTGAAGTGACTTGCCCAGGGTCACACAGCTAATATCTGAGGTTGGATTTGAACTAAGGAAAATGAGTCTTCCATATAGCAGGTGCTTAATAAGTGGTTGCTCAATTGAATATTACATAAGTGTGAATCAGAGAGTTACCCCCAAAGAACTACTCCCCAAAAGATCACCCATCTGATCTATGTCACTCCTCTGTTCAATCAACTTCAGTCGTTCCCTAATAGCTCCAGAATCAAATATAAATTTCTCTGCTTGATGTCCAAAGCCCTCCATGGCTCCTGTCTACCATTCTAGTCTTCTTATATTTTGGGGATATAAAGGCAAGAAAAAAGAAAAACAGCCATCGTCCTCATGGACCTTCAATTCTAATGAGAGAAGACAACACACAAAAGGGAGATGACAATTAGGGTGGGAGAGCTAGGGCTGGAAAAATAATGAAGTCCAGCCTGGGCCCCTCTACACAATGGAGACTCCAGAAGCAACTCACCAATGGGAAAGTGACAGGCCTTATAGAAGTGCTTGAAGCTTTGAAGGAAGCAAGGAATTGTATAAGGGATTGGGGAGAAGAGACCAGATTGTAAACGGTAGACTTCAGCCAAACCTAGCAAGAAAGGAGAAGCATAGTGAAAGGGTCAAAGGACTCGAAGCCAAAACACATGACAGTTACCCACTCTGAGAAGCAACCCTGAAACAAGTCAGTTTCTCTCTCAGTTCCAGTGTCCCCATCTATAGAATAAGATAGTTGGAGTAGAATCCTCTGAGCTTCCTTCCCTCCATCTGCAAAACGACCTTCCAGCTTTAAATATGTATTCCCTCTCTGGGCCAGACCAGAAGCCTCTACACTCCCTTCCAGACTCACATTCATGATCCTTACCCAGGCCTCAGTTTCCCCATCTGTAGAAGGAGAGTATTTCGTTAGGTGGTTCCTAGTTCTAAACCCTACCACATGTTATTTGCTAATTAGGCAGCATAGGGAAGCCTAAGGTCACCCAGCATAGGAATCTCAGAGAAAGGGTAGGAATGCTACTCGGAGACAGGATCTCCAGCTTTCCAAAGGGAACATGTGTTTTCCAAGTTGAGCCTAATAATCTTGGCGGATAGAGTTCAGCATCGCATCTTGTAAGCCATGGGATCAGCAGCAAACGAGAGTACCGGCAGATGCTTGTTTGAATTATCTGCTCTGGGGCTGGAGTTCCCCGTGGGGTAAGCACCTCCGAGCGGGGATCTTGATGAGAGCATTTATCCCAACACTTGGAGGCTGCAGAGCTGGGCTGGAAAAGACCCAGACGCGGGCTTCTCGGAGCCAAACCTTCACTTTGCTTAATCCCCACAAAGGCTGCACGTGGGCCTTTATGACTCCCTGGTCACAGCCCTAAGAGTGTTGAGACGTATGGAAAATCGAGTGAGTCCTGGCAAAGGGAGCCCTGGTGGAGAGAGCACATCTGATGTCAAGTGGTTATCCCATCTTCCTGCTCCTCCCAGGCTCACAGAATAATTATAGCTCGAAAGAATTGGAAAAGAGTGGCTTGTGGGCTGCTGGGGTCCACCTCCCTGGCAGGCTTGTAAAGGGGATTATTGACTTGGAAAGGATGTCAGTGGTCATCAAGGGCAACCTGCACTCCCATACACAACAGATCTGCCCAGTTTAAGAGAATCCCAAGGGCACCTACATGGTGTAGCAGATAGAGTACCCGCCACAGAGTCGGGAAAACTCCTCTTTCTGAGTTCAAATCTGGCCTCAGACACTTACCAGCTGTGTGACCCTAGGCAAGTCACTTCATCCTGTTTGCCTCAGTTTCCTCATCTGTAGAATGAGCTGGAGAAGGAAATGGCAAGCTACTCCAGTATCTCTGCCAAGAAATACCCAAATAGGGACACGGAGAGTCAGACACAAATGAACAACAACAAAAAGAGTATTCCAATGAGGGAAGCCCTCTCCCCTCCCCCACCAAGAATGTAAGCTCTTTGAGGGAAGGAACTGTTTCATATTTATCTTTGTCTACCCAGCAACTCTCACACTGCCCAGCACACATATTTGTTAAATGCCGATCGATCGATCAATGGATTCTCTTTGTATCGCAGTAATACTCATTAAACTGAATTAGACTAAATTGATTAAATTAATTAATTAAATTTAATTGAACTCTTTCTACCAACACAGATGACAACCTGTCCACAATTAAGCTACTGAGATCTAGAAAGTTGCTTGAAACCCAGAGAGGTTGAGGGATTTTCTCAGGATTACAAAAGTAGAAGGAGGCAACATGCAGTACAGTTATTCCTTCTAAATCGCTGGGGTTAAAGCCAAGGTACCTACCCCCGTGATCTGGAGAAGCTGCTTAAAATGTTTGGCCCTTCATCCATACCACAAAAGAAATCTGAATTAAAGGAAATTAAATTTATTATTTATTTATTTTTAGTTTCCAACATTCACTTCCACAAGATTTTGAGTTCCAAATTTTCTCCCCATCTCTCCCCTACCCCCCGATCCCAAGATGGCAAGCATACTGAATACCCCTTCCCCCAATCTGTCTTCTTTTATATTTCCCCATACCCCCCCTTACTTTCTTGTAGGCAAGATGTATTTCTATAACCCCATTGTCTACATATCTTATTTCCTGGTTACATGTAAAAACAATTTTTTAACATTTGTTTTTAAAACTTTGAGTTTTTTGATTCTCTCCCTTCTCCCTCCCTCACCCACCCCCACTGGGAAGACAAGCAATTAATTCAATATAGGTTATACATGTGTAGTTATGCAAAATATTTCCATAGTACTTATATTGTGAAAGACTAACTATAAGGAAATCTGAATTATTATGGTACTAAAAAAATAAAAGATGCTGATATTATACAATACTACACATGTATTTTGCACATCTGAGTTTCTAAACATTTTTGTGTCCTCTTCTGGCCTCCATGCATCATCTGCAGCTTTCACAGAATTCCCCCCAAATTCCCTTTTAATTTCTTATTCCAACCTGTGTAATATCGAAAAATTAATGGGGAAAGTTGAAATGTGGGAGGGATAAATGTAGAAAGCTAACCAGGAAGGCCTATTGGAAATAAGTCCTACCTCTGACCTCTGACATGTTACTGTTCTAGGTACCTCAATAAGACTCTAAACTGCAGAGAACTTGCTTGCCTGTTTCTCTGTGCTAAAGAATTCACAGGTTCAGTTGGCCTCTCTACACAATTGGTGTCAAAGGAAGGATTAAAACACAGGTGTTTTTTTTTATTTCTAACTCATCACTTTCCACTCTACCATGCTGTAATGGAAATGCAAATTTAAAGATCTTCCCTGCCCCTAGGTTAACTGTGGTGGGAGGCTTGTTTTTCAGGAATGCCCACAGCTTGATACTTTGTGATTAGGCAGTGGGTCAATGTAACAAGGTTGTTACATTCTCTGAGCCAGGAAAAGGCTTATATAAACTCTGATGGGAGGCTTTGCTTTGGGGCTCCCTTTAAGAAATGTTGTGTGATTTGACCAGTTGAGACTCTGGGCAGCCGTAGACAGCCCCCCAGCTTTGAAAACCCAGATGTTGATGCTTCCCTCTCTGGTAACTGTGATTAGGTTGGATGTATGTAATGGCTGGACAGTTTGGAAGCCTGTCTGCTTGATCTCTTTCTCTGTTTTGAAACTACTGTCTGTATACTCTGAAGTTCAGGGTGCTGATCTTTTTCCCCTGAACTAGGTAAACAATATGTTTGATTCATTAAAGTAAGCTTGTTAACCCATTTTGAGTTGCTTTCCTTTAGAAAAGCAGATCTAAGAACCTGTGTTGGCAGCCACCCTGGGGATGTTGGGGTGCTTGCTGCTACACATGCTATTTATGTGTGACCCATATAAAGGGGACAAGAATCCCCTATAACATTCTCATGGGGAGCTTCCAGTGAAGCAGAGATTCTCTGGGTCTCAGTTTCCTCATCTGTGAAATACACTCAATGTCTACATCCATCACCTTAAAACTCAACGCCTCCAGAGGCAGCTGCCTCCGCTCTGGGGTGAGCTCTGATTATCAGAAAGCTTGCTCCTGATCTTCAGCCCAAATCTGCCTCTCCAGCTTCAAATCATTGTTTCCAGTTCTGTCTCCTGGGGACAAACAGAACCAGACTAACCCCTATCTCCACAAGAAAGCCTTTCCAGTAGGTGAAGACAGCTATTGTCTCCAGGAAATACATCCCCAATTCTTTCAGCATATTCTCATATGACACCGACTCAAGGTCCGTCTTCAGTTGCCTTGTCTTGGACACTCTCCAGCTTGTCAATGACCTTCCTAAAATGAGCCATCCCACAGTAACCCTAAGAGACAAAATATTGTCTGTGGGATATACGTGAACTTGTTTTAAATGATGGACCAAACTGAAGACTGAAGAAGGGCAGTGACCTTCCTGAGATCATATAGCAATTTCGAAGGTGAGAGCTGTCATAGTTCAAAAATATCTTTTATAGAAATGTATTACATCTCAGTGTGTTTCAATACTCATGAATCTTAAATGTGATTTAGAGGCATCTGGGGGGTGTGGTGGAGAGAGTGAGGGACCTGGAATCAGAAAGACCTGACTTCACATCCAGCCTCAGACACTTAATAGTTAATGTGACCCTGGGCAAGTCACCTAACCTCTGTTTGCCTTAATCTGCTGTCAAAAAAATGGCAAACCACTCCAGTCTATTTGCCAAGAAAAACCCGTGGACAGTACTGGAGTGCTTCAGTCTATAGAGTTGCAAAAAGTCATACTCAACTGAATGACTAAACAACAAGGTGGCACAGTGTGTTGGACCTGCCATAAAGAAAAAGACCTGAGTTCGAATTTGGTCTCAGATTCCTATTACCTCTGTGACCCTAGAAAAGTGAAGCTTATAATAATAGCCCCTTTCTGTCAGGGTTGTCAGAAGGATCTGAATGAGAACATTTTGGTAAAGTGCTTTGCAACCATTAAAATGCTACATTTAAATGAGTATTTCAAGAAGGTACCAGAAGCTATCTGGGACTGGTAACCCTATTTCCATATCCTCCCCTGAGAATCACTGACCTAAAGGTTAAACTCTTTGGATATGAGACAAACCAGATTCCTCTGGAACTTGGTTCATGATTTGACTGTTTTCTCCAACATTTACTAGTTATGTGACCTTGACCAAGTCATTTAACTGCTCTGGGTGTCTGTTTTCCCAACTATAAAACTAAGATTCCTGTAGTATCTGTCTATTTCACAAGATGACTGTAAGGCACTTACCTGAGATAACAAATGTGAAATGACTTATTCTTGAAACCACTATGTAAATGTATTTTCTATGCCTTTTTTTTACCCAGAGCTGTGCTTTCATTGATAATTGGAACTTCCAGCATGGAAATCCTCTCTACCAGTTCAAATAAACATCTACTCATAGTCTTAGACCATAACCCAGGGTACTAAAATGTCAAGTGACTTGCCCACTGTCTCACAGCTTATATACAGGGTAGAACTTGAACCCAGGGTTTCCTGCCCCCAGAGACAGGCTCTTTATCCTATCTCCAAACATTACAAAAGACAGATTTAGAACTGTAGTCTTCTTATTTTATAAATGAATAAACTGAGATCCAGAGAATCTAAGTGCTTTGCCCAAGGACACACTGTGGCAGAGGGGAGATTTAAGCTTGGGTCCCCTGTCTCCAAATATATTGATCTCCCAGTGAGCCATGCTTCTTGCTAGAACACTTGAAAGCTTGTGAATAGCTTCCATTTTTGTCCTGTAAGGTAGATACTTTGACTATTGTTATCCCTATTTGATAAATGGAGAAACTGAGCCTTGGAGAGTACATGGTTTTTCCTGTAGTCACACAGCCAGAGATGGGATTGAAAGCCACTGAGAGGCCAGTGATCTTTTCACTCTGGCTCAAATGGTCTTACTGACAGTGATCAGTGATTGATGGACCATATACCAATCAGATTCCCCCACTGCTGGGAGGTTGTGTTTATAACTCTAGGGCTAATGGACCCCAGAAAAGTTTGACCTAAAGGGTGGTAAAGATGAGCTTCTCCCCCAGTAACCCAGGCTAATGGCTTTATTGGGGTCATAAACTACTGAGTACTTTAATGAGGATACTTTGGTGACCTCCCTTAGCCAGTGACCCACCTCTCCTTGATTGACAGATGAAAGTCTAGCATTCCAAAAAATAAAGAAGAAGAAGAAACAGTAAAGATGGCTCCGAATCACGGAACTCACAGGTGTTTCCCCACTCTTCAGAAAGCAGGGGGACTTTTTTGGTGTTCTTCCCAGACCATACATACATCTCTCATTGCAGCTGGACTCTCAACAAGGAATCCACAGTCTCTTCTCATAGAACCAAACTTAAGGCATCTAGATATGAGATAGCTTCAAAAGAAAGCATTCATTTCAATTCAATAAACATTTCCTTAAGTACTTATTATGTGCCAGGCATTGTGCTAAGCACTGGGGATACAAAAAGAGAAGAGATCATCCCTCGATGAGCTTATAATCTAATATGGGAAGCAACAGATGAATATACACAAAGCAAGCAAAATACAGGATAAAGCATGACCCAACTCTTCAAGTTCCAAGGTTTGCCAAGGCAAAATGGAGATCAGATATGGCATGAACTCTACGAGGTCTAGATTGAGGAGAAGGTAACTCACAATGTAGGGGCCCATGCCAATTCATCAACTGCCTTTCACCAATCATTGTTTGGCCAAGAAGAGACCATCTAACCTCATACTTGACCCCATGTAATATAGCAAAAAGAACATGGGATATACAGTCAAAGGACCTGGGTACCATTTCTACCTCTGACATTTGATTGGACAAATTTTTTTACACTCTCTGTAGATCCATTTCCTCTTCTATGAAATAGGGATAAACAGGGGGCAGGAGGAGAACTCATTGGACTCAATGGTTTCTAAAATTTCTTCCAGATTCAAATCTAGGATCCTATGACCTGGAGTCAGAGGACCTGGCTTTGAACCCCAGCTCTAACACTTACTAGCTTTGTGACTAACTTTACTTCTCTGAATTTTTTTTTTGATTTTTTTTTTGGAGGGCAATTGGGGTTAAGTAACTTGCCCAAGGTTACACGGCTAGGTTTTTTTATTTGTGTGTGCGTTAAGTGTCTGAGGCCGGATCTGAACTCAGGTCCTTCTGACTCCAGGGCCGGCACTCTACTCACTGCGCTACCTAGCCGCCCCACTTCTCTGAATTTCAATTTCCTCTTCTGAAAAACATGATAATAATCTGAGAGAACACTGGATTTGGAGACTGGGGACCTGACCTTAGATTTCTGTTCTCCCCTTCACTCTGTAACCTTGGGTATATTTCTTCAGCTCTCTGGGGCTCAGTTTCCTCTTCTTTAAAGGAATAGGTTGGACTGGTTGATCTCAAGTCCCTTCCAGTTCTAAATCCTCTTATCCCAGGGTAATAATTGGATTATCTAACAGTATTGTAAAAAAGTACTATATGGATGTAATCTATCATTATATGTTATCAGAGGGATACTAACTAGTTACAGAGCTAACGGACTTGTTAACCAGGAAGACTCCAGTTCGAGGCCTTCCATTGACATATACTGGTCATGTAACCCTAGGCAAGTCTTCTGGTCTTTCTGTGTTCTAGCCAACTCTCTAAGACTGTAGCTTTTTTCAGAAAAATCTGTTGACCTATGTTAGTAGAGGGAAGTTTCCTTATCTGAGAGATAATAATCATAACTAACATTTATATAGCACTTACTATATGTCAGGTACTGTACTAAGCACAATTATTATCTCATCTGATCCTCATGTTCTCTCTATCAATGAAATCATGGGTCCAGGTCCCATCCTTATTAATACTGTAAGCAGCTAGGTGGCACAATGGATAGAATGCTTGACCTGAAATTAGAATCAAGAAGGCCTGACTTTGAATTTGACCGTAGACACCTACTAAGTAGTAACCATGGGCAAGTCACGTAATTTCTGACTAGTTCAGTTTCCTCATCTGTAAAATGTGGATAATAATAAGCACTTACCTCTCAGAGTTGCAATGAGGGATCAAATTTGATAGATATAGATATAGATATAGATATAGATATAGATATAGATATAGATATAGATAGAAAATGGATGGATGGATAGATAGGTAGATAGATAGATAGATAGATAGATAGATAGATAGATAGATAGACAGACAGATGATAGACAGATAGGTGACAGATATATAATGATGATAGATGATAGACGGATAGATAGATATACATATATACACACATATATATGTATGTATATACAGGCATGTATGTGTATGTATAGCCCTTTCAAACTCTAAAGCACTATATAAATGCTATTTATTACCTATTATTTTCATCCCAAGTTTTCACTAAACAAAATCACTCTAGTTTTCTTGCCTTCCAGGTTGGTAAATGTTCAAGAACCTTCTGGGGTGGAGGTGGGGGAAGAAAGGGAAAGGAGAATTTGGGCCTAACACAACCTTAATGTTTAATATGTATTACTAACATTTCTCCATCATCACTTTCTTAAGTTTAGACAATCACCAAAAAAAACCAATTAATCAATGAATCAAACTCTGAACTGTAGTGTTTGCCAATTTCTAGGTATAAATGCTTTCCATGAATATTTCAGTGTCAGGACCCAGTCTGAAATGGTTCTAGCATACCCCTGCCTCCAGGGAAGAATACCATAATGGTTCTGGTTTCTCTTTGGCTCTCTAATATGGTGTGCTGATTACATATCCCTGGTATCCAAGGTGAAGAGGGACTTCAAATCTTAGAACATTCCAATGGAGATAGAATCATAGAGGTCATATAGCCTATCTGCTTCAGTTTACAGAAAAGGAAACTGAGAAAAGACTTGAAAAGGTCCCATGGCTAGTTAGTGGCAGAGCTGGTAACCACATCATCCAGGCATTTTAATTCCCAGAACTTGACTCTGGTTTGCATCTTCTCTGGACAAGTTGTTGCTGGCTGGTAATATCCCCTGAGGTAAATAGGTCAAGCTGAGGCTTAGAATTTGTTGGGTGGGGGAGGTAGGACCACGGGCCCATCTATGATAACTACCAAAGGGAAGACATATTCCAGAGGGAATGTGTTGGACTGCTCAGTCTTGGCTCCGGTGAAAGGATTGAACCATAAGATACAAGTGTAGGAGGCAGGCAGATTTACTATACACTCAGGATCCCCTCTGAAAGAGAGCCCATCACTTCCCCCATCAGGATGGCCCTTGATGGATGTATTTCTCCTGCTGAGAGGTATTTCAAGAGACCCATAAACCTATTTAAGTAACCTGGAATTTTGTTCAATGGAAATGAAAGCCTCGGCAAAGAAGCTGGTGTCTCCAAATTTCTTGGCTGAAGTCATCCTTGGCACAGTGAGAGTGTGATGAGAAGGTCGGGGTCTCTGCTAAAACTTCCCATAAGTGGACAGAGCTAGCTGTTCTCTGCACTCAACTATAGAGTTCTGACCCTTAAATTCCAGCCAGGATGGTCTGTTGTCCATCCTTGATATCATCATTAGAAACATCCTTTGTTTTGCTTGGAGGCCCTCAGAGACTACAGAAGAGTGGAGGGCTTCTTCCCCTAAGCTAAATGGCCCCAGATGGCTGGTTTTCTGTTAAGTTTTGATTTTATTTCTTGTGCCTTAATTATGGGTTCTTTCTGTCTCCCCTCTCAGTGTAAGGCTGACACCTCTTACTGCTGTCAGGGTACCCACCTTATTTTAATTAGGTGGAAAGAGCAATAACTCTGAAGTCAAAGGACCAGGGTTCAAGTCAAGAGATGACCTAGGGTCACTTCCAAAGGCCTCAGTCATATCATCTGTAAAAGGACGGAGTTGGGCTCAGTGTCTTTCATGGTCCCTTCTAAATCTAGAGCTAGGACCCCAGGTTGGGTATCCTCTTGCTAATGAAGAAGTTGGACTAGATGGTCACTAAGGAGACATCCTGCTCAATTTCTATGAACCCTAGAAGAGAGATGGTATTGGGAATGTAAGCTCCTGGAGGGCAGGGACCATGTTGGTTTTGCCTTTATACCCCTCTCCTAGCTAGGACAGTGGGTGGCACATAGTATATGCCTAACAAATATTTAGTGAACTGAATTGAACAGCATAAACCAATTCATCCACTGAGGGCTTATGATTGTTGATGTTCTTCATTTATTTTGGCCATGTCTGACTCTCTGTGACCCCATTTGGGGTTTTCTTGGCAGAGATACTGGAGTGGTTGCCATTTCGTTCTCCAGCTCATTTTACAGATAAGGAAACTGAGGCAAACAGAGTTAAGTGACATGCCCAGGGTCCCACCACTAGTAAGCACCTGAGGTCATATTTGAATTTATGAAGATAAGTCTTCCTGTCTCCAGGTCCAGCATTCTGCCCATTGAGCCACATTGCTGCCCATGATTAATTCAGTTCAATTAGAATTTATTAAACACCAAATATATAATAATTACCATTTAGATAGCATTTTGAAATTTGCAAAACACTTTACAGATATTATCTCACTTGATGCTCACAACAGTCCTGGGAGGTAGGGGTTCTTATTATCCTCATTTTGTAGATAAGGAAACTAAGGCAGACAGAGGTTAACTGACTTGCCCAGGGTCATACAATAATAAGAGTCTGAGGCTAGATTTTAACTCGGATCTTTCTGACTCCAACTCAACATTCCCTAGCTGCCTCAGGCACCTGTATGCCAGGCAGTGTGTTAGGGATACAATGACAAAAATGCAAAAAGGCCCTAGCATCAAGGGTCTCCCATTCTCACCCTTCTAATTTATTGATTCTAGTCTGTTATGAGTCAAGAAAACTCGATGACCAAACTGTCAAAACCAAATGGAAACTTAGTGTAAACAGATTCTGACATGTGTCAGAGTCTAAAGGTCTTTCCTCACAGTAAAGTAGGATTTTATTCATATTTGTATATATGATCTCTGCTTTGGCTGCTTAGAATTTATTCTTTTTTTTACTTCCTTCTAGTTTCTCAATTCTGGATATGTGGGAGCTTCTGGATAAAGGAGGGAGTTGTTCTCTATATGTTCCCATTATTTTTTCCCCTCCAAACCCATGACTTCATTAGAGTAGAGAATTTCAAGTAAGAAAATTCTTTTTCTCAGTGGAAATTAACAACCCTACTGCCACTTATATGTGCATTTGCATATATCCCTACCTATATATACATAGATATGTATATGCACACATATAATATACATTTGTAGATGATTTATCTACCATTAACTTGAATAGCTGACCTTCTGGGGAATAATAAATAATTGACTTACTATATTTTTTTTCATCAAACCACAAGGAATCTTGGTAAAATTTCATACTCTCAAGGATCCTTATCATCAACGTGACCCTCTAGGATACAGTAAGAAGAGGCCATGGTGTGTGTTGGGAGGGGGAGGGGAAGGGGGAAGCTCTTTGTAACAGGAGCAGCTGGACTTTCTCAGGGCCCCACAAAGCTCAGATAAAGTCTAAGGACAGATGGACCTGGACAAAGTTAAGATGCTGCAGAGAAAACAACTGAGGGAGGAATGCCCACTGTGCAAAAGGCAGCAGGAGAGAGGGTGTCGCCTCTGGTGCTGGCTTCAGGGAGGCTGTGTCACACACCCTGAAGCCTTAGCATAATGCAAAAGATGCAGTTGTTTGAGCACCAAGAAGAGGAAGAAAATAGGGATTACTCATCTAGGTTTTCAGTTTTCTTCCATATCCTGGAGCACTTGGATTCAAATCCCCACTCTTCCATTTGCTACCTTTGTGACCTTGGTTTTGGGCTTCTAGATCTGTAAAATGAAGGGGCTGGGTAAGAACAGCTTTAAATCTAGACTTCCAGCTGCAAATCTATGCCTCTATGCTCCTGCGTTGGCTATACCCACACATGACTTTAATGTAGAAAAATTATCTGAATTATCTAATTTGAAAGCTTTCTCCCTCTCCTTCCCCCTGTCTCTTTGCCTTTATCTCTCTCCCCTCCGGTCCTCTCCCCTCCTCTCGCCTCCTCTCCCCTTCCCTCCTCTCTCTCTCTCTCTCTCTCTCTCTCTCTCTCTCTCTCTCTCTCTCTCTCTCTCTCCCCCTCCCTCCCTCTTTCCTTCTCTCTCTGTCTCTTTCTGTTTCTCTTTCTATATGTCTCTACTCTCACCTCCTTCCTCCCTCCCTCCTTCCCTCTCTCCTTCCTTCCCTCTCTCTTCTCTCTTTCTTTCTCTTCTTTCTCTCTTGTTAAAGTTTAAAACTAAAGTGAGACCTTTGAGACACCCTGTATATCTTCCCAGATCTCATACTTACTTCCCTTCTCTGCCCTCAGTTTCCTCATCTGTAAAACAAGTGGACTGAACCAGATGACTTCTAAGCTCTCCACCCACCATCCTACACCTTTAAATACAAATCCCATCTGTGACTACATATTCCCAAAATGGTTTGAAAATAAAAAAACTCCTTGATTGGATTAAAATAACCAAGGAATTGTAAATAAACAAATGGAAATGTAACAGAATTTAGTAACCAGTTATTTGATAAATACAACTGATTTTTAAAACTTGCTTTCAAAGTATAAACCAAAGAGAGTTCCAGAAATCACTTCCTATAAAACAAAACATTTTCTCCAGGTACTCCTGTTTGCATATCATTCACCTCATATTACAGATGACACTATAGAGACAGAGCAGTGAAGTGACTTATCCAGGGTCATATTAGGTAGTCAATGTCAGAGCCTAAATTGCAATTCAAATCCTGTAACTTCAGAGCCAGGAAAAATAACCTGGTATAGTGGACATGGATGGGTCTGAATCTTGGCCCTTCCATTTACAAGGGCCAGGTTATTTCAACTCAGATTCCTCATCCATAAAATGAAAAACCTCATGCTTCATTCTCAGAATCACATTTTAACTAATTGAAGAAAATCCAAATTTTCAGCTAGACATTAGAAAAAAGAGACGTCATTTTTCCCATCCAAGTCCATATATCTTCTAAAATTTATTTGGACCCCTGGATCCCAGAGGTTAAGATCCCTAGGACTAGGCAACAACCAAGCTCCCTCCAGCTATAATCCTGTGGTCCCTTTCTCCTTTACCACACTTCCCCTAAAAAAGAGCCAATAAAAGAATTTTCCTTTCAAAAACAATCAATGACTCCCCAAAGATATTTCTCCAAGCTAGAAAACAGTTTCTAGCTTGACCCAGTCATTTTTCCAATGTCCCTTTCTGCCACTCCTGCCTGTTTCATGTCCTGACTTTTTCAAATACTACAGATGCTGACAAAAATTCTTGTTTCCATCAGACAAGAAAAATGGGTTGGACTTTGGCAACTTTCCCTCCCTCCTCTTCCAGGTTCCTGCCCCTCTTTTTTTTTCCTTGCTCTCCTCCAAAGGAGATCAGTTCAGCCTTCCTGAAGCAATGGGGTCATTCATCAGAAATCCAGCTCCTGCCTCCTTGGTCCTTCTCAGGCCTAAGGCACTCATCAACCATATGGAATGAGTTGCTCCCTTTTATTCCTTATCGGAGATGGAAATATTTCCTTGCCTCTTTATGGTGTTTTTCTGTACCTAAGAAAACTGTTTAACTCTTTCTCAGCCAAAGCATAAAATGAAGAATTCAAGAGATGAAAATCATTGGATTTTGAATATCAACCATCTGTCTTCCTCTCAAAAAAAAATTTAATTAAAAACAAAACAAAAATGACTCCTTAAGCAAGGCTTCTTAATCTAGGGTGTGTGAACTTAGTTTTACATTATATATTTTGATAATTATTTGAATATAATTGATTTCTTCCATAATCCCTGTGTATTTAATGCATTTTAAAACATTATTCTAAAAAGGTTTCATAGGTTTCATCAGACTTCTAAAAAGGTCCAGGACACCAAAAAATGGTTAAGAATCTCTGTTTTAAAGATTCCAGATAATCATGCTGAAAACACTAGAGTCTGAAGAAAGATGCAGTGGGAAAAGTATTGTATTTGGAGCCAGAAAATCTGGATTCTAATCTCAGCTCTACCCCCTAGTCTGTGTGACTGGATGACCTCTGAATTTATGACCCAATGGGCCTCTAAAAGACAATCCATCCTGCCCCAGACCTCAGTTTCCTCAACTTTCAAATGCAGAGGTTGGACCTGAGTCTTTCTAAGGCCCCTTACATCTCTACTATTCTGTTATAAAAGTCCAAAATTGAGTTTGAATCTTGGCTCTGGTCATTATTATCTATAAGATGTTGACAAAGTCTCTTGGGGTCTCTAGGCCTCCATTTCGTCCTCCATAAAATGAAAGGCTAGCACTAGTCCAGGGGTTCCCAATCCCTTACAGTTCTCACAGCCAATGATTTTCAGTAACCTTCATCTACCCCCCATTCAGCAAGAAAGGAAATAAATTCTAATATTTATCATGTGTTAAGTACATAAGAAATAAAATCAAGAGATTAATAAGATAATGTAATTATTTACCAAATATTCCCCATACTTATCATCTTGCCCCAGGTTGGGAAGCCCTAAATTGGGTGATTTCTAATGATCCTTCCAGCTCTAAGTTCTATGACCCTAAGACCTTTTCCAGCTTTGACAGTCTATGATTCTAAAACCATGATTAAGTTCTTTTAACCCTTGCTTAATTCATTGACTCTTCTCTATGAAAGAACTTTATCCCTTTTTTGTCTTTGTTATCTCCAAAACCTTGAGATCACTACCTCTCTATAGGTGGAAGAATAGTGTCAATGATGAATTCCTCGGCAGAAGGGAGAATGGGGTGGCTACTCAAAGCTCTTGATCCCAGAATCAATTAGCAGAGAGCCTTTGATCTGGTATAGCCCCTTCATTTTAGACTGAAAAAACAAATACTCAGAGAAAGGAAATAAATGACTTTCTTAAGCCCCCACTGTAAGTCCACTGAACTATTAGTGAAACTCAGGTCTGCTATATCTCTAAATGCCCATAGTTCATTCTGCCATACCAGGTCACAACAAGAAAGCCAAGGTAAAATGGAATGATTGGTTCCCTGTCCACTAGCTGTAAGCCCCTCTCCCCCTATCTCCAGCTTCCCACACACGTATTTATGTTATTAACGAATATGCCTTATTCCATCTTTCTCACTTACTAATGAGTTTTTTTCTACCCAGTGCCTGTCATCCCTTACGTATCCACTCACCTGTTCTTTCCATTCAACCCAAGTCTTTCTTCCATCTCACAACCTTGACTCCAGCCCATCTTTCTAGACTTATCATATATTACTTCCCTGCGTATGTTCTATGGTCCAACCTGACATTACATCTCCCATCTCTATGACTTTGTCCAGGCTGTGCCCCTTCCCTGGAATGCCCTTCCTCCTAATCTCTACCTTTTCAAATCCCTAGTTTCCTTCTAAGTTCAGCTCATATCCCACCCCCTTGATCCTTCTAAGTAGCTCCCCACAAAAATACACCTCCTTATATTTATTTTGTAAATATTTGGTCATAGTAACTCCCCCCTTTTGAGGGCAGGGGCTGTTTCATTTTTGTCTTTGAATTCCTAGTACTTAGCACAGTGCCTGGCATATACTAAGCAATTAATAAACACTTCTTGTTTATTGATCTCATTTCCCACCAGCTTGCATTCCTTGGAATGGACTCCATCAAATCCCTAGGAAAACTCCTCATCTGGAAATTAATCATCCTATGAGATTATATCAGCTTCAGTGCTTATACATTGTCAGAATCCTCAGAACCCTCTGCCCCTCTGATTGGAGGACTGGAGAGAGGGCCAAAATCTTCTCCCAAAGCCTCCATTTAAAAAGGACTCCCAGACAAGTCATCTCTTCATTTCCCACCACCTTGTACTCCTTGGAAGCCACCATGCACCCTCACAGGGTACCTTCTTCCCCAGCCTTCTACACACCCTTCAGCTTCCTTTTCTGTGTTATCTTTCATTGGATTATAAGCACTTTGAGGTCAAGGATTTTCATATTTGTATCCCCAGGGCTTAGTGTACTGTCTGGACCATAGTAGATACTTAATATTTATTGATTGACCCAACCTTTTGATTTCTTCTTTCAGAGAGAATGAATGAATGGATGTCCATCCATGTCTGGACCAGGGAGTATATATCTGTGCCCCATTAGCCTACATTTAGGTTATATTTAATCAAATCAACAAGTCAGCAAACATTGTTCCAGGCACTGTGTTGAGTGCTAAATATAAAAAGAAAGTCAAAATGTATAATTAATCAATCAACAAACATTGATTAATTGTCTAGAGTATGTCAGGCTGAGTATACAAAGGCAGTTGAAAGAGCCCTTGCCCTCAAGAAGGACAACATTTATACATATGTATGTTTGTATGCGTACATATGCATATGTGTGTATATATACACATATATACACTTGTATAGTAGAAAGAGATATGATGATGGTGGTGATGATGATGATGGATAAATAGATTTACGAACAGAATAGACACAAAATGAATACAATGTAGCTTTGGGAGGAAGGGAACTGGTAGCTGAGGGAAAGGGGAAATCAGGAAAGGCTTTGAACAGAAATCGGTGCTTGAGCTGACAAAGATTTTAAAAAGTCCGGGATTCTGAGAGTATACAGAGAAGGGAATGAATTTCAGGTACAACCAGTGACAGAACAATTTTTACATGGGGGAGGGATGATAACAAAAAAAAAATCATTTTCCCTCTCTAAATGTCCTCACCTGTAAAAAAGAGGACCTCTAAGGTCCCTTTCAGGATAGTGTAATGGACAGGACTATGGACCCTGCTTCAGAAACTTACTAGCTATGAAACTCTAGGCAAGTCATGTCACCTTTCTAAGCATCTGTAAATGGTGATAATAGTAGAACCTGCTACCAAGGGTTGTTGTGAAGATCTATACAACACAAGTCAGGAGAGATACCTTAGGTACAGGACTTCGTAAAGCTTCAAGTGCTCAATAAATGCTTGCTATAATTACAAAAGCTGGGGCCCTGACTCTATTGTATATACTAGGAGGAGCCAAGGACAGGTTCTGGAGCAGCAGCATGACAGTGAACACTGTTCTCTGAGTACAGATGTTCAGAACCTGAAGGGAGTTTGGCAGCAAAGGAAGGGACATTTTGCAGAAATGCAACTCAAAATTTGGGGGCCACGGTGGAGGCTGAGGAGACTCCTGCCTTTTGGAAGACTCTTCTTAAGCTTTTCACCGGCTGTCCAGCCCAACTGCTTTCTCTGCTGCTGCTGCTGAAGCTCATTTGGGACACTACAGACCAGCTCTCCTGGACCAGCTCTGCCTTTCTTTGTGTCCCTAATGCTTAACACAGATCATGGCGTGTAAGGAAAGCTTAATAAATGCTTGTTGACTGATGGATTGATGAATTGGGTCATTGGGAAATTGCTGGAGTCCCCTCGTCTGGGTGGGGACAACACCTCTGCATGCTGTTAACATTATTTTTGGCTTCTGAATTTTGAACTGAGATTCAAGATGACTTCATCTTCAATCCTTCTCAAAACTGGCAAAATACCTACTCTCTGGGACAGGGGGAAACAGAAAAAGGCAATGAGGCTTCAAGGGCAACAGGTTCTCTCTGTCTGTCCCTGTCTTTCTCTGTCTGTATGTATCTCTCCCCTCCTCTCTCTCTGCCTCTATGTCTCTCTCTTTCTCTTCTAATCTCTCAGTATCTCTCTCTTCTTTTCTCTCTCTGTCCTTGCCTTTCTCTTTCTTCTCTCTGTCTGTCTCTCTGTTTCTGTCTTTCTGTCTCTCTCAGTCACTCTCTGTGTGTTTCTGTTTCTCTTTTTCTGTCTGTCTCTTTCTTTCTGTCTCTGCCCCTCAGTCTCTGGGTCTATATCTCTCTCAGTCTCTGCCTCTCTTTGTCTCTGTCTCTGTCTCTCTTTCTGTGTGTCTGTCTCCCTGCTGTCTCCCTCTCCCTGCCCCCTCCTTCTCTCTCTGTCTGTCTCTGTCTGTCTCTGCCTGTCTCTGCCTGTCTGTGTCTTTCTCTTTCTGTGTTTGTTCCTCTCTCGGTCTCTGTCTATTTCTCTCTTTTTGTCTGTCTCTGTGTCTCTCTCTGTCTCTTTTTCCCTGCACTCTCTGTCTCTCTGTCTCTGTCTCTGTCTCCCTGCTCTCTGTCTCTGTCTCCCTGCTCTCTCTCTCTCTCTCTCTCTCTCTCTCTCTCTCTCTCTCTCTCTCTGTCAAGTTTAAGCAGATCTGAAAGTCTACAATTAAAGTTCCCTATGGAATCTCCAGACTTCAGGCCTAAGCAGCATGTTGCTGGCAAACCTTCAATGTCACCAAATCCAGACCATTAAAACAAAAGCTGACATGCCTCATCTCCCTGACCCCACTGAGTGCTCCCTCCTCAACTTCATGTCATTCATTTCTCAGTCAGTAGTTGTTCTTGAATATTTCAACCTGAGAAAGGCCCTGAGTTTGGCCCAGTTTCAGGTGAAAATAGCCTTCTACCAAAAGCTTGGAGTAAATCCTCAACTACAACATGGTGGATTAGTTGCCCTTCCAGAGCCGTCCAGGAAGAGAGGGGCACAGAAAGGGGAACAAAACTCTCCCTCATATAGATTGGACTCCAAGATGCCAAGGATCCCCAAGCACTGAATCTGGCCCAACTTTAATGGTTGGATTTGGGGAAGTGGAGGAAGGAAGCTGCGGGGCAGGGGGGAGTTGTACCTTTGTTCATAAAGGAGGCTTGGACATAACTGCTTGTTGTGGGCTATAAGTCCAACCAATCAACCATTACAACCTAAGGAGGCACAGCATGACATGCTGCCTAGGCAGCTAACCCTGAAGTCAGGGAGTCATGGGTACAAGTCCTAAATCAGGCACAAGCTGACTGAATCTGTAGAAAAGTCATCACCTCTCATGAAGCAGGTGACTCTCTAAGTCTATAAATGATAGAAAGCTGATAATCTACATCAGTGAAGGGTATTTCCACACTAGGAGTTCCCTACATAGATGAAATTAAAAAGGCTACATCAGGAAGTTACAAAATGAAAAAGTTACAAAAAGGCAATGAATGTGGAGTAATGGATAGAGCTGGAGTCAGGAAAACCGGGGTTTCAATCCCACTTCAGACACAATGGGACCATAGCCTTCACCTCCTCACCCAGCTGGGCTCTCTGACCCTCATTTTTCTGAGGGGGCCAGTCTAAGTTTTTGATTGGTCAAAGAAGATTCTGCATGGTGCCACAGTATTTCTCTATAAGGCATTGCTAATCACATGATACAAGCTGCTTGATCCTACCATGGATCTTTCTATTGAACTTTTGGTCCCAAGGCTGTGATTGTGATTCATCTGTAGTCACTGAGTTTGGAGATTCACAACTACATGGCATCACCAGGAAATTTGTTAAAAATCAACCCATCATTCTCTAAGACAATGAGTTTAGGCAAAGTAAATCCCATTCTGCATTGACAGAAGGAGTTCCTATACCAATAAAATCAGAGGTCTGGTAAGAAAAATAAAATTCAGTTAATCAAAACCCAACATTTATTAAATACCTACTATGTACTAAGCACTGAGATATACATATAAAAGTGATATAGGCCCTGCCCAAAAGGAACTTACATTCTACATGGGGGATGAGGATATAACATTTTCACAAATAAATGATTACAGAAGATGTGTCTTTGTGTGTGTACACAAAATAAAGTGTAACGGGTGAATTGGGTGATTCAAGAAAGGTTTTTTTTTTTTTTTTAAAGAAGATGACATATGAACTGAACCTTGAAGAAAAGCAGGGGGTTCCAAAAGGTAGAGATGATGAGGGAAATCATTCCAGACATGAAAGAAAGACTATGCAAAAACATAGAGATGAGAATAAGGAATATTCTATGAAGGGAGCTATAAGAACACATTTCAATATCATACAGCTAAGCTATGAAGATCTTTACATGCCAAATAGAGTAGTTTTGATTTTATTCCAGAAGACAGAGTAGAGGGTTGACATGGTCAGACCTAGGCCTGGAGTCAGGGTGATTAATAAGGTGGAAGCAACAGGCATCTGGGAATCATGTAGAGTAAACACACATCCCAGATTCTCAGATGTGATTGAAACCATTCTAGTCCTATTCAATTCTAGGTCAAAAAGAGATTGTGTTGGTTCTGCTTGGCTTTAGTGGATAGAATCATCCATAATGGGTTGGGGGGAGATACAAAGAGAGTAGATTTGGGCTTGATATGAAGAAAATATTCCCTGGAGTGAAATCTGCCACAAAATGGAATAGGTTGCTTTGGCAAGAAAGAGATTCTTGGGGTGGCTAGGTGGTGCAGTAAATAGAGCACCGGCCCTAAAGTCAGGAGGACCTGGGTTTAGATCTGGCCTCAGATACTTAACACAAAAAATAGCCATGTGACCTTGGGCAAGTCACTTAACCTCAATTGTCCTCCAAAAAGCAATAAAATAAAATAAAATAAAATAAAGAGAAAGAGATTCTCCCCGACTAGAGTCCTAAAAAAAGCCTGAATCAGGGCTGTTTCCAAGGAAATACCTTTTGTCATGGCTGTTTTGAACAAGCTAACCTCTGAGGTCTCTTCCATCCTTGAGGTTCTATGATTCAGGGAATACATTCAGTTCACTCTCCATCTATCATGCTTTATGTACTGATGAATTGACTCAGAATACAGCCTATCCAACATCCTGTCCTAGTCTGGGTAGTATACAATCTCTATCCACTTGGTGTTTCCTGTGTAGATGGCTTGGTTGATCTCTTTTAAGTGATGAGAGAGACAGAGGGAGAAAGAGACACACAGAGAGAGAGAGAGTACATTTATTAAGCACTTACTATTTACCATCCACTGGGTTAAGCACTAGAAATACAAATACAAGTGAGGGCAGACCCTGCCCTCAAGGAGCTTATATTCTTAGGGGGAAGACAACACATAATGGGAAGCTAAAAGAGGAGGGCATAACAGCATAGTGTGTAGATGTTATGGAGGCCTAGGCTCAGAATATAAGGTTATGGTGAGGGGGAGATGAGGATGAAGGCCAGAGCAGAGGCAGCCTTGGTTTAGAAATATCAAAGAATCCATGTATTTGGTTGGGGGGGGGGACCTTGATGAGCTGGTACAGTCTCAACTACAAGCAGGAACATAAGGAGAACCTCAGAATCTGTGGGGAAGCCCTTCTCCATTTGCAGCACACCTTAAATCATTGTCACTTTTGGCTCGAACTATATGCGGAATTGAAGAGATAAAAATGTACCAAGCCAATTTCAAAGACTCTGCCAAATGTGTCAATCACTAGCAATAAAAAGACAACATAAAGAACATTGGAGTTGAAGTTGGGGGCACTGAATTCAAGTCCTGACTCTGCTGCTCTGCCTCCTGTGTGGCCTTGGGGAATTCCTTTAACCATTATGAGTTTACTTTTCTCTAAAATGAAGAGATTGGGGGAAAATGCCTTTAAAATCCCTTACAGTTTCAAGCTACAATCCTATGATAGGCACACCCTCCCCTAAGGCTCCAGAAGTTAACCCAAAGAAAAATGGGAGTTTTTCCTGAAGTCAGGAAAATTCAGCTTCCTGAATTCAAATCTGGTCTCAGACACTTACTAGCTGTGTGACCGTGGACAGCTCACTTCACCCTGTTTACCTCAGTTTCTTCATCTATAAAATGAACCAGAGAAGGAAATGGCAAAACACTCTGGGATCTTTGCCAAGAAAACCCCAAATGAGGTCACAAAGAGATGACTAAAATCTACCAAACAACAACAATGAATTGGGTAGATATAGAGATAGAGAAAGATGGAAGAGGAAAGAGGCATTTTTAACCAGTCAGTCACCCGAGGTTAAAGACAATGACTTCGGAAATGCCAAACATTTCAGCCATCACTGGAGCACCGGCAAACAAGGAAGCACATGGGTACCATTCAATGGACCTATAAGCACATTTTTCCTACATAAGCACCAATGGTCCTAGATCTTTTAACCTAGATAGGCATGGCCCTAGATAAGGCAACTAGAAGAGAGATTAGATGTCTAAACCCTCTCTATAACTAACGTGGGTCAGTTAGTCACACTATACACAATTACTATAATGGGGACTGAACATTATGGAGTGAAAAACAAAATATCATTATGTCTGGATTCCTCATAGGCTGATAGATTGAGAGCTGGAAAGGAACTTAAAAACCATGGAATCAAGCTCCCTCATTTTACAGATGAGGTAAATGAGCTCTTATAAAAGTGCCTGGCACAAAATGAGTACTTAATAAATGATGGGAAACTGAGGCAAAGAGAGGTCTAATGACTTGCTCAGGGTCACACAATTAGTAAATATCTGAGTCAGAATTTGAACCTAGGTCTTTCTGACCCCAAGGCCAACACCCTTTACAAATTAGTCTTTCCCGACCCTTTCAGTCTTCATACACTTTAGTCTCCTCCACAGGCTAGATGAAATAGCTACTGTTCCTTACCCAGAATGTTCCATCTCTTAACTATGTGCATTGGTGCTGGATAACCTTCATGTCTGGAGTGTTCTGCCTTCTCCCCTTATCCTTTTCAGCCCTGGAATACTTCAACACTCAGCTCAGATCCCCCCTTCTGCAGGAGGCCTTTTCACATCCCCTTTGAAGCTAGTCTCCCTAAAACTGCCTTCCATTTACACTATATATACCTTGAATATAAATAGCCATATTTATCTATAACATAAATATGTGTGTGTGTTTATATATAAATATATTGTCTCCTCAATTTAAATGTTAACTTCTTGAGAAAAAGAACCATATTTTTTACCTTTCTTTGTACCCCTGGTGAAATGACCAACTCAGTCCTTGGCATATAATAGGTGCTTAAGCAATGTTTGTTGACTGATGATACTCACTCTCCCATGGCCTCTGTGAGCATAGGAAATACAAGGTGGGGTGAGACACATGGACCACCAAAAGTAAAAGATAGAGAGAGGGGGAGAGAGAGATAAGAAGTGGAAAAGAAAGAGTAAAAGGAGGAAGAAGTGGAGGAGGAGGAGGAGGAGAAAGAGGAGGAGGAGGAGAAGAAGGAAAAGAAGAAGAAGAAGAAGAAGAAGAAGAAGAAGAAGAAGAAGAAGAAGAAGAAGAAGAAGAAGAAGAAGAAGAAGAAGAAAAGGAGGAGGAGGAGGAGAGAGAGGAAGGAAGGATTCCATGTACCAGATACTGAACTAAGTATTGGAAATGCAAATGCAAAAGTGAGACAGTCCCTGCCTTCAAGGAACTTACATTCTAGCGAGGGGATATTACCCACATAGGGGAATGATATAAAGTCAGTCAAACTGTTCGCATGGCCCTCCATAGCCTTCACTAAGGAGGTTCCTGGTCTCTCACATACTATCCTGTCCTACAAAACCTCCTGAGCCTTCTATTTCTAACTCTTCTTGAAGTCACTTAGGACCATAAATTGAAGACTTAGTCCTAGAAGGGCCCTTGGAAGTCACATACCTCCCCACTCTACAGACAATGAAACCAAGATGTTGAGCCAGCTCATCCCAGGTCACATAGGAAGTGAGTGGCAGAGCCAGAATTTAAATCAATCCCTCTCCAGTATCCTTTTGCCCTTTCTCACCTAATGGATATGCACTTTAACCTGTAATCAGGAAAACCTGGGTTGAAATTTTCCCCCAGATATTTATCAGCTCTCTGTGCCTAAGTTTCCTCATCTGCAAAATGGGGGAAAATCTTCCAGTTCTCAATCTAGGATGCTTTAATGCTATGATCTTTCCTCCCTTGTCCATTTCCAACATGGTCAACCAACAAGGAAAACCATAACAGAAGGAGGAGGAGCAAAATGAGGGTTTCTGCCAAATAAGGAAGCAAGTAACAAGGATTTATTAAGCACTTACTACATGCCAACCACTGGGCTGTGCTGGGAACATAAATATAAGCAAAAAGAAAGACAGTCCCTGCCCTCAAGAAACTTACATTCTAGTGGAGAAAGACATCAAAGTGAACTGAAAATGGTGGAGGGAAGGTCATCAGGAGCAAGGGATGATGTGGGGCAAGAGGGATGGCCCACACTGGACCCCCCCCCAAAAAAATGGAAGCCCAGGGTGAAATACACCTATAGGAGAAAGGGCCCATGAGAGCAAAGGAAGGTTCTAAGCCCAGACACTGAGGGAAGTACCAGGGCAAGAGGGCAGCTGCAGAATGGAGGCTAAACTATCGGGTTGCCTAATTCAGTCACCCCTTCCATCTGCAAGGCTCCACGTGCCTTTTATAGGCTTCACTTTGTGCCAACTACCTACCTCCCTATCCCTTCCTACTCTCATAAAGTCTCCCACGCCAGTCTGAAAAAGGAGGACTGGTGTCCCTCCCATCCTAATGAACTGGAGGTGACTCAGCCCTGCCATAAGTTTCGAAGGCAGCCAGCCTCTTCAGTAGCCAAACATTTTTTCCCCTCCATCTTGGGCGCTTTTATAAATTTTGAATTATTTTTTTTTCTTTTTGGACTGGTCTTTGGAATGAAAGAATAATGTTGCTTCAGCTCTGCTGCTCATTTATGTCTCCCCGGGGTGACTGGGCCCTGTCCAACTCTGTCAGACCCATGAGTCCTTTCCTGGGGTCTGTGGTAGAGCCTCTGTCCTTTCTGAGCAAGGGCTCACGAGCACATGATCTCCAAAAGGCGTTCCTGGAATGAGAATGGAGAAACAGAGCCAAAGCTCACTTTGTGGAAAGGTTTTTATTCCCCTTTGGGTCTAATTCAAGGAACAGCTCAGGCTGGTGTTGGTTGGGTTTTCGCCTCCAAAAAAAATTCTCAAAGCCTTCTTATGGGGGTGGACTTTTGGAATTATTGGGTTGTCTATTATGAAACCAAAATGCTCAGAAAAATCATGTACAGGGAATTTTTCTAAATCGTCTGGTGCCGCTAATGCTAAGTCAATGAAATACTTTTTGCCGGATTGGTTTTGGCAAAGCTGTCTTGCAACTGGTTTTCTGGGACCTGGGATTCATTGACAAAAGAGCTATTCCAAATCAGGGATTCTTAACCAGCTCTGTTTAATGGATCCCTTTGACAGTCTGATGAATTTTACTGACCCTTTCTCAGAATCATAATTTGGAATAACAGAAGGAAATGCTAAATTTTAGTGAGAGGTTAGTGAAAGCAAAGATGTCTTTTTCCCTCATCAAAATTCAAGGACCCCCTGAAATCTATCCATGGACCCCTTGGGTGGGGGGTGAGAGTCTATGGATTCCAGGTCAAGAACTCCCAACTTACAGGGGAAAAGAAAAAGATAAGGCGAATCCTTGGAACTTCATTAGGGAAGGACGGGGGAGGCGAAAGAGAGCAAGAAGGGCTGAGTCTTAACCCCAAACCAGCCACTTTCTTAATAAACTACTGTCCATTTGAGTGGTTACCAGCTCTGGTGTGAAGTCGGGGGTGAGTAATGTGTCTCTCCCCTCCCCCCACCTTTAAAAGGAAGCCAATAAACCACCATGCTTGTAATAGGAGGTAGGAATGACTAGTCCCAATTGACCTGAGGTTAGGATGCCCTTGAGAAGATTGGAATCTGTGTTTATACAGAGAGAAGGGGGGCAGAAAGAATTAGCCAGATAACCCAGTCCCACCACAGAGCTATTGCCAAGAAGGATGTGGGGGATGGGGGTGGGTTAAGGACCCTGAACTGCCCCCATCGGTTTCCTGAATCAATCAAATGAAATTTGCAGTCCCTGAATTCTTCTCCCTTCAGTAAAGTACCTTGGAAAATGTACAGAGGGCTGAACTTTCCACTCAGATTTAGAGTCATGGGATATGAGTTCAAATCCTGGGTCTGCTAGGTATTACCTATGTGACCTTTGATAGGGTATGTCATATATCTGGGCCTCACTTTCCTCCCTATAAAATAAGAAAGAAGTAAATGGCAAACCACTCCAGTATCTTTGCCAAGAAAGCTCCAGATGGGATCATGAAGACTTGGAAATGACTGAACAACTTAATTGCCAATTCAATTGTCTTTCTCAGTCTTAATTCTTCTTGACTCATTTTTTTTTTTGCATTTGACATTACTAACCACCCTCTCCTTCTACATACTTTCTCCTCCCAGGATTTCCCTGCCACTGCCCTGTGCTCATTCTCTCCTACTTATCCTGAAATTTCCTTCTCAGTCTTCTTTGTTCCATCATCCAGGTCTCACCTCCTCTACACAGATCTGATCCAAGGGTCTATCCTGGGGCTTCATTTCTTTCTATACTATAATACATCAGCTTTCTTGGATTCAACAATCATCTTTCACTAATGTTGCCTAATCCACATATCCAGTCCTTCTGAGCTCTAGTCTTGGAGGCGATTCTGCTAAACATCTCCATATGGACATCCTCTAGGATTCTCTAAGTCAAATGTGTTCATAACAAATATCATCTTTCTCATTAGACCTACCCTTCCCCCAGAAGTTTCAATGGCTTCCTATACCCTCTAGAATAAAATATAAATTCTTGTTTGGCATTTATAACTGTTCACTCTCTGGTTTGACCATATCTTTCCTAACTGGTCACTCTCACACAGTCTATGGTCTAGCCAAGCCAGTCTATTGACTGTCCCTGGTACACTGTATCCCATTTTCCACCTCTGTGACTTTGCCCATGCCTGGAATGCTCTCTGACTCCTCATCTCTGCCTCCTGGTAACCCTAGCTCTTTTCAAGAATGACCTGAAAGGGCCATTCCCTATTCCCTTGGTTCGTAAATTATTGTGTATTCATTCTGTAGTCAGTCTTTGGTTTGCCCCTGCCCCTGCCCCAGCAAGCAGAAGGGAACCTTGGTAGCATGTCTGCCTAAAACCATCTAACCTTCTAGACTCTTCGCTGCATGGTCCCTGAGACCTGATTACCCCTTCCTACCTTGATGACTGAGTGGCTGTCAGACTCTGAATCTGCCTTCCACCAAAGGAAATCACTGACTCTTCATCTCACAGCTGAGAAGCAACATAGGAGAGGTGAATCAAAGAATTTAGAAAGAGAACCTTGGTTTGAATCCAAGCTCTGACACTGATTACCTGTGTGACATTGGAAAAGTCATTAAACTTGCATGGACTCAGTCTCCCCCTCTATAAAATGAGGGCATCAGACTAGATGAGCTTTATGAGGTGTTCCAACTGAATCCTATGAACTTCCTTGTAAATTTTAGCCTCAAGATCCTGTACCCTGACGTCTATCTAGTCCCCACTCACCTGAGCATGTTATAGTGGATAGGGCGTTAGATTTGAAGGCAGAAAGATCTGGGTTCAAAATTTACCACAGACCCTTACTAGCCATGTAAACTGGGACAAGTCAACCTCTCTGTGCCTCTGTTTCCTTACCTGTAAAACAACAAGCGTGAACTCAGTGATATCTAAAGTCCCTTTCCACTCTAAATCTGGGATCCTATAACCTCTGTCCCAGATCTGCTCCTCTCCCTGTGGTAGTATGGATTGAAGGGGAGCAGGATAAGTTGAGATAAATCTCTTGCTTTCCTTGCTGCTTCAAAGAGTGAGACTTCCTAACAATAGCTGGCATTTAAATGGCACCAATTACATGTCAGGCACCACTAAGCACTTTACAAATATGACCTTGTTTGATCCTCACAACAAGCCTGTGAGGCAAGTGCTATTATTATACCCATTTTACAGATGAGGAAACTGAGGCAAGCAGATGAAGTGACTTGCCCAGGGTCACATAACCAGGAAGTTCAAATTTGACCTCAGGTCTTCCAGCACTCTGCCTACTGAGATATCTAGCTGCCTGATGTTCAGATCCTGCTTCAAATGTGTATTAGCTGTGTAACTCTGAGCAAGGTTACTGTCTGCCTCAGTTTCCTCATCTATAAAATGGGGGTGATAATAGCACCTACATTCAAGTGAGGATTAAATGAAAAAAATTTACAAAAGTGCTTTGCAAACCTTAAAGCACACAATCATCATCTTCATCATCATCATTATCATCATTAACACCACCCTTCTTTCCTACAAAGAATGTTTATTGGATACATAATTTCTGTCTGTCTCCCTTTCCCTCTCTCTCTTCCTCCCTCTTTATCTGTCTGTCTGTGTCTATGTCTGTCTGTCTGTCTGTCTGTCTCTCTCTCTCACACACACACACACACACACGCACGCACGCACGCACGCACGCACACATCACACATCACAGAAAAATCAGCAGATCAGAAAGCTGGCCAACAGACTCTGCCTGTGGGATCATCTTCTCCTGGTGCTGAAAGGTGGCACCAGCCGGTGTGAACAGAAGGTGGAAGGACTTCAGCAGCTCTTAATGAATCCTTCCTGTGAAGTAAATAATGCTGTCTCTGTGCAGTTACAGGAAATCACCAATTTTGTTTCTATCATACTCTTGGGGTGTCCAACATGGTACTTAACATACTGAATCAGCGAGTAGCAGAAAGAACCTGGGACTTAAAGTCAGAACACCTGGGTTCAGATCTTACTTTTGCTCCTTACTACATGTGGAACCTTAGGAATATCTATGGGCCTCAGTTTCCTCATTTACAAAATAAGGAGGGTTAGACCAGATGCTCTCCCTTTAGGCTTTAAAACTTTTGATCCTAAATAGATACAGGTTAGTTCATCAACTGAGCACAGCCCAGTCTGGAATTCCAGGCTGGACTTTTGTTTGTCAGGATACCAAGGAAAACTTTGATGTTTCATCACCGGGATTCAGAGCTTCCCTCTCTCTCATCCTCGACTCCTCACTTTTGCTCACTCTCCCAAATTCATTCATGGATAACCAGTTCTACCTCTATGACATTTCTCACATACATCCTCTTCTCTCCACTGACAGCTACTACCCCAACTCAAATCCCCATCACCTGCCGAGACTTTTGCAATAACCTTCTATCGGTCTTCCTGTCTCAAACCATTCTCCACTCCAATTCATTCCCTCTACACAAGCACCTGAAGCTCAGGTCTGGTGGTGCCACGCACTCCCACACCCCGTTTGTCTCAGTTCCTCCATCTGAAAAGGGAGAAGGAAATAGCAAAACACTCCAGTATCTTTGCCAACAAAACCCCAAAGGGAGTCCATGAAGAGTAAGACACAAATAAAAATTACTGAACAACAGAAAACCTTCCCAGTCTTCTCATACATTACTCCTCTCCATGAACTCTGCAATCCAGCCATACTGGTCTTCTTGCTCTTGTGCCTTTGCCTCGGCTCTCCCTTATGCCTGGAATACTCTCATTCTTTACCTCTATCTCTTGGAATCCCTGGTTTCCTTCAAAGTTCAGCTCAAATACCAGCTCCCACATGAAGTCTTTCCTGGTTGTCAGTGCTGCTAGGGTCCTCCTTCACAAGACCACCTGGCTTTAATTTCATATGTGTAACAGGGGTTTGACCCATGCCTAGACCATCTAAAATGGAAGCACCCATGAGGGGGATCTTAGGGGCTTGCTTCTGACACAATAAGACAGGCATCTACATGGCCATTCTGTATTGGCTACTATGTGGGTGGGAGCATCCTCTTTGAATTGGTTATGTAGCCAAAAATGCCTGTGTCTGAGGGATAGTCTTCCTCTTTCCTATAGTATCTAGGGTTCTCATTCACACACACAGTGAACTGTGGAAGGATGGTCTTGGGAAGCACCTCCTCCTCCTCCTCCCCTTAAACTCTATGGCCCTGAGAAGTGGGCTTGGAGCTTTTGTTCTTCTGTCTTTTATCCTTTTGTCAATTAAAGGTGTAAAGCGTGGAGACTGTTACCCAGAAGCTCAAACCATGGTGACCCAGAAA
Source organism: Gymnobelideus leadbeateri (assembly GCA_011680675.1). NCBI lineage: Eukaryota > Metazoa > Chordata > Mammalia > Diprotodontia > Petauridae > Gymnobelideus > Gymnobelideus leadbeateri. The sequence goes on from WOXC01004022.1 coordinate 341,171, forward strand.
CTCCAGATTCCAAACTGAATTTTATAATCAAGCCAGCAAGTAAGACCTGAGAAGGGAGGGCTCTGGGACAAAAACTCAAGAGGGGCTTTGTACTTGAATCTTGGTGAAGAACCCAACCAAGGTGTAAACCTAATCTTCCTGACCTCTGAAGAAAGAGGGTTATGCCCCCCACAGGGAAGAGTAAAATGTAACATACCTGGCTTTCAGGCAGTGGGAGCCAGAAAATCACTATTACATTTGTGGGGTGTATGGGGTGTTCAGGGAGGACTAGCACGTGTGGTGTGAGGGCTCCTTTTCGGAGCTGCTCATCTACCTGACACCCAATACTCATTGTGGCTACAAGAAGGTGTAACACACAATGGCCACATCCCAGTAAAACCATCTCACAGATGGAACTAAACCAGGTAACCTCAAAGCCATCAGTGAGTTAGGGGAATATCTATCCAAAGCATGTGAAGACTTCCATTTCTGGAATGGGTAGATGAAGACAATTTGCTCCAAAGACCATGAAGGGGGCCGGTAGGTGACACAGTGAATAAAGCACTGGCCCTGGAGTCATGAGGACCTGAGTTTAAATCCAACCTCAGACACTTAACACTTACTAGGCTATGACCTTGGGCAAGTCATTTAGTCCCGCTTTCCCTGCTTTCCTCCCTCCAAAAAGAAAAAAAAGACCATGAAGGAGTCTGAAGCAGGCACTGGACTCCTAAGGACTTGGTCAGACATGGAAGACACCAAGGTCATCCACTGCATCCTGATCTTGACTCTTGTGTAGCCATTGGACTTTGATGACTCTGGAAAGACAGAGTGAGGCT